>JARFXV010000619.1:907500-1270000 GCA_031761425.1 Cosmopolites sordidus
ACTAAAAAATTTCTTGTAAGATTATATAATTATTAAATCATTATAATAATTAAACTTGAAGAGATTTACCACTAAACACCAAAACACTTGTTTGAAATGCTCGACGCACGTTTCGCTAACCATGTTAGCATCATCAGGAGATGATTTAATCTGATTAAATCTGATTAAATTATCTCCTGATGATGCTAACATGGTTAGCGAAACGTGCGTCGAGCATTTCAAAAAAGAGTTTCAGTGTTTAGTGGTAAATCTCTTCAAGTTTAGAGTTTCACACCAAAGGTTCCAATAGAAGAATTGATTATAATAATTATTATATATAATTTAATAATTATTCAGGGTGTTATGAAGCCATGAAGGAGTGATAGGAGATGTTATTTAAAGCCAAGTCTGCCTTAGTCTTACGGTTTTCAATTTTTATTGAAAATGTCCAAATTTTCATTATTTAGACTCTATTAACTCACAAATGGAAAGTTATTGTTCGTTTTATTTTTCTTCTTCTTCATGTATTTACATCATATATATAGTGACATGAACATTGAAACGTTGTTTTATCTGCCCATCCAAGGAAATGGTGAAAGTTTATAAGTATTTCCTTATCTCTTCCTTGTCCTTCCAATTTCAATTCATCAGTCCATAAGATAGTTTTCAGAAAACATCCGTTCTTCAGTATCAATATTTAACAAAAAACAATAAAACCGTATTCTACACACACTGTCATCTTCTTCAAGACCTACGTCTGTTCCGTGTTTCACGGTACGCTTGTTTTATGAAAATTATATTTTTCTTCAGTATACATGGTATTCCAAATCTTCCATGTCGACAAGTCAAGATTACGAGCGACTGCCCTGATCGTGATGGGATCTTGTTCAAACGAGTCCAGGATTTGCTCGTCGTCTGCAATAAGATGTGCGCCAGGATTAGTCCCAGGCTCTCTATGGTGCACACTTCTGGTTTTGTAAATGCTACGATATGTTGGAATTAAATACTTTAATATTGAGCAATCTTCTATTCGGAAATTGTTCCTGGTATGACCGGCGTGCTTTTGATCTATTACCATTGGCTTTGCCATGTATGTATTGAATATCTGAGCAATTTTTATTGGTGAAACTAGGCAAAAAATAATACAAATTCAAAAAAAACCCGACACGTGAAGGAATTCTACACCAGAACAAGGGAACTGTAACGACATGATAGAATTACACGAAACTGGGTTAACAGGGGTACAAGAAACATGTCTCAACATGCCTAAGCAGCGTACAATGAATAAAGGTGCCAATTTTATAATCGGCAGTCTTCGTGGCTATCTTTTATTTGGAATCAACTATTGTTTACGTAAACACGTGTTACTATATTACATTTTTTCAATGTAGCTCCAAGAATGTACTAATTGTTTACAAGTGTGATATATTGTTCGAAAGGGCATAAAACAGAGATGTTTTTAAAACTATTTGTACATCTGAGGCTACTAAATTTTAAAAATGAAACATCCTAAAAACTGCAATTTGCTGCTAGAGAAATATTTTTATCCTAACTGAAACGACATTATTCAACGTTTACGATGGAAATCCCAGAGTACTCGACCTGACGTACAGATGGCGGTTATTGTTTGAAAAGAACGACTATGGTAGAAAGTACCTTATAACGCTTAAGTTTGAAGTTTGACGACGCTGCGTTATTTAGTATTTGTTTGGCAGCCATTAATAGTGAACGCTCTCAGTGAATTTGTAAATATGGAAAAAATTGGTTATCGTTATGTGATACAATACTTTCATTTGAAAGGTCTCAGTCCAACCGAGATCAAAGCGGAGCTAAATTCTACTCTGGAGGAATCTGCTCCTTCATTTATAAAATTAAAATATTGGAGGGTAAAGTTTAAACGAGGCCGTATGAGCTATCAAGACGAACATCGCAGTGGTCGAACAAATGAGGTGACCACTCCAGAAAAAGTAAAGAAAATCCACAAAATGATAGCGAATGATCGTCGACTGAAAGTGTGCAAACTAGCAGATAAGGTAGGCATTTTAAAAAGTGCTGTACATCGCATATTGACTGAAAATTTGGACGTTAAAAATAATTGCGCAAGATGGGTGCACCGTCGTGGAGATATTTCAATGGAGTGTTTGGCGAAGTTTCACAGGAATAAAGCTGAGTTTTTGCGTCGATTTATAACCATGGATGAAACATAGGTCCATTACTTCACACTTGAGATAAAGGAACAATAAAAACAATTGACTGAAAGGGAAGAATCAGCTCCAAAGAAGGCGAAGACAGTTCCGTCTGCGGGTTAGGTCAACGGGTATATTTTTTTTGGGATGCACATGGGATAATTTTCATTGATTATCTTCAGAAATTAAAAAAAAAACATCAACAGCGAGTATTATGCCAACTTATTTCAGCGTTTGAGTGATAACATCTAAAAAAAATGGCTGCATTTGGCAAAAAAGAACGTTTTGCTTCATCAAGACAATGCAGTTCACACATCCGTTATCGCGATGGCCAAAATCAATGATTTAAAGTTCGACTTGCTTCCTCACGCACTCTATTCGCCAGATTTAACCCCCATGGATTATTTTCTATTTCTAAACTTGAAAAAATGGCTCAGTGGTAAAAGATTTACCAACAATGAAGAGGTGGAGTCTGCAATTGGTGGCTATTCTGAGGAGCTGGGAGTTTATCACTCTAAAAAGGGATTCAAAGCTATTAAACATTGCTGGTAAAAGTGTATCGAGCTAAAAGGCGACTATGTAGAGAAATAAAGATGTTTTCTTTATTAGGTCGAGTATTTCTGGGACTACAGTCGTATGTCGCTGTAGATGTTTGTTAATGGCCTTAACAAAGCAGATACATGTTTCAATAATAAGGAAAAAAATATAAACAACGATATAACTTTCTATTTGTGAGTTAATATATAGAGTGTAAATATGAAAATTTCCATATATTGAAGAAAAATCCAAAATCGCTAATAACTCGTATATATTATCACATTTAATTATTATAATATTATAATAATTAAATTCATTAAGTTTTATTTAACACTAAAGGTTCTATAATCAAAATTATTAAATAACTTGATTAAATCCACAAAGGAATCAGTGTTTTCGGAGAAAATATTATATAAAGTTTCTTAAACTCACCTTAGCGTCCCATGCCATTTCTTTAAGCTTGATTTTGTTACCGCATTCGGTATTTTTCTAGTCTTCTCTTAACTTTAAAAGCCAAATTAAAAATAATATTTGTTAAGTACGTAGATTCGAACAAAGTCGAAAAGTAAAATATGTTGATTAGGGGAGACTGCAAATTTCGCGCTTGTTTCATTAAACTTTTCGATGAAGTTCATCGGGTTCGGCTGAAATTTCCAACCAACTGCACGGGCTTCTGGAAAACTTCGTACTTTGGAACTTTCTACATAAAAATCATTAAAATCGTTGTTTTAAAGCTTCGGCTAGTGAAAAATGTGTTTTTTTAGTTAAAACAAAAAATATATGGCGTAATTTTAATCAAAATTGGTGCCGAACAAAATCGGTTAGCGAATCTTATTGCTTTTCATCGTGGTAATATTGATAAACCGTAGAGCTATTAAATTTTTTTGATATATGGGAATAAGTTTTAGCTACAATTTTTCCTATTTTTTCTTACTATTACTCCATAGTTCCAAGTTTTTAATATATTTTCTTATATCAGCTTGGAAAGCAAGAAAGTGTAACTAACAATTTATATGACAACCTCTCTAGAATTAAAAACCAAATCACTTCTTTAAACTTTTCAGCTCGCCTTTCGCTAGCTATGTTAACATCAGCAGGAGATGATTCAATCAGATAATTGAATGTTTGAAGAAGTTTAAAAAAGCTATTTGGTGTTTAGTGATAAGTTTTCTTGAGTTTTGTATTTCGTAGACGCCGCTTTGAGTACATAAAAGCCGTTCAGAGCGTTGGCTGGCCATTTTGAAGAAAATAGAAAAATCGAGAAAAAAAACATTGGAAAAGTGTATTAAGAGGGGATTGAGCACTTCGAAGGAAACAAAATAAATGTAGATAAATAAATTAATGCTTTGTGTTTTATCTGGTTTCCTCTTCTCTTCAGAATTCTGCTAGATTATGTCTTTAACAATATCAATGAAGGTCAATCCGCATCCAGAGTACCCTTAATTCTAGATTAACGGACTTTGAACACGCGAAACCATATGCTTTATGGATCAGTAAAACAATATGGTCCATGTGCTAAACAGATTTACAACGGAAGCCCAGAAAGTAGAGTTGAACATTAATATTACAAAGACCAAGTCGCTGAGAATCAAAACTAGAAATTTTACCTCTTTTATATGGAGACTCTAACGAATGGAGGTTCATATCCTGATACGCAGAATACGATAAGTTCAAGGAGCTTCTGGAGCGCTGGTACTTGTGTGGAAAGTAATACAATATTCAACGACAGTAATACAATAATTATTTATGTGAAGCGTGGAAAATAATGAAGATCATAACAAATAAACTTGAGGTTTTCACAAAATAAATGGTTGCAGAATTCTGCCGCATTTTTCCGCTGCATATTCTGGCCGGACAAGATTCGAAACGAAGACTCCATCTCACGAATTAGAAGAAAATTGTGCGAAAATTGACCGAAAAAGTGTGCGAGCTAGCAGACATGGTAGGTATTTTAGAAAGTGCTGTACATCGCATATTGACTGAAAATTTGGACATGAAAAGCTGTGCGCAAAATGGGTGCCGCTATTACTCACAATCGAACAAAAACAGCGTCGTGAGTATATTTCAATCGAGCGTTTGGCGAAGTTTCACAGGAACAAAGCTGAGTTTTTACACCGATTTATAACTATGGATGAAACATAGGTCCATTACTTTACACCTGAGATGAAGGAACAGTCAAAACAATGAATTGAAATGGAAAAATCACCTCCAAAGAAGGTGAAGGCAATTCCATCTGCAGACAAGGTCATGGGGTGTGTTTTTTGGTATGCGCATGGGATAATTTTCATTGATTATCTTCAGAAAGGAACAACAACCAACGACGAGTATTATGCGAACTTATTGCAGCGTTTGAGTGATTAAATCTAGAAAATCGGCTGCATTTGGCAAAAAAGAACGTTTTGTTTCATCAAGACAATGCAGCAGTTCCCACATCCGTTATCGCGATAGCCAAAATCAATGAGTTAAAATTCGAATTGCTTCCTCACGCACCCTATTCCACATATTTAGCGCCCATGGCTTATTGTCTGTTTCCGAACTTCAAAAAAAAATGGCTCGATGGTAAAAGATTAGCCAACAATGAAGAGGTGGAGTCTGCAGTTGGTGGCGATTTTGGGGAGTTCGACGATTCTCACTATAAACAGGGAATCAAAGCTATTAATAATAAATAGATATTTTTTTCAAAATGCATTGCGTTTTCGTTGTTAGGTCGGATTCTTGTGGGACTATCCTAATAAGTCACTGTAGATGTTTGTTAATAGCGTTAACAAAGTAGATACAAAAGTAATGTCTGAATGATTGTGACATGTTCATATATTTTTTCTTTATTTGGGTTTTTCGCCACGATCTAAAACTCAAAAAATATCAAAAATATCTTTTCTTATGTAAATAAAGAATCTGTTGTTATGTTAATAAACCAAACAACACACAACAAAATACCAAAAATGTGGTTTATAAAATTCCATGCGAACGTGGCAAATTTTATATAGGTGAGACATCTAGACCGTTAGATGTTAGAATAAAAGAGAACCTTCTTAGAAAGGGCGCTTTTAATAAATCTAGAATTTGTCAATACGCATGGGAATCGGGTCATAAAATCAATTGAAATAATTCCAAAACGGTATTAAAAAAATCGGTAACAAAATACAGAAGATTAAAAGAAACAGCTATAATTAATTTAAATAAAAATAACTGTATTGCTATGCCTTCCGTGGATTTACATTCAATATGGTTCCCGATTCTAAAGAATACAATTAAAAACATTTAAATATTTTAATACACAATCACAATCACACAGTAAATCTCACTTATATATATATTTTTTGGTATTATGTCACTTTCATTAGAAACTAATTATCAATGTAAGTACCACTGACATCTGCAAAAATATATTTATTTCCTATCTTTTTAGAATTTATAGAAATGAATATAATTTATTTTGAGATTCGTTTTGAAAACGGGAGGAGAATACTTCCCGAAATGTCAACGTTAAAAGTTTGTATATTTTTTACAACATTTTTATATTTTTAAAATTTTGTTCTTTAGGCAAATTTATTACAAAAAAGAATCACTGAGAAATTTGTCTCCGTTTCGTTTTTTTGTTTTTACCCAGTGATTCTTTATTTGCATAAGAATAGATATTTTTGATATTTTCTGAGTTTTAGATCGTGGCGAATAACCCAAATAAAGAAAAAAAAAAGCAGATACATGTTTCACGAATAAGATAAAAATATAGTAATGGTGTAACTTTCCATTTGTGAGTGTAATATGAAAATTTAGATATTTTTCAGAAAAATCAAAATGGCAAATAACTCGAAAACTTCAATGGCCTGTTTTATCACCCTCTCGAGGTGACGAAACGAGATCTTGCTCCATCCCCATCCAAGTGGGGTTGGATTCGATATACACTCAGAAAGAAAATCATCTGTATAGTCAAAATAGTAAGGGAGTGGAATCCGCAGAACAAAAGAGGTATTGGAAGGTTCACACAGAATTGGACAGGAACTGTCTATTATGAATTGAGAACGGTGAACATGGCCTGGCAAGAAGTCCAGGCACTGGTGCAAAATAGGACAGATGGGGTGCTTTTATTGAAGCCCTGTTATCCGTGTAGGAGTTGAAAGGCCATAGACTGTGTTTTATTTACGAAGCCACCTTACTTTTTGATCATAGTAATACATCAAAAACCTCTACGAAAGTCAAATAAAAAACTTTGCCTTAATATTTGTTTCTTAAAAAAAAACGTCGCACGCAATAATTTAAAAGCAAATTGAAAAGCGTAAACAGAAAACGGAAAACCAAAGACTTTCGCATTATTTAGTAATATCAAGGGTAAGTATCTCATATTTCGAATGATATAAGATTACGTCGAAGAAAAAAATTAGGTCCGTAGAGAAACGCTACACACAAAAATGTATTTCGAAAATTGCCAACGGAGGGAAACATATCAGAAAAAAAAGGAAGAATAGTCTACAGTTACGTAATCTCCCTAAGTTGTAATCGTCTTGTTTTTGTTTCGGTTTTTTATAATGTCAAAACAAATTTATTTTTCGTTAATCCCATTATACAGAGACTTGATATACCAGTGTAAATATTTTACGTGTTTTGA
Source organism: Cosmopolites sordidus (assembly GCA_031761425.1). NCBI lineage: Eukaryota > Metazoa > Arthropoda > Insecta > Coleoptera > Curculionidae > Cosmopolites > Cosmopolites sordidus. Next base: position 914,809 of record JARFXV010000619.1, read on the forward strand.
GGCTTATAAAGTAACTGGATATCCTAAAAATGCTATTAAAGATTGCATGGCTTGGCCAGCTAATCTACATACCTCAGACGGAAGGGTATGGTTTGGAGACGTCTGTATAGCTCGAGATGTGAAGTTAGATCCCGGCCTTGTCCTCCACGATACCGGTGCGCTCGTAAATAAGACTCGAGCAAAATGATCTTACCTGTAGCCGCCGATAATTTGTAAACGCTACACACTTCTACCAAACACATGGTTGAACCATTCAGAATGGACCGTTTTACGATTCTCTAGTGGCACTGTAGCCACATTCCCATTCATCCCAAAAACAAATAAGCGACCATTTGATCCGAAGTACTTTTTGTGCAGCACAAAAATCGGTCTTTGGACGTTCGTATGCAGTGATATACAAAGACATTTATCAGCCTGGTCAACGTAACGTGTGGGCATTCTTCCTGGAGGTTCTCTGGATCCCGAGATATTCCTCTATCTGAACATATCAAAGGCATACGCCTTCTATTAGCTTCTATTAGTTTTTAGCGTCCAAGACTCGGTGGCATATGTTACAATGGAAAATATGAGTGTTTTCTCTGGTGTCAGGTGTGGCCTTTCCATATACGTGTCAATTTGGTAATGCTAGTGCTTCCCATAGCCATTCTTGTTCGTATTTCGACTTCGCAGCTACCTGTGTTTGATGTTTTTTTAATCTGCCTAAATATTCTCCGAAGTTACGAGTAAATGTGAAACCACAGTATACCAGTCTAGATGCCCTGAATAGAATCGGCATAAAATTAAAAACGATCAGTAAGCGAATGGACAGGAGATGTTACTCGTCGGCGAAGAGTCAATAAAGCATCGCGAATCCCAGGAGAACGACCGACGAGATTAAAAAGGGGCCCCTCGCCGTGCGGTATTAGTGGACGCAAACGGCGGGCTTTCCACAAAACTACATCAATTTTCAATTAAGTTACAAGTGCTCCGTAGCCTTAATTTATCGCAGAATCGTCGAATAAAGTAGGCATTTAGTCGTAGCGAGAGCGTTTCTCTTTCTCTCTCCTGTCGGAACCGCAAAACTAAAGCGACGGGCTTTGAATTAAGTGCTTTGGTGGGATTTGGGTTTTTTTTCTGTCGGTTTGAAGTTTTTTTCTCCCCCGACATAATCATATTTGAAAACTTTCTTTCCATTTGTAGACATTTTGTTTTCTGATCTTTTTTCTGGTAACTTGAAATTACGAATCTTGAAATGTTTTATGATTGTTTCATAGTTTTACTCCATTTATAATAGCTAGTCGACGTGTAATCGTCTTTGTTGTGGACATTACGTTTTTTCGAGGGTATGTTATGAAACTCGCACTGTTCAAGTCAAGATTTGTGATACAGAGTTTGAAACAGGCGATTCTCAATATGACAAAAATAACATTAGACATTATGAAGCAGTGGAATCAAAACTAATGATTGTAATGGTGTTGTCCTTGAGTTGGTGTATGATTTGGGGCTTATTTATGAAAACGTTTTCCATCAAACATCCTTATAAAAACTAATATGGACTCGTTAAATCAATTTTGCATGAAATTTGTTAAATTGATGGAAGTAGTTCATGGTAGCATTACATTATAACAAGTACAGTTCGCAAACCAATTTGAAGAAAATTTAAGAAGTCGAATATTAAAACTATTTCAAAGACTGAAAAACCATTGGAATGGAAAAAATAATTGGTAGGTGTATGGCAGTGAGAGGAGATTACTTTGAAGGTGAGAAAATATATTCGGTTGAATAAATAAATATTTCATGTTTTATAAAAAGTTATCTTGCTTTTTCATCATAGTAGTATTTATAAAATTGTTATTTTCCATACGCCAATTAAAAAAAAGACACCTGCCAAAATATTACCGCACTTTTGCCACTGGCTGCAGAAACGGTGGAAATGTCGGACATTGCGGATGAAGTGACGCGCATCGGACAATCGTAAATTAAGTTGTACAAACGGGCCGCAGCTCAGTGCTTCCGGCCACAAAGAAAATTAATATCGAACAAGGCGGCCTCGGGGGGCTGGAATTGCGAACATGGCGTTAAACAGCGAGCACGGCCAGGTACAAATGGAGATCGGTTGCCGTTGGCACCCGGGGGACCGGAGCCAAAGGGCCGACAAATCCGCGATACGTCCTTTTTCGATCGGTTTGGTTTTAATTGGTATCGGTTATACGGAAAATGGACATGTAAAAGGTTGATAATCAGGGATAATATGACATTGATTATCTTTGATTTTGTTGCCTCGTTTTGATAGAGTTAATGCTCATTTCTAATTTCATAAAATTAATTTTTCTATATATATATATATATATATATTATTCACGTATAGGCCCAGGTGGACCACGCGAACTACAATTAGAGTCGTTTGTTGTTGTTAGCCTTCCTTTCCGCCCCTACTAATTTCATTCTTTCGCTATGACTTTTTTTCCTTTCGTCCGACCAAGTTGTTCCAGTCTTCCTACATTTTCCTCTCTGGCCAACCTTCCAAACGTTAACCTTGTGTCTGAAACAGCCTCTATCCTGAATTTCACTTTGTGTAATATTTGCTGATCTTAGGTCCTCTTTAATTGCAGCAATCCATTTAATTATTTCTACTTTAGCTCTACTCCGATTATAATAAAATTCGATTATCTGTCTAGTTAGTCTACTCGGATTCATCCGTTTTATGTGTCCGTAAAACTTAAGTCTTCTTTTTCTCATATCGCTATGTATATTTGTGTATTGTTTAATTTCTTGGTTTTCTCGAAGTCGGCATGTTGTGCTATTTATTTGTTTGGGGCCTAAGATTTTTCTTATGATTTTTCTTTCCTTCTTTTCAATGTCCTCGATGTCTCTCTTTCTATTCAAAATGAGCGTTTCCGCAGCATATAGACATTCTGGCTTAATAACTGTGTTGTAATATCTCAGTTTTGTGTTTTTAGATATGCATTTTTTGTTGTAAATCTTTTTTGTAAGTCTCAATGCCGTTTCTATTTTTTGACATCTACCCTTATTGGCAGCTTTTTCCAACCCATTTTCCATGATTATTTCACACAAATATTTGAATTGAGAGACTCGTCTGATGTTACCATAATTTAATTTTCGAAATGGTGTCCTTAGTCTGTTGCAGGTCATGGATTATGTATTTTCAAAAGAAATTTGGAGTCCTACCTTTTCTGCTGTTTCTTTTAGGATTTCAATGTGATTTTGTGCCGTTAATATATCTTTAGCCAAAAATGCTAAATCATCCGCAAACGCCAGATAATCAATTTTGATGCTGGTTCTCCCCAGTTTAATGGGCTGGTCAATATTCAAGGCCGACTTTTTTTCACGCGACTCCTGTATTACTCTTTCAAGAACACAGCTAAATAAGAGTGGGGAGAGTCCATCCCATTGTCTCATTCCAGTTTTAATTTCGAAGGGCTCTGAGATGTCACCCATGAATTTAACTTTTGACGGTGTGTTAGTTAATGTTGCTTTAATAATTGCCAAAATTCGCGGTCAGTAGAAGCATATGCTTTTTTGAAATCTATAAATGTACTGACGAGATTTATATTGTACCGTCTTTGATGTCTTAGGATCTTTAGATTCAGGATCTGTTCAGGGCAGGATCTGCAGGTCGAAAATCTGCTTAATATTCACCAATTTTAGGCTCTAGCTGTTCCTGTGCTCTGTCTAGTACACATTGAGATAGAATCTTGTAACAAACTGGTAGAAGAGATATTCCTCTGTAGTTGTTTACATCCATTCTATCTCCTTTCTTGTGTTGTGGATGGATTAAAGCATCTTTCCAATCTTCCGGAATCCGTTCGGTTCGCCAAACTTCTTGTAGAATTGTGGTTATTTCTTTGATTGTACTTGGACCAGCGGATTTCATAAGCTCAGCTGTGATTCCATCTTCACTAGAAACTTTGTTATTTTTAAGTGTTAGTCTAAAGTCGGTGGTATTGAATCTGGGTTTGTTTGTTTAGGGTTTAGTGTTGGCAATTTGTTTAAGGGCTCAGGACAGTTTAGTAGTTGTCAAAATATTTCGCAAGTTCGTCGCAATTGCTGGTTATTTAGAGCTATTAGTCCGTTTTCCTTTTGGAAGCAAAGACTTTGGGGTTGATAGCCTGTTAATTATTTTTAAATGTTTTGTAACAGTTTCAGTTGTTATTTTTTTGGGAAATCTTTTTCTATTTCATTAAGTTGATTGTTTTCATATTTGCTTTTAGTTTGTCTAATTAGCTTAGATCTTTCTTTTCTTGCTTCCAAAAAGATGCTATAATTTATTGCTGTTTTTTGACTGTTCCAATCTTTGAATGCTTTACTTCGGCTGAACTTCATCCCATCACGGATGTTTTCTAATTTTTTGTAAAAGAACCAGCTTTAAGGCTGTTTTAATCATTTTTTGTTTCAATTCTTGCCAATTCTGTGCTGGTTGTTTATCAAGCTCTTCTGTTAGGGTTGGTTTTATTTTCGTAGGGTCGAACTTTGGTATGAGCAGTCTCTTTTGAATAAGTTTTCGAGGTTTTATGCTAAGTTTGATTCTAGTCAAGTAGTGATCCATGTCAATTTTACTTTCTGGCATCAATCCGTTCGTTTAAAGAATTTTCACATTCTTGACGAATCATCATCATTAGTGCGTGTCGATCCACTGGATGATGAAGGCCTCTTCCGCATGTTTCCAATTTTCAGTGTCTTGGGCTTTCCTCTGCCACTCTTGTCCAATATACTTAACGATATCATCAATCCATCGTGCTTTCGATCTTCTTCGCGCACGTTTGCGATTAAACGGTATCCACTCTAGGATTACCTTGGTCCATCTGTCATCCCATCGCCTCGCTATATGGCCTGCCCATCTCCATTTCAATTGCTTTACTCTTCCAATGATGTCACAGACTTTAGTTTGTTCCCTGATCCATGCACAGGACTTTCCCCTCTGTGCTACCCGAAGATTTTGAATTGATTGCGATGTGAGTGTCCAAGTTTCACTTTCGTATGTCATAACGGGTAGAATGCACTGATCGAAGACTTTTCTTTTCAGGCAAAATGGGAGCCTGCTCTTCACAATGTTGAGCTTGCCAAATGCCTGCCAGCCACATTTAATATGCCGTTCCATCTCCCGAGCTGTATTCCCCTCCATTGAAATCCTTTGTCCAAGATATATAAAGTTGTCCACAATCTGCAAATCCTTTCCTAAAACTGAAATTCTTCTGTCCTGGCGAAGTTATTGAACATAGCCTGACTCTTTTCAGGTTTATTTTTAAGCCAAATGGTTCGCTAGCTCTTTCCAGTTCTTGTATGCATCTTTGCAGCTCCTCTGGGTCTTGTGCAAGGAGAACGATATCATCTGCAAATCTAAGATGGTTTAATTTTGCACCATTGATCTTTACACCATCTCGTTCCCAATCCAATTTACGGAATACTTCTTCAAAGCCAGCCGAGGAAATAATAGGCGATATTGCATCAATTTGCCGTATACCTCGTTCTACATTAATTTCCACTTCAAGATCATCAAGGTGAATTGTGTCTGTAGCTCCATCATATGTGTATCCTAATAGATTTACATATGCTTTATCTACCCCTTGGCTAAGCAGTGTATCCATTGTTGCATGCTTTGAGATGGAGTCAAATGCTTTTTCGTAATCGAGAAAAGCCAAGCACAGTGGCATAGTGTATTCGTTGTGCCTTTCTATGGCATGCTGTACAACCTGGATGTGATCCATTGTACTGAATTTACTTTTGAATCCAGCTTGTTCTCTTGGTTGTATGTCATTCAGATTTTTAATATTCTTTTAGAAATTATCTTTGTGAAAACTTTGTACATTACTGATAGGAGGCTTATTGGACGGTAGTTCATTAAATCTTCCTGCGCTCCCTTTTTATTTAAAATGATTACTTCTGCATTTTTCCGTAAGTCAGTTACTTTTTGTTCGTTGAGGTATTTTGAGTATAATTTTGCCAGTGTTTTATGTAACGTCCGACCACCAGCTTTTAGCATTTCGACAGTTACATTGTCCTTTCCTGGAGCCTTGATGTTTTTCATTGATTCTATAGCATTTGTTACTTCCTCCACTAGGATATCTGGCATTTGTTCTTCTGTGGGTATTGCTTTCTTTGATTTTGATCTTTATATTACTGGGAATCAAATTTTCTGACAACCTTCAACATTTGCGCACGCGCACTGCATACTGTGCCATCCTCAGGTCTTAAGGCATATATTTGCGTTCTTTTGTTTGTCAGTTTCAGTTTAGCCTTGTTATTTCCTTTGTTTTTTGCTCTAGCTGAATGTTGAATCGGCGCGGGTCCTCTCTGATACGTTTTCTTATAGTTTTGCATAGCTCAGTGTACTCGACCCTGCCAAACAGACTAACTCCATTTCTCATGGCGCTATTGAATCAGCGTTTGAAGCACATTGTTTGTGCTTTTTTCATATTGAACTGATAGTTGCACTTCCTCCGGATCTTGTATCACATCAAACCGGTTTGACAAAGCAATCTTAAAATCGCTTCCTCTCTCCAGCAGTTTCCCATAATCCACTTTGCCCTTCTTTCCATTCTTACCATTCTTTCACGTTCTCTTCGACAGTTAATCCCAACTTTTGCTTGTACCATTCGGTGGTTACTTCCAACATTAAAATTGTTAAGAACAGTAAAATTGGTAAATATTGTTTTATCGTTGGTCATGATGTAGTCAATTTCACTTGTGAGCCTAGATGGACTTTTCCATATCCATTATCTTGTGATATTTTTTTTATGGTATATATATATATATATATATATATATATATATATATATATATAAATATATATATATATATATATATATATATATATATATATATATATATATATATATATATATATATATATGTATATATATATATATATATATATATATATATATATATATATATATATATATATATATATATATATATATATATCATGTATTACATTTACATTTTAACATTTGATAAGAAAGTATTTATTATAAAGAACAAACAGTTATAAAGAAGAAGTCACTACAACCATTCAATTAAATGTTCAATATATCTAATATTTTGTGCAATATAAACTCTAAGCCTATATTCAAAAGAACTATTTACTCTACCGAGCATTGCCTCAATAATATTCATAACGCATTTCTTATTTTAATTTACATGTCCTCTTTTGTGATGGGCGGCATTTGATTATCTTGTTCTTTAACAAATCCCCATAAGCAAAAATCGAGTTTTATTAAATCCGGGGATCTGGCTGGCCACGGTACAGGATCTCTCCTACCAATCCATTTATTTTCATAATTTGTGTCACTGTGTCACATTGTGTCACTGTGTCATTTGTGTCACACATAATATTGTCTCACCTGTCCGCTAAAATGTGGAGGAGCGCCGTCTAGCTGTAACCACATTCGTCTCGCTACAGTTAAAGGCAATTCTTCAATCCACTCTTCAAAATTATTTTGTAAAATTGAGAAAACTATCACCATTAACTCTATTTTGAAAAAAATATGGTCCTAGGAGACGATCTCCGATAATATACATCCATGTTGATCTAAAGAGGTAATTAATCTTACATTTTCACTGCCGTAATAGTGGAAGTTATGTTGACATACCCATTTTTGTGGACAGTTGCCCCATCCGTGAATAAAATATATTTGAAAATGTTAGGTTCTTTTTTATTTTTTCTATTGCCCAGTTACAAAATTCAAGCCTTCGTTAGAAATAATTTTGATTTAGTTCTTGAACAAATTGTATATGATACGGATGAATTTGTATTTCCTTGTTATTCTATTTTTTTTTTTTGCATCGACATGCTAATGACGTGTTGCGTCAGACTGGCAGCGCCAATTGTGTTTTAAATGTGTTTTAATGTGTTTTAAATTAAATTGTGTTTTAGATAATCAGTATTTTAATTATTTGATTGTAGAATGTCTGTGCAGTACAAGAGTGAATACTTTATATGCTCATGTTTTATGAAGAAAAATTAATAACAAAAACAGAGCATGTATTTTCGAAAATTTGCAATATTGGTATCAATATTTGCGTTGAACTATTTGATATTATTTTTGATTGATTTCTTCGTTACTTTGTGATAGTTCATTTTTTAAAAATGGAATGGAAAAAAAATGGAATATAATAAAAGTAAAAAATTGCTTTATTCCTTTTTTGATTTTATTAATTTTTCTAATATTTAATCTCTGCAATATATCGTTCAATGAATATTTCATAGTGGCTTAGGAGTTGTCATACTAGCCGGGTAAAACAGATTTCTAATTGCTCGATAGTATTTTTGTCACGGATTTTAAAATTAAAAATTCTATAAAATTTTATAATAAATTTAATTTCTCAAAAATATTGTTTATTGGTTTAAATTGTCAGAAATAAAATACGTTTTGTTATTTTTTGCAAAATGATTATTTATAAATTTATATCATTCAATTTTACCATTAGAACTTTACAAAAAAAGTATTGTAATATAGTTACAATATTCGAGCTTTCGATAGAAATCATTTTGATTTGGTACTTGAACCAATTTTATATGATACGGATGAAATTTGTATCTCCTTGTTATTCAGTTTTTATTTTTTTACATTTTTAATTTGAGCTTAAAGAACTAAATATTCCTTTTCTTCGCCCATAGCTCTTTTCTGCCTTTTCGTAATCGACGCATCCAATTCTTCGAAATCGCTCTTTCAGTCGTATAAACGCTAATGCTTTAGGATGACGTTCGGCATTTTTGCGCATAAATTCTACTTGCTAAAAAAGAATTTCGATTAGTTGCGCCCAAAACGTAGATCATATTTATCAATTCCTCTATAGAAAAATTAATTTTCGTTCTATTTTATGTTATGCTTATTATATGTATATTTCGTAAATAGGCTGAAGTTTTTGTGTTATTCAATAAATTGTATATTTACATCATAAATTGACTTAGATAAGTAAACATTTTGTTGTGTTAGAGTTTTTGGGATATAATGTCCCAGTGATATTTTTTATGGAACTTATATCCCACTGGTAATAAAACAAATTTCAGTGCAATATTATGAATTATTTTAGGATGAGTAGAAAAACAATAACTGACCGTAAAATGTTGAAAGTGCTAGAAGAGTTGACTGATGAAGAAGATTCGGTCGAATTTTCGTCAACAACAGAATCAAAATATGGACCATCCAATAATGAGATAAACGATAAAGTTAAAACGTAGAAAGTGAGGTTGATTGGCATAGAAAACGAATAACGAGGTGAAGATTCTGAACTGACAATGTAAACCAAAGTATGTTTGCAATTAAAAGTTGATTATTTTTATTTAAAAATTACTACTCAATGTGTACACACGTAGCAAATCCCAAATCAAAACAAGTATACGCGAGGCTAACGAAATACGCGAGGCTAACGAAATACGCGACGTGAGATATATCAAATGCTTTTTACCCGTCAAATCAGCTTTTAAAACTATTTATCGATACGCTCGGTCGCAGGGAAACTTCGTCCTAATCGCATGTATTAGAAAGCAGTTAAACCTCTAGCTTCTTCTAGTTAAAATTCTAGCAACCAACAAAACATGTAACGCCAACGATGATACAAGATGACGTGGCCTACGGTCGGTGGAGGTAAACGTCCTACCAACCATGTAAAAATTGTGGTGAGAAGATGGATTTTTTTCCGCATTATTTGGTGTGACGGGTCGACAGACGTTCTTCTACATTTGGAGATTTTAATTTTTAATAATATCTTAAAATGAGTTAAAGGAAAGAAACTGAACGGAAATAAAATATGGTGTTTTGCTCTGAAAAATTGTTTACTGTGATAAATGCTGGAAGGGTGGCGCCCCAACGCCCTCCTATTACAGTAATGTAATTAATTATTTTATCCTGAGTTTTCTTTACCTTGAAATAAATGACTTTTTTTACTTCAGTATTTTGTATTAGAGTCTTTTGAATATAACCCACTTAAAAGTATTATTATAAGTACAAGCGTTTTAAACCTTACGTTACCTAAAAAACTGTTTGGTAGTCATAGGGTTAAGTCCAGTATAAAAACTTGAAAATTTTATTTTCAAAATTGGAAAAAACGTTGAAGCGGAGAATAAATTTGGACTAATAACTAAATAACTTGCGTTTTATTTAAAAAATCAACTTGTTTTTGGATCGTAGTATAATTTGCAATGATATCGATAGGTTTTCTTAGTAAAATTTATATATTATTCCATGGCGAGTTTCCTATTCAATCAGCCTCAGATTCTTCACCTTACCCTTATACAAAAATCCCTATTTATCTTATTCAATATTGCCATTCACCACTGGAAATGTCTGCGTTTAAGGAAACTGTGAATGAATAGGCATATACACCATTATCAAATATAAAAGGGAAATTGGGCCTTTGCGTGAATAAAACCATCGGCTTGAATTTATCGATCAACGTCAAGGAAAAAAAAACAAAGAACGCGCAAGCAAACGTCGAGTTTATCCACGAAATATGATATTTAATTCGTTCTTTTCGGCGAAAATCTGTTTGATCGGCGCAATCAAACCGTCACAATGAAAACGGAATGGGGCGAACTTCACTCTGGATCGATGAGGCTTTGCATAATCCGATCTAAATGAATATCAATCAACTTAATCGGATTGGGGAACAACTTTTTTTCCTCTCAGGCTTAGAAGAAGTTGACAATTATTAATTACTTATTGTTTCTCTCTAAGTAAACAAATATAAGTATTTGAGATTATATATATATATATATATATATATATATATTGATTGTAGAAAAAAAGTTTTAGAGTGGTAAGAGAAGAGATGGTTACATGGAGCAAAAATGACTCTTGAAATAATCACTGATTTGGGGTGAAAATTTTTGCCGCACCCGCAGTATCTTCCAAACTTGGCTCGTTCGTGTTTTCATTTCTACAAATTTCTGCACTTTACATATTTTGAGTGAGCTGAAAAAGGCTACAAAAACTTTATCATTTTTTTCGGTAGTTGCTGGACTGTATGTAGAAAATGAGGCAGATTTTTTAGAAGATTAAGGTTTTTTCATAAATAAATGGCAGAGGTGGTACAAAAAGGCCTATATGTCTTGAAACCCAAGGTTCATCAAGAAACATCTCGCGTCAAGGTGATGCCGGGCGAAAGGCCAGGTTATATCAATTCCGTGTTAAGTGATAATAGGCATATTTTTGAAAATCTTGAAATTCGATAACCTAGGCAATATCTTTAGGTACTGTGATTACAAATTTCCCAATTTTTCAGTATTACTTTTTATAATGTGATTCTAAATAACCATGCTATTAATCCCAGTCACAAATCAAACAATGAAAATTGTTAGTTTAGTGAAAAAAAGTTTGATTTAGTCGTGGTTTAAAATAAATTATGTCAGCTAACTTTAACACTTCATGTTTTAAAAAAATGTACACTACCCTGGGCAGGTTATTTCAAAAGATTCCCCATTTGCTCAAGATTTCAAAATGGTACAACAATTGGCACTTCTCTTTCCACAAACATATTATTGCTTAAATATTATTGACCACATTTCCAAAAACTCAAACTATGACAAAAAATATTTTGTGTGCACAAAAATGGACTTCACCAGTCGTTCAAAAAAGACTGTTATTTAAATTTGCATAACTTACATAGTTGTCACACGGGAAACCCGCATTTAACGCGTGAAGACCGGTACCAGTATCAATTTAAAGTTAACATGTGGACTGGAATTTTAATCGGACGAATAATTGCACCATTTGAGCTGCCTGAAACTTACAATGGTGCCAACTATTGGGATTTTCTCCAAAACGATTTGCAGACTTTGTTGGAGGATGAACCACTCAATATCTACAGAGAAATGTGCTTTCAGCAAGATGGTTGCCCAGCGCATTATGCTCGTCCTGTACAGTATTATTTGAGCAGAGACTATCAGGAAAGGTGGATTTGGCGCTGTGGTTCAATTGAGTGGCCTCCTCATTCTCCGGACCTAAACCCCCTTGATTTATTTTATTGTGGCTGCATAAAAGAAAAAGTATATTCAAAACCAATACAAAATCTAGCCCAACTACGTTCCAGAATTATTGAAACAGCAGGAGATATAAATGCAAGGAGATTCGCACGACTGTTTTTTTCCGAGGCGATATTCGTGCCGAAGGCAAACAATTTGACCATTTGCTTTAGTTTTAAAGTAAAAATATTGTGATAAATAAAAGTATTACAATAATTCCTGTCATTTCATTTTTGATTAAGTTTTATCTTAAAAAAATAATAGATCAATCATTAATTTGCACACACACACACATTGCCTTTGGGTTGTGTTTTTTGACATAAGGTTCTTTTGCAAAAACAGGGCAATAATATTTTTTTGTGGAAACAAAATAGCAATAGTTATATCCTTTTGAATTCTTCACTAAATGGACGGTCTTAAAGTTGCATGTCAATCTGTCTCACTCTAATTTATCGTCGAACAGAACAGCCACTATACAGGACGTTAGGTAAACATGCGGCAAAAATGCAAGGGGTTATTCCTTGTCCTATTCTAAGAATATTTTGTCCTATGATGATTTTTGAAAAACCCTTTTGTTTCGAAGATACAGGCGAACAAAATTTGCGACGTACGTCAATGAGTTTATCAAGTACAAAAATTTTTTTTTTCGCTCTCGATCACTTGGAACAACTGTTTTATCTAATAAGTGGATTTCATTGGTCACATTTGTTTACATAGATTGAGTGACGTTTGGCTGTTTTACGTGTCTTAAATAGTGAGTGAAGTCCTCTATCATAATGTATACAAACGCCGAGATGACTGGCATGCACTTCATGTATGGACTTGCTGATGGCAATGCACTACAAGCTAGGCGATTGTACAGTAAACGATTTCCAGCCCATAATGTCCCTGTCCCGATGAGAAATCTTCGAAAACATTCATCGACGTCTTCGTGAAATAGGCATATTGAAACGAACTGAAGGGTCAGGAAGATCACTGAATGTAAGAACGGTACAATTGGAACAGAATGTGCTGGACATGATAGCGGAAGAGCCTGGTAGTTCTATGCGAAAAATTGCAAATACTTTGAATGTGAGTCACTGGACAGTTTGGAAAATTCTTAAGGACAATTTGTTGTATCCATACCTGTTGATTTTTCTCCTCGTATTGCATTATGTCAATGGATATTGCAAGCTTTACTTTGCATCCCCCTGTTCCTGACACAAATTCTTTTCACCGGTAAAGCCACTTTCGCAAGAAACGCAATAAGGAATTTTCATAATAACCATGTGTGAGCAGATGAAAATCCGCATGAGGTATGCGAAGATAGTTTTCAACATCAGTTCTCGTTGAATGTTTGGGTTGGAATCATAGGTGACTACCTAATTGGACCGGTATTTCTATCATAAAGACTTACCGGCGAGGTGTATCGCAACTTTTTGGAAGCAACGCTGCCTGAGTTTCTAGAAGATGTACCTAGAAGATGGCAACAAGGCATGAAATGTGGTTTATGCACGATGGTGCACCACCACATTTCAGTTTGGTTGTTCGTGATTTTTTAACAGTAACATACGGATATCGCTGGATTGGTCGAAGTAGGCCACACGCATGGCCTGCTCGATCCCCGGACTTAAACCCCCTGGATTATTTCTTCTGGGGATATCTGAAGTCATTAATATACGCTACTCCATTGAAGAATTTGGATGATTTGCCAAATCGGATAATTGCTGGGTGTAACTCAATTAGAAACGACCCTGATGTGTTTGAAATAGTTCGGCAGTCAATGACGAGAAGATTGAATGCTTGTATCAAGACTGGAGAAAGTCATTTCGAACATTTATTGTAGATTGAGCAAATTTACATGTACTTTTTGATATAAAATTTTGTTAATGTCGTAAATTTTGTTCACCCTGTATCTTCGAAATAAAGAGGTTTTTCAAAAATCAAAAATCAAACAAAATATTCTTAGAATAAGTCAAGGAATAACCCCTTTAATTTTTGCCGCATGTTTACCTAACACCCTGTATATATATCACTCTATCACATCTGTCCATCTCACTTACAATGGTGAAGTCCATTTTTGGGCAGACAAAAGTATTTTTTATCAGGGTATGGGTTTTTGAAATGTGGTCTTTTTGCAAAAAAATAAGCAATTATTTTTTTTAGTGTTGAATTCATCCATCTTTTGAAAAACCAACTCTAGAAATAAGTTAGTAACGGACGGTTAAAGAAAACAAATCACTTGTATATTTTGCAGAAATAACTGATATCCGGTAACCCAGAACAAACATCAAAGTGTTTCGATTCGTGTATCAATAAAGCAAAAGACTTTATTCAGAATGCCACCCCTCGGTATCACTTTCTTTACCGTTTCCTAAACGAAATCGGGCCTCGCTCGGGGCGATCCAAGTTCCAGGTTTACGGTTTTTCGATCAGGAATTAGGTGTGTAGGATAATAAGATATTGATTAGGGACAGGTTTACAATGTAAAAGGTTTGTCGGTCGTCTTTGATGCCGAACGGTCGTAAAGGGGTGGATCTTTATTTGGCCTGTAATCTTATAACGTACCCGCGTCTAATTTTATGCTCGAGTTGACACGATTTGTAGTTCTTGTTGAGATGGAATTAATTATATATATATATATATATATATATATATATATATATATATATATATATATATATATATATATATATATATATATATATATATATATATAAAGACACAAATAGGTCCGACAGAGATTGAGGATAGAAGAACGTACAGAAACAAAATACGTATGTATACATATGTATAGATCGGGAAGAAAGTGGACGGAGGAAAGAAAGAGAATCCACAGGGAAAGGATGAGAGAGGTGTGGAGGATCAGAAAGAACACTCGAAAATGAGTCAGAATGCGATCCAACCGGGTCTATAAGCACCAAATAATATATATATATATATATATATATATATATATATATATATATATATATATATATATATATATATATATATATATATATATATATATATAACAGAAAGGATTGGAGAGGCCTATCTTGGAATCTATAGGGAATCTTGGCCCTATACGACCATTACTATCATGCATATGCATATGCATATATATATATATATATATATATATATATATATATATATATATATATATATATATATATATATATATGCCCAGGGTATGCCAATACTGTGATAGCGGTTGTTATCTTGATAATGGCTGGGGATAAGGAAAAATGTTAAGTATAAGGGTGGTACAGCTAAATATAAATTATTTTACTTATACAGGGTTTCTCACAAGGCGGGTATGGTTTTGTTTTTTCTTATCGAACTCCCTCATCCATTTTTGCATTTTGCTATTGATTCTAAACATATTTCGCGAAACATGTCCTATACCTAAACCAAATAGTTTTACTGATATCCGCCATTTTGTAAAAAATATCAGACTTACAGACTGTATTTTGCAGTGTCATATATCATTTATTTTTTGAAGTAGGACTATCATTTTTGGTGGGAATATTAGTAAAACTATGACTTAACTTTTAATGCAAACAAAATTTGTCGACGTTATACAGGGTATCTAGGATAACAGATAAATGAAAAAAATCCAAAACATCAAATCTCAGTTTTTCTTAAATGGAATATCTAATATTTTTCATTTTACAATATTCCTAATATAAAATACTCCTATTCTTCTTGAACATGTCCTATACCTATCTATCACAATTTCTGAGATTTTACATTTTTGTTTTTAATCTTTTTTTTTAATGGAATTCACCTTAGACATTTTACTAAAAACGTCATAAAATTTAATTCAAATGGCAAATATTATTCTAGTATAGCTTTTAAACAGTTTTTGTATATTACAGGAACTAAGAGTGTACTTCTTTCATAATTAAATAGGCAACATATTTTTATGATCTATTATTTTGACTACCGAAAAGAAATGTAAATATCCTATGACAACTTAAAGCACGCAGACGACCTAGACGTTCTAGACAATCAGGGCATACTGATATATTTTTGGTAATAAAATCTTATATCAATTTCACAAATATTTCCCATCTTTAGGAGCCACTTATAGGCTCACTACGTAGACAAGAGACTATATCCCCCTTCCTGCACTCGGTCCATAACGTACTGATAGCATTTGTTTGATAGCGCTGTTTCGCTTTTAAGAGGCTCCAGCCCATTTAAGAGGCACCAGCCCATTAAAATTTTTTGGTGTATGTTTATAGGAACTTATTCTATGTTTCAATCCTTAGAGTCACCTTCCAAAATATTTGGATGTTATTTCCGGACACCTTGTATATCAATCGTTTCTGCGTTGAAACTTTCTTATTAAACAAGCAGTGAGACTACCTAGCAAAAATCTATTCGAGCTAAACGTCCACAGGGGCGACTGACTGTTGCTACAAAGCTGCATGACCTACGCTTCGAAGTGCTTCTTCATGCACCTTATTTGCCCGATATGATGTATTGAATAAAAAGGTGGCTATGTTGATAAAAAACTTAAAATTTTTGTGGGACGATCTTCGCATAATGAATGGTAATCTACTTATCACTAGCAGTAATATTTATCTGTGTTCCTAATAGACTGTTACGCAACGCCATTGACCCTGGATTAACCGCCAAAACAGGGCTAAACGTTAAAAGTAACACAAAATTAGATTTGTTGCATGTTAAATACAGTTTTTAGTTTGCAGTTCAAAACATATATCACGTTTCAACGCATCAATATTAAACAGCGCTCGCTAAACATCCGAGCTTAAGAAGAATTACCACGACCTCTGTCGACGTTGAAATGCATTAATTTATGAGCGGTACTTTCCTACCTGCCTTTTATTTTATTTCAGCGTTTTTAGATGCACAGGAAGGAATCTAATTTATTAAAAGCGGAGATGGTAAGCTTTAATATTTTATCATTTTATCCTTTTGCAAACTGGAAAATAGTAAAACAAGTTACTTGCATAACAAATACTAACATATATATATATATATATATATATATATATATATATATATATATATATAGTCCGCAGTTTGTTAAACTTTTGGAGAACCTGTGGCTCACCAATCCCTCTGCGAAAATTACAAAAGGTTGGATGTTGACTTGTTCAAGTTGCCAAATGTTCTTCAATTCATAACAAAGATTCTCATACTTAGAAAGCTTTTCCACCTCTGTTTTATTTATATTGTGAGACAGTGGAATGGCAATATCAATAATTGTTCCCCGCTTTTCTTTTTTATTTATTAAGACTATGTCTGGTTTATTGTAGTCGACAGCACTGTCAGTTATTATGGGTCTATCCCAGTAGAGCAGCACATCGTCAGACTCCAGAACAGCTTGAGGACTGTATTTATAATACGGCGGAGTAGATGTTGGTAAAAGACCATGATTAAGTGCCAGTTTTTGGTGGATTATATTAGCAAGCTGATTATGCCTTCCTAAATAAGCTTTTTCTGCTAAAGTAGGATATCCACTAATTATGTGCTCAACAGTCTCCCCTATTTTGCCACACTTTTGACATCTTCAGTGTTTTCTTTAAGGACATATTTCTTCTAATTATTGGTTTTGATGACTTTATCCTGGATAGCAAAAACAAAACCCTCAGTTTCCGGATATAATTGGTTCTCGCCCAACCTGAGCAGAGAAGCTTTCTTATCAATAATATTGCCATTTAATAATTCTACATATTTACCATGGATTGATTTATGTTCCCAGATATTTATGTTGTTTTGTATTGTCCCTGTTTCGATAGTGTAGTTTGCATGGCTCAGTTTTAGTGGTGTTCAAACTGAGTTGCGAGCCTCATAAGTGGATCTTTCGAACTTAAGAAATGTTGGCGAAGTTTCTTTTCCTGACTAAGACACAATTCTTTGATATTAATAAGCCCTCTACCTCCATATTTTCGAGGAATGTATAATATCAACACAGAAGAATTGGTATGCAAACTACGGAATTTTGTTAGAAGTCGTTTTGTCATGCGGTCTAGCTATATATATATATATATATATATATATATATATATATATATATATATATATATATATATATATATATATATATATATATATATATATATATATATATATTACCCCCTGAGAGTTTTGTATTAAGAAGCTTCGTTGTTCTTTTGTTATATTTATCTTGGAACTCATGTTTGAGTGTCGTATGGTTTAGCATTTGATTTTGTGCTATTCCTAGATACCGATAGGTATCATCCGGTTTCAATGAGTGAATCTGACAGATTGATTTCTGATTTTGTTTAACTTGTCCTTGTAATATATTATTATTATATATTATTATTATTATAGAGAATTCTCAGCTTCTGCTGGTTTATGTTTTATCATATCTCGGGGTGATTTACATACCAACGAGACAGAATATATTATTATTATTATTATTTTGTTTTTTCGCAATTTTCGGTCAATTATTATATTATTATTTTTTATTGTTTTTTTTACTTTTCACGTTATTTACAAACATTAGATTACATTACAATCCTCAGAATGACTTTTCAATAAACATTATTTTTATAAAAAAATACACATTTATATATAAAAATCTACCACTTTATCTAATATATAATATATATTATAACCCAACAATTTTGGATTTTTCACATGTAAAAAATTTTCACATGTTGCAAAAATTAAAAAAAAAGAATGAAAATTTATTATTTAATGATGTCATTAAAAAATAAATAAATAATAATTAAAAATGTTCTCTAAATATTCTTTTCAATGGATCTTTCTAGGAGGGGAAAAAGGAGAAGTAAGGCACTTCACCCACAGAGTAGTGGGTGATATGGAGAATAGACTACGCTCCGGAGTTACAAGGTTCAAAACTAATATGAACAGTTGGACGTTTTCAGATGAATAGGTGTTGTGCGATACTACTGTTCATCTTATACAATGCCAGCCATGCCCAAACCCTTGCCCTGTCGAAGAGCTCATGAAGACTACTCCAAATGTGCTAGACGTGGCGACTTTCTGATCTAAAACTAGTTAGAACTCATACTGTGTTGCTTTGTATGTGGTTCAGCTGCAGTGATTTTACAGTCAAAAAGTAGAAAAACATACATATTAAAAATAACTTATTTCATATTATTAATTTTAGTATACAAAAAGCTGCTAGTTGAATTAGTTGTTGCTTTAAGTTGAATAATTTCTTTTAATTTGATATAGAATGTGAGGAGAAAAGACAAGGATTAAAACAAATTTGAAACTTACAAAAATTCTGTTACCGAAGTAAGAAGCAATTTATTTTTTACAGAACAACGTCTCTTCGTTAATAATTTCCCAATATCAACCGCGTATTACTCAATATACGCTGCTGAGTTTCAGCTCCACAATCTTTTATGGCAGGTCATCGTAGACATTTCTTTAAATATCTTCACAAATAAAATTTACATGCTGTTAAATTTGGCCATCTTGCTCGTCATATCCTCATATCTGCAGATTAAAAGCAACTGTCTAGTCCCCTCATCCTGCTGAAACTATTTGCCCGTCATTAATAAAAGAAATCCTGGTTAACTGTTTCAAAATCGTTTCGATAATGTGAATATAGCGGACTGAACCAACATATTTTCATTGGCATTTTCAAAAAAGCAAATATCAATATTGCCAAATATTGCACACCACTCTGTGATCTTTGCACTCTTAAGGATTTTTCAAGTAGTTAGTGAAAATCATCGTCAGACAAATATCGAAATTTTAGTTTATTCGCAAAACCCGAAATCTGAAAATATGATCCAATATACATGAACAAATTGTGAATTAGGCAAAATGCATCATAATCTTTTTTCTCTAACTATAGGTTCCTTTTTCATTGTAGACCCAGTTTCGTTAAAGTTTATAGAAGGCTCGGAATCATGCTCTGGCTTTGGGACAATTTTCACTTGTGTAAAACGCATGATTTTTTACCGTTCCACTGATTCATGGTTAGTGATGTTATGTTGTTGTAAATACATTGAATACTTTAGCGCTACCAGAAAGACGGACGGGAAAATAATTATATTCCAAGTATAAAACAAATATCACGGTTTCCCTTGAACTCCTCCATTAATGGAGGAGTAAATTAATTAGATTAATGGCCAAATAAAAAAAGCTGAACTAAGAGATACAATAAAAGTTGCCAAAGTCTCTTCAATAAAACTGAGCGTGATCCTGAGATTAAACAACAAAAAAAACGGAAGTCAACGTGGAGTTCATGATTCTCGCGCATTACCGCCGAAGCCGCACAGATTTTCAGACAACAATGCGCGAGAAAAATTCTCGAAAAGGCTATGCTAATTTTTATTGGACGAAGGTTAATTAGGCTTTATGTAATTTAACAGACCTCGAAATGGGAAAGTGAAAGAACGTAATGGACATTTTTCCAGTCAGTTAGAAAATAATTAGGATTAATCCTACCAAGGGGAAGATGGGAGATATATTGGTACGGAAATTCAATAAACGAAATTAAAAAGATTTATGTTGTGTTCAAAAAAATAAATGGGGATGTACTTTCATTTCGGAAGATGGGCATTTGACCTATTTTGTATTGAAGACGGTCAAATGCTAAATAAATTATGCTCTAATTTAAAAAAAAATCTTCAGCAAGAATTTTTCGTTTTTTTTTTGAGTTTAGTTAAAACAAAAAGTCTTTCAGATCATGCTAAATTAGAAAATATTAGCTACAAATATGAATATTAGACAATAAATATTTTATTATATATTAAGTTTCTGCCATTTCTTTGTTTGAAAAACATTTATTTTAGATATAAAACGCTTCCTTAAATCTTCAAATTAATTTTCATCCTATACATTTCATTAGCAGCAGAATCTATTTGAATTAGATATATATATATATATATATATATATATATATATATATATATATATATATATATATATATATATATATATATATATATATATATATATATATATATATATATATATATATATGTGAATATATATATTCCGAAAAAACCGTTGTGGACACGATATTGTTTGAAAAGCAACATTTAAAACTCTGTGTTAAGCATTTGTGTAGTTTTGGGAAATAGTGCTGTGTATTAAGTGGTTCCAATAAATTTAACTGAAATTTTTGACTAAACTCGGAGAGATTTACCACTAAACACCGAATCACTTTGTTTAATTCTCTATAAATTAAAAGAAGTCCTAGGTAATCCAAAGGATAAAGTATATCAACTTGAAGTCGGGAATTTAAGAAATTAGCAGTCAGTATTGTGATCGAAGGTATATTGGGCAAACAAAAGGATCCGTATTAACGGGATATAAAAAACACAATGCCCACATTATATATGAGAGAAATGAAAAATCTTGTGTTGCTCTTTTTTTATCTTCTCTTTTTTCCCCCTTTTTCTTTTTTGTTGCTTTTTTCTTCTGTACTTTTTTTTTACACGCTTCATTAGGTAGATAGTACGTGTCCTAGGTAATAAGTTAGCAATTAGGTTTCTCATATAAATAGAACAGTTTAGTTTTAGAATTATATTAAATCATCTCCTGATGATGCTAATATGGTTAGTGACACGTGCGTCGAGAACTTTAAAAAAAAAGTGATTCGGTGTTTAGTGGCATCATATCACACCGAAGTTTCCAATAGAAAAATTGAGATTTTTGACTAAATGGAGCTAAAATTTCGGGGCAGCAAAAAAGTGGAGCAATAAGAATTGGAACTACTGGTCGACATATGTTGTTATATATAGCTAGAGTTCAGACGAAAACTTGGAATAACACCGCATACTATTTCTAAAGGTTTACACAACGAAAGGAAATTTTAAAAGGAAAGTCGTTAAGTTTCACATGAGTTTACAGTAGAAATTAGGAGTAAACGATTTGACGTTGTGTCATTGTTCTCACTATTCAAAAAAAAAAAATAACCTTTTGCATAAAATTGTGATTTGTAATGATTTGGATTGTATACGATAATCCAAAGAAGTAAAAAATCGTGGGTTAATCCCGGGGAGCGTTCAACCAGTACTACAAAACCAACTACCATATCAACGCCAAACAAGTGTTCTATGTATATTATGGGACTAGCTAGGCGCCAACCATTATGAGTTGCGTCAATCTGGTTAAATGATTATTGCTGCCTGTTATCAGCAGCAACAGATTCGTGATGTTCTGGAAGAGCAAAGGCGTTATATTAACAAGGAAAGAAAATTCTATTTCAAACCAGTGCGTAGCCTCACAGCAAAAATAAAATAACTCTGGAAATGAACACCGGGTTCGACTGGGAGATTTTATTGCATCCAACATATTCTTCAGTCTTGGCCCCTACGGATTTTCATCTCTTCCGAACCTTGTAACATCACCTGGTTGATAGCTGTTCTGCATATCTTGAGGAAATCGAAAACACATTCAAACCACCAAGTTTTTTTCGATCTGGGATTCAACAGTTGCTACTTCAAACTTTCTGGAAAAAGCTGGATATCATAGTTCAAACACAATAACTTATACACATATTTGTAATAAAAAGAAATGTGCGTTAAAAAGCCTTAGATCTGTATAATAGGTTGAGTTTGGAAGAACTTTAAATTCATGGCAGTCTAACAGCTCGTCAACTCCAACCGTGGTTTCTATACATATTTTATAACATTTTTTTTAATTTCTAGCAGAAATTTTAACAGAACTACTGGGAAACTGCTTAAGTTTTTTTTACTTAACAAATTACAATGCAAAAAGTTTTTGTGTTGAAGATATGCTCTACAATGAGTATATATTGAGTTTTTAATAAAATTTGGATATTGCGTATTTCAATTTTTTGTTTACCATAGCTTTTAAAGAGGGTGTAAGGGAAAGTACTCTCGTAAATTTATCCGATTCTTTATAGTTTTTGAACAAAAAGTCTCTTTAAAACATGTATCCAAAATGCAACCATTTTCGCGGAAAATAATTATTATAACAATTACAATAATTTCAAAAATCAGTAGGTAAGAGTACATGTACCCTTTATTCATGATAAGAGAATAGTAATTACTAAGTAATGTCTGAATGATTGTGACGTGTTCATATATTCTTTTTCTTTTTTTTTTGGTTTTTCGCCACTATCTAAAACTCAAAAAAATATCAAAAATATGTCTTATGTAAATAAAAAATCACTGTGTAAAAAACAAAAAACCAAACGGAGAGAAATTACTCAGTGATTCTTTTCTGTAAAAAATTTGCCTAACCAAGAAAATTTAAAAAAATATAAAAAAGTTCTAAAATAAATACAAAATTTTGAATGTTAACGTTTCGGGAAATCTCCTTCAGTTTTCAAAACAAATCTAAAAAATAAATTATATTAATTTCTATATATAATGCAAAGATAGGAAGTAAATATATTTTTTTGTGTGTCAATTATACTTTGTTTACATAACAACAGATATTTTTGATATTTTTTTGAGTTTTAGATCGTGGCGAAAAACCCAAAAAAAGAAAAAAAATACTATTTTTAATGTAAGTAATTATCAATATAAGTATAATTGACATACACAAAAAAATATATTTACTTCCTATCTTTGCATTATATATACAAATTAATATAATTTTTTTTAGATTCGTTTTGAAAACGGGAGAAGATCTCTTGAAACGTTAAAGTTCAAAAGTTTGTATTTATTTTAGAACATTTTTAAAATTTTGTTCGTTAGGCAAATTTATTACAGAACAGAATCACGGAGAAATTTGTCTCCGTTTGGTTTTTTGTTTATTTTTACAGTGATTCTTTATTTATATAAGAACCGATATTTTTGGTATTTTTTGAGTTTTAGATTGTAGCGAAAAACCCAAAAAAGAACAAAATAAAAAAAGAGTAATTACTCTCTAGTGTGAAATTTTAACTTGTTGCGCAATACTTCGAGTACTTCTGGAAGAATTCTCTACAACAAGATGTAAAATTTGCTTTTCGTGTTCAGGGCTGATTTCTGGCTACCGCTGCTGCTTAAAATTTTGGAACCACACTATACGTATCTAAAATCTTTGGGAAATTTGGATAAATGTTTGCGGGCTGCTTCCAGCACACCTTTCGAAGTATCGTTGCCCGTAAATCAGAAGCATATTCTGATATTCGCATACTGAATATATTTTTGGTTATAAATCGAACTTAAATGCATTCACTGAAACACTGAAATAATTATTGCCAAAATTTTGAATACTGCGACGTGAATACCGCATGGCGGTAATGCGACATTCCATATCCTTGAGGGCTGATTTAAAAAAAAAGAAGATTTAAGAATGTTGATTAGTTTATCTGTAATTTATTTTTAAATTAATATTTGCTAAACGTGCTTTCTCACTTATTTGTTTAAAATGCTAATTCTCATTACAGCTTTTCGAATGGTAATTTAACAACGTGGTATTTTTTTGTCGAGAACCTTTAGGTTTTTAACCTTTGTCGTAAGGATTTTTTTCTTTGAAATGGTGTACTAATCGTTCGATTACATTTAGGAACGTACTTTCCCCTTACACCCTGTATACCCATTTCTTATTTTCAGCCTCGATACTCCACCAAGAGTTATTTTTTGCATGTTTATACATAGAAGTTTAAAACAAACTTTCAATTTTCAATGTTTCAGTGTTTCATGTTTTAATGTTGTGTCATATAAATAGTAACATACTGAAACCGGCAGCAAGTTTTTACAGGTACATATTCTTTCTAAGGAAGATTGTCCAGGATACCTTGCCGACACAACAATCCTAAGTCGAGAAAAATGAATGTTATCGATTTTTTTTTATTGCAATTAGTTTAAAGTATAACATGAATAGGGATAAATATACTACTAGATAAAATTATCTGAACCACCAATAAAAGATTTTATTTCAATTAGGTATATACAAGTTAATTATGTACGGTGAGCCTGTTTTATTTAATCCATTACATGTGAAGCTTAAAGCCATCATTAGGGTATCTCATGGCATACTCCTCTATACTTAAATTAATGGCCGAATAAAAAAAGGCTGAGCTAACAGATGTAATAAAACTCCCTAAAGTCCCGAAATAAAACTGAGCGTGACTCTGAGATTAAAGGTCAAAAAAATCGGAAGGTCATGATTCTCGCACATTACCATAACCGGTAGAGATTTCCAGACAACAGTGCGTAAGAAGAATCCTGGAAAATGTCTGTGCTAATTTTTATTTAAGGGAGGTTCATTAAGCATTATGTTATTTAACAGACCTCGAAATGTGAAAGTGAAAAAACGAAATGGATATTTTTCCAGTCAGTTAGAAAAGAATTAGGATTAATCCAGCCAAGGGGAAGATGGGAGATATATTGGTACGAGAATTCAATAAACGAAATTAAAAAAGATTAATGTGGTGTACAGGAAAATAAATGGGGATGTCCTTTAATTTCGGAAGATGGGTATTTAATTATTTTGTATTGAAGACGGTAAAATACTGAATTAAGAGAGATTATGTTGTAATTAAAAAAAAACCAGAGAAAAAAGGTGATAAAAAACGGAATATGCTTGTCGTTTATTTCAAGTTTACTTAAGGAGCAGAGGTATTTCATATTATTCCAAACCATATTATTTGCTAAAATTAATTTTAACTATACTTTTGCTTGAAATATAAAGAAAATAAGAATGATTATAAATATTAGCTACGATATTTTTTCATAAATGTTTTCCAGCTTCCCGGTAATAGCGGAATTCGACGGTGGAAGATCGCCTTATCCATTTGACGCGATCAAATCATCAACCAATTTCAGAAGTTCTTTATAAGCATAAAAAATATGCATCAACAAGAGTAAGTTGCATTCATCTTAGCCGGTGGAAAACTGATTGGGCAAAGTCTGGAAGATATACCAAATTTGTAAGAAATTTTCATTTGGGTTTGATCAGTATTTTCTTCAAAAATTACATGATCGTGCCTATTCATCATTTTATGTAAATAACCCTTCTTTGGAGCGGTTGCCAGTAGCATCAAAAACGAATAATAATTTAAATCAGCGAATTTTTCGCTTTGCCATCGATACAGATCGCTTCTTTTTCTCTATCCATTTGTTGCTCAGCTTTGGAAATAGATTAATTCTAATGTTGTAACATCAACATCAAGTGAAATTTGTACGAGATTGTAAAAAGCAGAGCAACAACTCAGTTTAGAAAATTATCCGGAACAAAAGAAAATATTTATCATGTATGCATAAGGACTATCCATTGGGTGGGTTGAAACTTGATGAGAGTGGTCCAGTGTATAAATTCGTGGACGTAAAGAAACTTACATATCTGAGTATCGTGTTTAGTAGAAAACCAGATGTTAAAAAGAAAATACAAAAAAGATTGATAGTAGGAAACCGCAGTTATAGGCATAAAGATCGGGAATATATGAAAAAAAATTAATCAAGAAATGAGGCAATTATTTATTGAATCGGAAATATTGAAAGTAGTTAAAGAGCAAGAGTTGAAATAGTTGATACGTGTTCAAAGGATGCAGACTGGCAGTATACTCAAGAGACTATTTGGATATAATTAGCTTTTGTCACACCATTTTTTGTCATTGTTTTTTCTCCTTACGTTTTCACACAGTTATTTATTTTCCTCTATATCTTCTCTGCCTCCCTCCACTTCCTTCTGAGTCTTCCTTTCCTCTTCTTCCTTACTGCGTCTTTCCATAAAATTTCCTTGCACAATCTTTCTTCTCCCATTCCTTCCAAGTAACTTGGATCTTTAGCCTTTATTACATCACTTATTATTGGTACATCAAACATGTCGTATTTTCTTGATTTGTTCGTCTCCCCCATCTCAATGCCGTTTTTTTTTCACCATACATTCTGCGTGAGATTTTTCTTAAACATACTTTAGTCATGTTTTGTACTTTTTTATTCAACACTTAATCTTTATTCAGCATTTTATTCAGACTCCGTATATTTAGGTTGGCTTGAGATCCATATTATATAATATAGTTTTCGTTTTCCAGTTCATCTATTTTTATTTGAATATTTTATGTCTAGCCGCACACTTATTGATTTTTGCTATTCTCAGGCATAGGGTCTTCGTATTTGCCATTTATTAGGCCCCTAGGTACATGTATTCTTCTACATCTTTGAATTCAAGTATTTCCCTACTTGCTGGTTTTATCACTTTCTTTGCAATTATATAAGATTGTCCAGTATACGTTTCCGACAAAATAATCCTACGTCAAGAAAAATGAATTATAGCGATACGTTGAGGTATAACTACGAATAGTGACAAGTATTCTACTATATAAAATTATCTGAACCTTATAATAAAATATTTTATTTCAATTAGATATATACAAGTTAATTATGTACGGTGAGCCTGTTTTATGTAATTCATTACATGTGAAGCTTAAAACGGTCATCACGGTATCTACGTGACATACATCTATGCTTAGATTAATGGCGGAATAAAAAAGACTAAGCTAACAGATGTAATAAAACTCCCTAAAATCCCTCAATAAAACTGAGCGTTACTCTGAGATTAAAGGTCAAAAAATCAGAAGCCCATGACTCCCACACATTACCATAACCGGCAGAGATTTCCAGACAACAGTGCGTAAGAAATATCCTGGAAAATGCCATTGCTAATTTTTATTTAAGGGAGGTTCATTAAGCCTTATGTTATTTAACAGACCTCGAAATGGGATAGTGAAAAAACGAAATGGATATAAGAAAAATCAGTAAGAGAATAATTAGGTAAGAAGTAAGAAAATAAGTAAGAAATAATTAGGATTAATCCTACCAAGGGGAAGATGGGAGATATATTGGTACGGGAATTCAATAAACGAAATTAAAAAAGATTAATGTGGTGTACAGAAAAATAAATGGGGATGTCCTTTAATTTCGGAAGATGGGTATTTAACTTATTTTGTATTGAAGACGGTAAAATACTGAATGAATAGAGATTATGTTGTAATTAAAAAAAAAAATCAGAGAAAACAGGGGAGAAAAAACGTAATATACTTGTCGCTTATTTCAAGTTTACTTAAGGGACAGAGGTATTTCATATTCTTCTAAACCATATTATTTGCAGAAAGTAATGTTAACTACTTTTGCTGAAATATAAAGAAAATAAGAATGATTTTAAATATTAGCTACGGTATTTTTTCATAAATGTTTTCCAGCTTTCTGATAATAGCGGAATTCACTTATCCATTTGACGCGATCAAATCATCAACCAATTTCAGAAGTTCTTTATAACCATAAAAAATATGCATCAACAAGAGTGAGTTGCATTCATCTTAACCGGTGGAAAACTGATTGGGCAAAGTGTGGAAGACATACCAGATTTGTAAGAACTTTTCATTTGGGTTTGATCAGCGTTTTCTTCAAAAATCACATGATCGTGCTCATTCATCATTTTATTTAAATAGCTTTGGAGCGATTGCCAGTAACTTCAAAAACTAATAATAATTTAAATCCGCGAATTTTTCGCTTTGCCATCGATACGGATCGCTTCTTCTCCTCTATCAATTTGATGCTTAGCTTTAGAAATATATTTATTCTAATTTTTCCCAATGCCAATGTTGTAGCATAAACATCAAATGAAATTTGTACGAAACTGAAACGAGTAGAGCAACAACTCGGTTTAGAAAATTATCTGGAACAAAAGAAATTGTTTATCATGGATGGATAAGGAATATCCATTGGGTGGGTTGAAACTTGATGACAATGGTGAAATGTATAAATTCGAGGAGGAAGAGAAACTTACATATCTAGGTATCTTGTTTAGTAGAAAACCAGATGTAAAAAGAAAACATTTGGTACATCGAATATGTTGTATTTTCCTGACTTGTTCGTCTCACCCATTCCAATTCCGTTTTTTTTTACTACACATTCTGTGTACGATTTTTGTTAACGGTATTTTAGTCATGTTTTGTACTTTTTTATTCAGTACTTAATCTTTATTCAGCATCTTATTCAGACTCCATATATTTACGTTGGCTTGAACACCCGCTTATATAATATAGTTTTTTTTTGCAGTTCATCCATTTTTCATTTGAGTATTTTATGTCTAGCCCCCATACCTATTGATTCTTGCTAAAGGCAGGTATACCTGTCTTTCTTCGATGCATTTGTAATTTATTAAGGCCCCTGTATACATGCACCAGTATGTACATGCGTAAGTGTTTTCTCAGTCGTTGGTTTTATCATTTTCTTTACAATTATATATATATATATATATATATATATATATATATATATATATATATATATATATATATATATATATATATATAAAGCTACCATTTTACATCACCTAAATTTTCTACCTTATCAAATAGCTGCCCTCAATATCAAATTCTTCAGTTCAAGAAGAAACGAATACAATTTCACGTGCTTGATGTTCTCGGATGGAAAACATTTTTTAACTAAATTGCCATCGCCGAAAAAACGATAAATTTTATAAAATCCGTGAAATTTTTTTAATTCCAAAAGTTAAAAGAGGATAATTTGTTACAAACGCGTCGCTCTGACGCTGATCGATTTTCCAAATTTTTAAACGAGATATTTAGTCGCTTAGTTCAATTAAACGGACGAGAGCGGCTTTTTTTCGGTACTCTGTAATTTGAAATGCAAAAAAGGCGTTCTAGTGCGTTTGTAAATAGACATTTTATTGTTGGATAGATACAATTTGTTTGTAATTTATGCAAATTATATTAGAAAGTGGGAGAGGTGGCTAATATAAATATTCAGTTAGGATAAAAGGATAAATAGCTTAATGATTTAAAAAAGAAAAAAAAAATGTATTGTTATTGTATTAAATAGGTTTCCCCCACAGCTGTCAACGATTTTCGGTTTTTCGTATCTCTATACTATATGTTTAGTCGTATATTTTGCATCTTCACTCCCTTGAAGTTGGTCTATCTGCCTTCCGTTTTCCAAGCCTCATAATGTGCCATATATATATATATATATATATATATATATATATATATATATATATATATATATATATATATATATGTATGTATATATCAGTGACAGCTCGTCCCCTATATCCCCTCCAGCGTTTCTCACGAAAAACAATTTTTCAGAGCAAAACACCATATTATATTTCTGTTTAGTTTCTTTCTTTTAACTCATTTTCCTGGTTCATCTTTTGAATAGGAGGAAGGGGAAACCAAAAAAAATCTTCAGCAGCATTATTTTCTTCTACGTCCTCCCACTTTATATATATATATATATATATATATATATATATATATATATATATATATATATATATATATATATATATATATATATATATATATATATATATTATAGCAGTGGCCGCTCATATTTACATTATATATGTATATATATATATATATATATATATATATATATATATATATATATATATATATATATATATATATATATATATATATATATCATCATCATCATCAGCCCGTATCGATCCACTGCAGAATGAAGGCCTCTTCAGCATGCTTCCAACCTTCACGGTCCTGGGATTTCCTCTGCCACTCGGGTCCAATATACTTAACGATGTCGTCAATCCATCGTGCTTTCGGTCTTCTTCGCGGACGTTTGCGATCAAGCGGTATCCACTCCAGGATTGCCTTGGTCCATCTGTCGTCCCATCGCCTCGCTATATGGCCTGCCCATCTCCATTTCAATTGTTTTACCCTTCCAATGATGTCACAGACTTTTGTTTGTTCCTTGATCCACGCCCAGGACTTTCTGTCTCGTCTTGTAATGCCAAGCATACATCTTTCCATTCCCCTCTGTGCCTCCCGAAGTTTTTGAATTGATTGCGATGTGAGTGTCCAGATTTCACTTCCGTATGTCATAACGGGTAGAACGCACTGATCGAAGACTTTTCTTTTCAGGCAAAGTGGGAGTCTGCTCTTAAACACTATGTTGAGCCTACCAAATGCCTGCCAGCCACATTTAACACACCGTTCCACCTCCCGGGCGGTATTCCCCTCCATTGAAATCCTCTGCCCAAGATATATAAAGCTGTCCACAATCTCTAAACCCCTTCCTAAAACTGAAATTCTTCTGTCCTGAGCGAAGTTATTGAACATAACCTGACCCTTTTTCAGGTTTATTTTCAAGCCAAATGGTTCGGCAGCCCTTTGCAGTTCCTGTTTGAGTCTTTGCAGCTCCTCTGGGTCTTGTGAAATGAGAATAATATCATCTGCAAATCTAAGATGGTTTAAGTTTGCACCATTGATCTTTACACCATCCTGTTCCCAATCCAGTTTACGGAATACTTCTTCAAGGCCAGCCGAGAAAAGAATAGACGATATTGCATCACCCTGCTGTACACCTCGTTCTACATTAATTCCCACCTCAAGATCATCACGGTGAATTGTGGCTGTAGCTCCATCATATATCGATTCTAATAGGTTTACATAGGCTCTCTCTACACCTTGCCTAAGCAGTGCATCCATTATCGCATGCTTTGAGATGGAATCAAATGCTTTTTCGTAGTCGATAAAAGCCAAGCACAGTGGCATGGTGTATTCGTTGTGCCTTTCTATGACCTGCTTTACAACCTAGATGTGATCCATTGTAGTGAATCCACTTCTGAATCCTGCTTGTTCTCTTGGTTGTGCGTCATTCAGTTTTTTTAATATTCTTTTAGAAATTATCTTAGTGAAAACTTTGTACATCACTGATAGGAGGCTTATTGGACGGTAGTTCTTTAAATCTTCCTGTGCTCCTTTTTTATGTAAAAGGATCACTTCTGCATTTTTCCATAAGTCAGGTACTTTTTGTTCTTTGAGGCATTTTGAGTATAATTTTGCCAGTGTTTTATGTAACGTCCGACCACCAGCTTTTAGCATTTCGACAGTTACACTATCATTTCCTGGAGCCTTGCCGTTCTTCATCAATTCTATAGCATTTGTTACTTCCTCCACTAGGATATCTGGCATTTGTTCTTCCGTGGGTATTGCTGTCCCTGACTGGCTCTGATCTTCATATAACTGGGAATAAAACTTTCTGACAATCCCTAACATTTGGGTACGCGCCCTGCACACTGTGCCATCCTCACGCTTTAAGGCATATATTTGCGTTCTTTTCTTTCTCAGCTTCTGTTTAGCTTTGTTAATTCCTTTGTTTTCTTCCAGGGTTTTTTGCACTAGCTGCATATTGAATCGGCGCGTGTCCTCTCTGATACGTTTTCTTATAGTTTTGCAGAGCTCAGTGTACTCGACCCTGCCAAAAGGACTACCTGCATTTCTCATTGCTCGCCGTTTCTTCATTAAATCAATGGTCTCACTGGAGATTTTTGTTTGTTTGAGACATTTTTCTTCTGGTGCTATTGAAGCAGCCGTTTGAAGTATATTGTTGGCGATTTCTTCATATTGAACTGATATTTCCACCTCCTCTGGATCTTGTAACGCAGCAAACCGATTTGACAAAGCAATCTCAAAATCGCTTCCTCTCTCCAGCAGTTTTCCAGAATCCACCTTACCTTTCTTTGATCTTACCATTCTTTCGCGCTCTTTTCGACAGTCAATCCGAACCCTTGCACTTACCATTCGGTGGTCATTTCCAACATTAAAATTGTTAAGGACAGTACAATTGGTAAATATTGTTTTATCGTTGGTCATGATGTACTCAATTTCGCTTGTAAGCCCAGATGGACTTTTCCATGTCCATTTTCTGCTGATATTTTTCTTATAGAATTAATTCATAATATATAGTTCTTGTCCTTCAGCAAAATTAACTAATCTGTCATCTCTATTGTCTCGCTCACCAGTTCCATATGGGCCAGTTGCATTTTCGTCTGTTCTTGTTGTTCCAATTCTGGCATTAAAATCACCGGTCAGGATTTTGTACCTACATTTCTCCTTGTATAAAAGCTGGACCACATCATCATAAAATTCCTCAATTTCCTCATCTTTATGGCTTATAGTTGGTGCATAAGCTTGGACGATTTGAAGAAGTACTTTCAAATTTTACCACACTGTCCTTCAGCTTTCGAGTGATGAGGAATCCAATTCCGCCACATCGGCCAATTTTCCGTACCTCGAGTGTAGAGTACGTGTCCAGTTGGTTCCAGTTTGATTAACTCTTCACCCTTTCTTCGTGTTTCACAGAGCTCAATAATATCCCAATATATGTTGTCAAGTTCGATTAACAGTTCTTGCAATCGGGCCTCTGTTTTCATAGTCCGTATATTTAACGTTGTAATGTCAAAACTCCAATGGCAGCCTGATCTAACCCGGTGATTCTTAGCACCCTCTGCCTTGGGGCTGGTCTTCCCGCTGCCGTAGGTAGTTACCCCTTGGTCACCGGGGAATGACGGCCGTGTTTGAGGTTGTACTGTCATATTTCAACATATTGAAATACCTTTTTGAAGGTATGGACCGTAATCTGCCATGCTGGTCCAATGCGGGTTGGCAGATTTTGGATCATGTTAGTCTGAGGCCTCCGCCTTGACCTGTCCGCCAGGGGTGACCCTCCCAGGAGCATAGACTCCAGACGGCATAGTTCAAAGTTTCATTGCCCTACTCAAACCCCTTTACCACGTCAAGGTCTGATACACAAAGGGGATATATATATATATATATATATATATATATATATATATATATATATATATATATATATATATATATATATAATATAAACAAATAATAATATAAACAGTGGTGGGGCAAGACCTAAGTTTGATTTTTTTCAATATTGTCAGACGTTTCTAACTGGCTTTGAGTTCTTTCATGGACATCTATCATCAGTTGTGATGGGTTATCGGTGTTCATCTTTCAATGAGATTATTCCTGCTATATATGGCAAGCTAATTAATTAGAGACTGATTCTGTTAAAGGACCATTTGTAACTTCTGAGCATTGAAAGTCGTCGCCTGTGAATGCATTCCTGGAAAATCAATGGATACCTGGTTTGGAGAACGCTAAAGTATGTTACTTGTGAACGCAGTATTTTAGGCAGTAGTAGCGATTGTTGCTAAATGATTAATTGTTTTAATTGAATGGAGTGTTCTAATATGCCCACCATATTTTGTTCAAACATGCCTCATTAGTATACTTTAGATAAACAATTAATTTAAACTAATTAAATATACATAACAATGGAATTATTTCTCTTAATTAGATAGTAAAAGGTATAAAGCTTGACTGACAGTTCATATATACATGAATAAATCATTAATTTAATTCTGAGATACTTACATTTGAAAAATAAATATTTTTCAAGGCGTAAATTCAACAATGTATTGTAGGTTATGTTTAACTAGGAAAATGGAACACTGTTGATAGATATTAGTTGGCAGCTGAGCTGCTACCTTAAAATTCGCGTTTGAAAAGAACATTTTGTTTGTTTATAATTAAAGGTATTCCAAGATGCCCCACTCTCATGTATATAAATACATTACAGAATTACTGCGTATTCACAAACAGGGTCAATCCTGGATATTTTGCTTCGTTATAGAGATATCGAAAAAAGTTATTAGAAAAAGTTGTTTAAAATGTTATTGACAACAATGATGACAACATTTTTATTTTTTAATTATTCTGGTCTATACCCAAAATTATTACAAGATTATTTTTTAATTTGATAATTAGTGTGCCCTGGAAAGTAATAATTTGATTCTATACTTGATGTCAATCCGGTGAAACTTTGAGTTTATTACGGCGTTAAGTTCTAGTCACTGATCATAATTAAAATGCTTTTGACTTTTGATCGGTTGTTTGGTGATTTTGCTTGTGACTATAGTAGCAGAGAAGTTGCTGCAGAGTTTAACATGAGACATTCCCAACATGCTCCCATTACTCATGGAAGCAAAATATCGAGAATTGTCCCTGTTTGCGAATTTGTAGCAGGCTGAGTTTAAAGTTCAAATTTCAGTTGACTATCTTAAAAAATGTGACCCATCAGTCAGTATGACTATGCAAAAGTTCAAATCTGTGTCCCTTCCAATAGCGAAAATATGGGGGGTTCTTCATCTTAAATGCGACACACTATACATATATATATATATATATATATATATATATATATATATATATATATATATATATATATATATATATATATATATATCATCATCATCATCAGCCCGTATCGATCCACTGCAGAATGAAGGCCTCTTCAGCATGCTTCCAACCTTCACGGTCCTGGGATTTCCTCTGCCACTCGGGTCCAATATACTTAACGATGTCGTCAATCCATCGTGCTTTCGGTCTTCTTCGCGGACGTTTGCGATCAAGCGGTATCCACTCCAGGATTGCCTTGGTCCATCTGTCGTCCCATCGCCTCGCTATATGGCCTGCCCATCTCCATTTCAATTGTTTTACCCTTCCAATGATGTCACAGACTTTTGTTTGTTCCTTGATCCACGCCCAGGACTTTCTGTCTCGTCTTGTAATGCCAAGCATACATCTTTCCATTCCCCTCTGTGCCTCCCGAAGTTTTTGAATTGATTGCGATGTGAGTGTCCAGATTTCACTTCCGTATGTCATAACGGGTAGAACGCACTGATCGAAGACTTTTCTTTTCAGGCAAAGTGGGAGTCTGCTCTTAAACACTATGTTGAGCCTACCAAATGCCTGCCAGCCACATTTAACACACCGTTCCACCTCCCGGGCGGTATTCCCCTCCATTGAAATCCTCTGCCCAAGATATATAAAGCTGTCCACAATCTCTAAACCCCTTCCTAAAACTGAAATTCTTCTGTCCTGAGCGAAGTTATTGAACATAACCTGACCCTTTTTCAGGTTTATTTTCAAGCCAAATGGTTCGGCAGCCCTTTGCAGTTCCTGTATGAGTCTTTGCAGCTCCTCTGGGTCTTGTGAAATGAGAATAATATCATCTGCAAATCTAAGATGGTTTAAGTTTGCACCATTGATCTTTACACCATCCTGTTCCCAATCCAGTTTACGGAATACTTCTTCAAGGCCAGCCGAGAAAAGAATAGACGATATTGCATCACCCTGCTGTACACCTCGTTCTACATTAATTCCCACCTCAAGATCATCACGGTGAATTGTGGCTGTAGCTCCATCATATATCGATTCTAATAGGTTTACATAGGCTCTCTCTACACCTTGCCTAAGCAGTGCATCCATTATCGCATGCTTTGAGATGGAATCAAATGCTTTTTCGTAGTCGATAAAAGCCAAGCACAGTGGCATGGTGTATTCGTTGTGCCTTTCTATGACCTGCTTTACAACCTAGATGTGATCCATTGTAGTGAATCCACTTCTGAATCCTGCTTGTTCTCTTGGTTGTGCGTCATTCAGTTTTTTTAATATTCTTTTAGAAATTATCTTAGTGAAAACTTTGTACATCACTGATAGGAGGCTTATTGGACGGTAGTTCTTTAAATCTTCCTGTGCTCCTTTTTTATGTAAAAGGATCACTTCTGCATTTTTCCATAAGTCAGGTACTTTTTGTTCTTTGAGGCATTTTGAGTATAATTTTGCCAGTGTTTTATGTAACGTCCGACCACCAGCTTTTAGCATTTCGACAGTTACACTATCATTTCCTGGAGCCTTGCCGTTCTTCATCAATTCTATAGCATTTGTTACTTCCTCCACTAGGATATCTGGCATTTGTTCTTCCGTGGGTATTGCTGTCCCTGACTGGCTCTGATCTTCATATAACTGGGAATAAAACTTTCTGACAATCCCTAACATTTGGGTACGCGCCCTGCACACTGTGCCATCCTCACGCTTTAAGGCATATATTTGCGTTCTTTTCTTTCTCAGCTTCTGTTTAGCTTTGTTAATTCCTTTGTTTTCTTCCAGGGTTTTTTGCACTAGCTGCATATTGAATCGGCGCGTGTCCTCTCTGATACGTTTTCTTATAGTTTTGCAGAGCTCAGTGTACTCGACCCTGCCAAAAGGACTACCTGCATTTCTCATTGCTCGCCGTTTCTTCATTAAATCAATGGTCTCACTGGAGATTTTTGTTTGTTTGAGACATTTTTCTTCTGGTGCTATTGAAGCAGCCGTTTGAAGTATATTGTTGGCGATTTCTTCATATTGAACTGATATTTCCACCTCCTCTGGATCTTGTAACGCAGCAAACCGATTTGACAAAGCAATCTCAAAATCGCTTCCTCTCTCCAGCAGTTTTCCAGAATCCACCTTACCTTTCTTTGATCTTACCATTCTTTCGCGCTCTTTTCGACAGTCAATCCGAACCCTTGCACTTACCATTCGGTGGTCATTTCCAACATTAAAATTGTTAAGGACAGTACAATTGGTAAATATTGTTTTATCGTTGGTCATGATGTACTCAATTTCGCTTGTAAGCCCAGATGGACTTTTCCATGTCCATTTTCTGCTGATATTTTTCTTATAGAATTAATTCATAATATATAGTTCTTGTCCTTCAGCAAAATTAACTAATCTGTCATCTCTATTGTCTCGCTCACCAGTTCCATATGGGCCAGTTGCATTTTCGTCTGTTCTTGTTGTTCCAATTCTGGCATTAAAATCACCGGTCAGGATTTTGTACCTACATTTCTCCTTGTATAAAAGCTGGACCACATCATCATAAAATTCCTCAATTTCCTCATCTTTATGGCTTATAGTTGGTGCATAAGCTTGGACGATTTGAAGAAGTACTTTCAAATTTTACCACACTGTCCTTCAGCTTTCGAGTGATGAGGAATCCAATTCCGCCACATCGGCCAATTTTCCGTACCTCGAGTGTAGAGTACGTGTCCAGTTGGTTCCAGTTTGATTAACTCTTCACCCTTTCTTCGTGTTTCACAGAGCTCAATAATATCCCAATATATGTTGTCAAGTTCGATTAACAGTTCTTGCAATCGGGCCTCTGTTTTCATAGTCCGTATATTTAACGTTGTAATGTCAAAACTCCAATGGCAGCCTGATCTAACCCGGTGATTCTTAGCACCCTCTGCCTTGGGGCTGGTCTTCCCGCTGCCGTAGGTAGTTACCCCTTGGTCACCGGGGAATGACGGCCGTGTTTGAGGTTGTACTGTCATATTTCAACATATTGAAATACCTTTTTGAAGGTATGGACCGTAATCTGCCATGCTGGTCCAATGCGGGTTGGCAGATTTTGGATCATGTTAGTCTGAGGCCTCCGCCTTGACCTGTCCGCCAGGGGTGACCCTCCCAGGAGCATAGACTCCAGACGGCATAGTTCAAAGTTTCATTGCCCTACTCAAACCCCTTTACCACGTCAAGGTCTGATACACAAAGGGGATATATATATATATATATATATATATATATATATATATATATATATATATATATATATATATATATATATATATATATATAATATAAACAAATAATAATATAAACAGTGGTGGGGCAAGACCTAAGTTTGATTTTTTTCAATATTGTCAGACGTTTCTAACTGGCTTTGAGTTCTTTCATGGACATCTATCATCAGTTGTGATGGGTTATCGGTGTTCATCTTTCAATGAGATTATTCCTGCTATATATGGCAAGCTAATTAATTAGAGACTGATTCTGTTAAAGGACCATTTGTAACTTCTGAGCATTGAAAGTCGTCGCCTGTGAATGCATTCCTGGAAAATCAATGGATACCTGGTTTGGAGAACGCTAAAGTATGTTACTTGTGAACGCAGTATTTTAGGCAGTAGTAGCGATTGTTGCTAAATGATTAATTGTTTTAATTGAATGGAGTGTTCTAATATGCCCACCATATTTTGTTCAAACATGCCTCATTAGTATACTTTAGATAAACAATTAATTTAAACTAATTAAATATACATAACAATGGAATTATTTCTCTTAATTAGATAGTAAAAGGTATAAAGCTTGACTGACAGTTCATATATACATGAATAAATCATTAATTTAATTCTGAGATACTTACATTTGAAAAATAAATATTTTTCAAGGCGTAAATTCAACAATGTATTGTAGGTTATGTTTAACTAGGAAAATGGAACACTGTTGATAGATATTAGTTGGCAGCTGAGCTGCTACCTTAAAATTCGCGTTTGAAAAGAACATTTTGTTTGTTTATAATTAAAGGTATTCCAAGATGCCCCACTCTCATGTATATAAATACATTACAGAATTACTGCGTATTCACAAACAGGGTCAATCCTGGATATTTTGCTTCGTTATAGAGATATCGAAAAAAGTTATTAGAAAAAGTTGTTTAAAATGTTATTGACAACAATGATGACAACATTTTTATTTTTTAATTATTCTGGTCTATACCCAAAATTATTACAAGATTATTTTTTAATTTGATAATTAGTGTGCCCTGGAAAGTAATAATTTGATTCTATACTTGATGTCAATCCGGTGAAACTTTGAGTTTATTACGGCGTTAAGTTCTAGTCACTGATCATAATTAAAATGCTTTTGACTTTTGATCGGTTGTTTGGTGATTTTGCTTGTGACTATAGTAGCAGAGAAGTTGCTGCAGAGTTTAACATGAGACATTCCCAACATGCTCCCATTACTCATGGAAGCAAAATATCGAGAATTGTCCCTGTTTGCGAATTTGTAGCAGGCTGAGTTTAAAGTTCAAATTTCAGTTGACTATCTTAAAAAATGTGACCCATCAGTCAGTATGACTATGCAAAAGTTCAAATCTGTGTCCCTTCCAATAGCGAAAATATGGGGGGTTCTTCATCTTAAATGCGACACACTATACATATATATATATATATATATATATATATATATATATATATATATATATATATATATATATATATATATATGTATATATATATATATATATATATATATATATATATATATATATATATATATATATATATATATATATATATATATATATATATATCTATCTTCTTAAGACAAATTTCTCAGTGCTTCCTTTTTGTAATAAATTTGCCTAACGAACAAAATTGTAAAGATAAAAAAATGTTATCAAAAATTTTACAAACTTTTAACGTTAACGTTTCGGAGGATCCTCTTCCCCCGTTTTCAAAACTAAACTAAAAAATAAATCATATTAATTTGTAATTTATAAAGTAACGAGTGAAAGTAAATATATTTTTTTTGTGTATGTCAACGATACTTACATTGGCAACAATAGATTTTCATGACAGTGACATACTACCAAAAAATATATATAAGTAATGTTTACTGTGTGATTGTTTATTGTACTTATTGTGTATTCAAATATTTAAATGTGTTTAATTATATTCTTTAGAATTGGGGACCATACTGAATTTGAATCAACCGAATCATAATATTCTATGTTGGGAAAACTATGCTGATCATTAAAAATGTAAATAATTACGGCGATAAAGCTATGTTAAAAACAAAAAAATCATATGTGGTATGGGGACTGCAGTGATGGTAGAGAAGGAGTTGAAAATAAATCTTGTTGAGAAAGACCTTTTACATCAACTAATGAAGAAAACATTATCAAAATCAAGGATCTCGTACTGCGTAAACGCTGGTTATCTCTCAGAAAAATACATTATTGTAATATTATTTGCACCAATTCAATTAATTTCGAAGAACAATTTAGGTTTATCTCTTGTGTCTTCTCGTTTTGTTTCGACAACACTGAACTGTTTTGAAGAACATCGTCGTGTTGAATGGTCGTCATGATTTTTGAATCATGATAACGAATCATCGCACATAATTATTAGTCCAATTTTAAAGTAAATATCAAATGTCGATTATAAAAACTGTTTCGAAGTGTGAAACAAAAGTTGGGATAAGTGTATTGTAGTTAGGAAGGATTCCAAGAAAAATTGAAATTTCAAAGTTAGTCGTCCTGCATATTTTAATTATGAACTGCGAATTTAATGACTTCAAGCCCTTTCCACAGCGAAGGCTATGTACATTCTGTCAGAAAAGTACCCGGAATTGATCATTTGAAAAGCCCGCTTAATGGTTTTGTTAATTTTTTTAGCGATTTTTATCGCTAAGTTGGCACAACTGTCCTCTATGTTGACGTGGTTTAAACGTCATCTGTCATTTAGTTTGTTTGCAGTGCTCGATTTTGTCAGTTCATCTCAACTGTGTTTTGCGATTTTTTCAATGGATAAAAACATCGAAAAAAGAATTTGTCTTAAATTTTGCATTGCAAATTGAATTTCATATGTCGAGTCGCTGAAAATGTTGCAGAAAGCTTACAGTGAATCGGCTTTATCAAAAACTCTTGCATATGAGTGGTACAGCGCATTCAAAAGCAGTCGAGATGTGGTGGAAGATTTGCCTCGCGTTTGTTGACCATCAACGTCTTCAACTGAAATTAACAGCGCTAAACTGAAGGAAATGGTGGGTGAAAACCGTCATTTAAGTTTGAGAGAGATAGCCGCTGATCTATCTTTGTCTCATGAATCAATTCGTACCATTTTAAGTGATTGTTTGGGCATGAAACGTGTTGTCGCTCGACTAGTGTCGAAAGACCTGAATTTTCTTCAGAAACTCGATCGCGTAAAGGTCGCTGAAGACATGCTAGAGAGAGTCAATTTCGACCCCACATTCATAAAACGCATTTTAACTGGTGGTGAAACTGGGTATATGAGTTTGATATGCAAATCAGTCAATAAGCTTCGGAATGGCACGTTTTAACTGAACTGAAACTGAAAAAAACACGTCAAACTCGATCAAAAGTTAAGGTGAAGTTGACTGTTTTCAGTCATCGCGGTGCTGTGTACTCGGAATTCATGACAAAAGGTCAGACGGTAAATAAAAAATATTATCTGACCGTTATGAGGCGTTTGAGAGAGCAAATTCGCCCAAAAAGGCCAAATTAAGGAAAGAAAACTCTTGGATTTTACATCACGACTACTCATCATCTTATAAGGCTATTATGTTGAACGAACGAACGTTTCTGGCCAAAAACTCAACAAACACCATCGAGCAACCTCTGTAGTCACCTGATATGGCTCCGGCCGACTGCCTTATCTTTCTAAAATTCAAATTACCACTTCGAGGCACCCGTTTTCAGTCGATAGAAGACATAAAAGAGAATTTGCGGCGAGAATTGAAGTAGATTCCGGAAAATTCGTTTAAAATATATTTTGACAATTGGATTATTCGTTGGCAAAAGTGTATTATTTCGGAGGGGGACTACTTTGAAGGTAATACAATAAATTTAAATAAATAGTAAATATTTTGTGTTTTATTGACCAATTCACGGTACTTTTTTGACAGAATGTATATTAATTTTCGAAACAAGAACGAGCCAGAAATAATTAAGTGGTAAAACTCGAGGAGATTTATCACTAAACACCAAATTACTTTTTTAACTTCTTGACGTGCGTGTTGCTACCCATGTTAGCATCATCAGGAGATGACTTAATCTAATTCTAAAACTAATGATTCTAACATGGTTAGCAAAACGCTTGTCGAGAAGTTTATTAAAGGAATTTAGCGTTCAGTGGTAAATCTCTTCAAGATTAGCGTTTCACAGCGAAGGTCCCGATAGACCAATTAATCCACAAAGAGTACTATATCGGCAGTTTTTGGATTATAAGAAGTCCATATATATGTCTAATTAAAATAAAATCGTTTCTGTAAAAATTATCTTTGCGCAAAAAAGCACTACCACATACTCCTAGATCCTTTAAATAATTAACTACTGAACATTGTTTGCGAGATCGTCCCGAAACTTTTCACGAACCAACCCCGAAACTAACTAAAATTAATCGTCCTTCATGTATAATTCCGCGCGCATCTGCCGCCCTCTACAAACGAGATACAAAAAGAGAGAGATTAAATGGCATTTCCAACTTCCTCTTTAGCACACGGCCGCTCCTCAACGTTCCGCTTCTGGAAAAGACTGAAAATATATTTATGCACCTTATGGTCTCATTATTTTAAAACAAAGAAGCGTATCTGGACCGGTTGGAGACTTCGTCGCCAGTCAAATCTCTTTTAAAAGCCGATAAGTCGCGTATCGGAAGAACAATTTTCTGCACTTCGTCGATGCTGAAACGGTAATTCCTCGTCCTGCCAGACATCGTTTGGCAATTTCTGTTTGCGTTGCCGTATTGGTCACGATGCTGGCTTGGTATACGATCGCGAAATAAAAGTTTAAAATCCAAAATAGAGGTTACGTAATGGGACTTCCTCGAAACTATGTAATCGTGATAAAAACACGCGATAAAATTATTTCGGAGAAAAGCAACTATTCTTTTGTAGAGGTATTTTGATTTATGATTTTCTTTTTCTTCTACTTCTTACAATGGCCATGGTCGGTCAATTTACTCTAAAATGTCTTAGGTTTGTCAATAAATCTTGACGTTTTACCTCGACGTTTACTGGCGATTACTTAATTCAAGTAATTGGTAGACATGGGCTCGGCTCGTCTTTCTGAACGAGATTCACCTTCAGCTACTTCTCTACCATCACTATAGTCCTTTTACCACTTGCATTTTTTTTAACATAACTACATCATTAGCAGAACCTGTTTGTCCAACTCATAATACACGACACCCATCTGATCCTACCATATACACAGCAATATTTTTTTGGCGTACATATTTAATTTTGTAGTACTGATTGATGGCTCACCTAGATTAACCCATGATTTCTGCCTCTTTGGATTATAGTAAAGGATCCACCTTTCGTCACAGGTCACAATATTACGCAAAAAATTATTTTTCGTGAATCTGAGATTAATGACACAACAAGAGAACGTTTACGGTGAGTTTACAGAGGAACCAACGAGTCTCCTTTTGAATTTCCCCTAGTTTGTTTGAACGTTTAGAAATGGCTTGCAATGATATTATGTGATATTCGGTAAGTTTTCACTTTTTGACTATATTAGACTTTTCCAGTTCAGAATTGATTAGAACCACTTCTTAGAAGTACCATACAAAAGTTCGAGTGCTTCAAATATTGCTTTTCAAATGATAGCGTTTATAACTGATTTTTCAGGTTATATCCGTAGTAGACTCATATATTACACTTATTTTCATGCTGAAAGATGGCGTTTCCGAATAATAATTCTAATTTGAATCGGTTCTATAGCCTATGAAATGTAGGGGTCAAGAATTAAGTTCCAGTATCCCATAGTTCTGAATATGTCAGGAGCAAGATTATTAGTGGCATGTATTAGAAACTCCGCACTATTGCTTTTATTTGTTGAAGCCTGGAAGCTCCTGAGGAAACTAAATAGCTCTAGCTTCACCGGAAGTATCGGCGGACCAAGTCGCTACACAAGCTATAGCTCTCTCAACAGCTACAAGTAGCAAACAACAGAATGCAGATATTAAAAAACAACCGACAATCTGCCGACAAACAACTGCAGTTTAACCTGATTACTGCAGATCATTCACTGCGGAAGAGGTAGATAAAGCACTGGTAAACACCAAATCTGGTAAGGCTCCTGGTTTCGATGGAATTCACTACGAATTCCTCAAAAACTGCAGAAAGCACACAAGAATGTGGTTAAGTAAATTCTACTCCGATATTCTACTAATAGGACATATTCCAGTGGAGCTCAAAAAATCCAAAATAATCGCAGTCCGAAACCAAACAAACCCAAGAACTTGCCCGAGAGCTATCGCCCGATAGCTCTATTAAGTTCATGCTACAAACTTCTAGAGAGATTGTTACTAAATCGATTGGGCTCACTGATACTGGAACATACTCCTGTTGAACAGGCTGGATTCAGGCTCCATCGCAGCTATGTGGACTAGGTACTCAGCTTAACAACGCATATTGAGGCAGGGTTTCAAGAACGGTTAAAGACTCCTGTGGTGTATATTGACTTGACTGCAGCATATGAGACGTTCAGGAGAGAAGGTCTTCTATATAAATTCCTCAATGTGATACCACGCAGCCGGGTAACAACTTTATTAAACAATATGCTCTGCGAGACACTCATGAGACACCTTAATAACGGGCTTCTACAAGGATCGGTATTCTCACCTGTCCTGTTTAATCCATATATTTCAGACATGCTACACACAACCTCAACAAAATTCGGGTATGCTGACGACCTAGCTCTTGCTATCCGCAGTAAAACCATAGAAGAAGCTAGTAACATATTATCAAAAGATCTATCTGTATTGGGAAAATATTTCGCTGACTAGAGACTAGTTTAAAACATGAATAAACCTGAAGTATCGTGTGAAGTGTCGCCTGGAGTCCTAAGTATACTTCAATAACAACCCGCTACGTTACAATCCTTATCCACA
This sequence comes from Cosmopolites sordidus, assembly GCA_031761425.1. NCBI lineage: Eukaryota > Metazoa > Arthropoda > Insecta > Coleoptera > Curculionidae > Cosmopolites > Cosmopolites sordidus. The sequence goes on from JARFXV010000619.1 coordinate 959,793, forward strand.
ATACCTAGGAATAACAAGGGATCAAACAATTTCATATAGAAAACATCTGGATAATATTGCAGCTAAAATAAACACCAGAAATAATATAATGCAAGAAACTTTGTGATGCCAGGTGGGACGCGAACGCGTATACCCTTAAAACATCAGCTCTTATCCTGGTCTACTCGGTGGATGAATACTGTGCCCCAGTCTGGCTAACCAGCTGCCACGTTGACACCTAACTAAACGAGACAATGAGAATAATCAACGGCTGTTTAAGAAGCACACCTCTAGCTTGGCTCCCAATTCTGAGTAATATTGCTCCTCCCACTATCCGCAGACAGGAAAGGCTAGTTAGGGAATACAATAAAATACTATCAATTTTTCACCTCCCCGTACACAATGACTTATCTGTTGTCGGCCTGCGGAAAGCAGAACATCTCCTCGGAGAAAAGTTCAACTTAATGCTAAATGGAGCGAATTCTCATGTCGGCTCATGTTATCGACCCTACAGCACCCTTATTAGATGTGGAGCTTCCCCGCCACGAGTGGAAAACACTTAACATAATAAGAACGTCCCACGGCATATGCCTTGACGCTTTCTACAAATGGGGACTGACTGGATCGCCAGCTTGTGACTGTGGCGAACTCCGCCAAACTCTTCATCACATCGTAGCTGAGTGGCCTCTTATATAATATGGTGGTCAAATGAATGGTTTATTTGAAGCAATACACTCCGTGTTGGAATGGATCAGTGGCTTCGATTTTAAGATTTGATGCACGGTTATTGATGCAATAAGTGATGGACGGTTTTGGATATGCATTTTTATTTTTTTCTTCTAGAATTTAATATGTTTATATGCTATATTTTAGTGTATGTGATGATGAATTTTATTTTATATATTTTTTTATCTTTTTGTTTTTATATTTTTGTATTTTATATTTTATATATTTTTATAGTTTATATTTTATAACTCTTTGTGTTTTACAACTTAATCTGTTCATATGCTATATTTTAATGATATTTGATACCTGATTCAAATCCATATGAGCCATACGCTAAATAAATAATACATATTTGTTGAATAAATTTATATTTAATTGATAGAAAATGATTTCAGAAAAAAAAATCTGGTGAAAAGAAAGGAAAAAACGAAGCACCAACGATTATGATCAAGACAGTGATTAGGATTAAGATTAGGACAGTGATTTAATTTATTATGATTTATACCTAACATTTTACGAAATAAACTACCTGAAGATAGACGTTCAAACTTGCCTAATAATTAATTGTTTCATAGAGGGTTACTGTTGCGTCTCATAAAATTAATTCATCATGAACGAGATATCTAAAGTTTCATAGCCGTTCTTTTGATTGATTATGTTTTTAGAACAAGTTACATTACTTCATTAAACAAACTCTTCTAGTACGTCAGAGCCAATTCAAGTAATAATTTGTAAGAAGTTTTATATAACGTTAATGTGACGAATATGTTCTGATAAATTATGTATCGTATTTGTTCAGTGACCTGAATTTAATTAGATTAGTAGACAAGCTAATTTTTAATTCATTAGTGTTGCTTGTACGGTGTTAATCCGTGTTAAGAAGGGAATTATTAGTCTGTGAAATGAATAAGTAAAATATTTTAGCACGTGTTTCAATAGTTGCTTGAGCTGTTACTAGAGATAAAAATAAATTTTAATGAAAACCACTGTAAGAAACTTGTGAGGTTAATATTCTGACATATATTTCGATTAGGTGATTATTATTGGAGAGTTTACACAGTAACTAAATTTTCTTGCTCTTCTTCTTCTTCGGGATCTTTGAATTAGGCAATTTTGAAATTGCCTTTGTAGATCCTCCAATTAGGTGGGTTTCTAGGAAGTCTTGCATCTTTTCGGTCGCCTTTTTATTAGTCGGGTGCCTACAAGTTTCCTTTCTAGCTATGCTTAATTGTCTTGTTTGTCGCCCTTCTCATATTGATAAAGCATTATTTTCTTCCTTGCCTCCCTGTCTATTTATCTACCCCTTCAACGATACACTGATGTCTAATGTTTGTAATGGGTCTCTATCTGTAGTATGCTTTTTGATATCGGTTCGTTTTTAAGACATCAGTTACCTAAAAGCTACGACGGTGTATTTCAACACGTTTTCGGCAATCTGATGGACTGTAAATACAGCATATAGTGTTCGTTTTTTTTTCGAGAACACACACATATCTCTATCTCTATGTCTATATTATATCTGTATCTCTATACCTAAAGGGTCTTTCTTATATTATTTTTTATCTTTTTATCTTCATCTACTTTGCTTTTACTGACTTATTGATTTTCCTTTTGAGATCCATTTGTATTTTCCAGACACATTTCTGTCATTTTTCATGTTCTTGCAATAAGAAATGTTGCATTATAATAATAGCCAACTGAAAATCCACTGTAATGGAAAAAATACAATACAAATACTTCCCTAAAGGATTTTTATATAGTGAAGCGGAATCTCGCAATATATAGTTAAAAAACTATAAAACATATATAAAATCAATGGATACATTTGCAAATTAGACAGGGAGTAAGAAAGATATCTGGAGGTAAAAGAGTTGACGGCAGTTGGGAAATAAGAACAAATCAGGAGTTATAACAGTTTTATAATGATTCAGATATTACAGGAATTAACTATTGGGATGGCTAAGACATATCTTTAGAATTCCGGAGAATCGAATCCTAAAAAGTCACTGAGAAGAGGCATAACGAGAAAAAGCAAGCTAAGATTAGAATGTAGAGATTTACAGAAAATAAAAATTGACTATTGAAGGAAGAAAATTATGAAAAGAGAAACGTGGCTACTTTCCAGTTATTTTTTTACTTTTATATTTATATATGGGTCATTCTATGCCAAATCGACCTCTTTTGAACCCGACACCTTTCGATTTACTTTGTCGACTTTTCTACCCCACTAAAAACATTTCTCAGATTTTTTTTACTTATCCGAAAACATCGATACTTCTATTGGAACCGTTGGTGTGAAACATTAAACTTGATCAGCTTTACCATTAAATACCAAATCACTTTTTTTGAACTTCTCGGCGCACGTTTCGCTAACCATGTTAGCATCATCAGGAGATGATTTAATCTAATTCTAAAACTAAACTACGTTCTATTTATACGAAAACCCTACCTAACAAAGTGTGTAAAAATCATGAATCGTGAAGTTTACTAAGCCTTACATTAATAGTTGAAAAAGTCGACGGAACGGAATAGGTCCTTTATCTCGGTTCATGATTTTCTTACATTTTTCTATTTGAATGCTTTCATATGCATTCAAAGCCCTATTATTAACATTTTTAATTAGTCTTAAATTACTAATATCTATACTGTGCTTATGTTCAATTGCATGTTGGGCAACACAAGATTTTTCATTTCTCCCATATCTAATGTGGGCAATATGTTTTTTATATCTTGTCAATATGGATCTTTTTGTTTGCCCTATATACTTTCGATCACAGTCTTGACAACGTATTTCGTAAATCCCCGACTTTTCATGTTGCTCTACTTTATCTTTTAGATTACCCAGAACTTCTCTTAATATATTTTATGGTTTGTACACAACCTTAATGTCCACTTTTTTCAAAATTTTGTCTAGCCTTCTTGTTAATTGGGTATCAAATGGTATTACTATGAATTTATTTGTATTCTGATCCTTTTGAAAAGTCGAAGATTCTTTCAATAATTTTCTGAATTTATGTTTTCTAATTAATTTATCTACAATGTTCTTATTATAACCATTCACTTCAGATACCTCCCTAATTAATTTTAATTTTTTGTTGTAATTATCTTTATTTAAAGGAAAATTAATTAAGTTTACCATAAAATTTAAACTAGCTAGTTATCGCGACATTTCGTTAAAAAGATAATGTTACTAAATAAAAGTGATGTTTTTGACTTCAGTTTTTCAAAGTGTTTGATGGATTGCAGTGTCTTCTCCCCGTAGAGGTGCAAAATGTTACATCTAATATTTTCACGAATGGTAGATAAGGTTTCTAAATCATTCCGGGTGTCGATCCGTTGATTCTGTGAAGTCACGACGTTTCGCCAAAATCTCATTTGGCATTTTCAATAAAAGGAAATCGAAACACGAAGAACAATAGAGGATCATGAACCAACTACACTAAAGGTCCTGCTACCATACGTAAAAGGAATCACAGATAGGATAGGCAGACTATTAAGGAAACATACAATCAGAGCTACCTAGAAGCTGCACAAAACTGTCGCAAACATTCTAAAAAAGCCCCGAGGACAAAGTTAGACTGGAAAATCATGGGGTGTATAGTATATCTTGTTCAGACTGCAACAGAGCATATATAGGACAAACAAACAGATGGATATCGGCCAGAATACAAGAACATAAAAACAACTTAAAAAACAAACAAACCACTTCCGCTATGTTCCAGCACCATCTTCAAACAGGGTGAGCTAAATACGCGAAACGAACGCGCTGGTAACATTCCAAAAGTATGGAAATCCCTTCTGAAAATGAAGAAACGTTTCCAACGTGGCGGCGAGTTAGAAAAATCAATAAACGTATGCCCGATAGCGTTGCCGAGCGAATCAAATAGTCCCGAAGTACCCCGATATAATCTGCGCAGTCGCCGGGCATATAAAAGCGGGCACAACGACCCGTGGCGTCAGTTGGACTCTTCAGTCCAAGCGGGCAACACTTGAAAATGCCAAATGCCAAAGATTTTGACGAAACGTCGTGACTCTTCACAGAATGAACGGATCGACACCCGGAATGATTTAGAAACATACACACATAACATATATATATATATATATATATATATATATATATATATATATATATATATATATATATATATATATATGATATGATATACGGAAGTGATTCCTGTGAACACACATATCGCAATCAGCTCAAAAACTTTGGGTAGCATAAAGGGGTATGGAACGATGTATGCTTGGCAGGCGAGAAGAAAGTTCTTCGCATGGATCAGAGAATATACAAAATTATATGACATCAATTGAAGAGTAAAGGAATTGAAATGGAAATGGTTGGGCCATGCAGCAGGCAATGGAACGACAAGTGGACCTAGGCAATCCTGGAGTGGATACCGCCTAATGCACGATGGACTGATTACATTATTAAGAATATTGGACCCGAATGGAATAAGAAATCTCTGGATCGCGAGAGTTGGAAGCATGCTGAACATGACTACTTAGCTTTCGAGTTTAAAAAACTAAACAATTTCCTAGATTCAGAGTTTCTCACAATTGTACTTGTCCAATCCAATAAAACCAAATAAATTTTATTTGTATTTAAACTAAAAAAAATCTATATTCAACTGTTTAATGCTAACTTAAAGATATTCGTTGTATCAAAGCAGGAAATTCTTGCTGGAATACGTCTTGTTCTTTTACAATTTAATGGTATTAATGAGTAGTGAGACGAACGATTTTGCGCGATTCCAGACGCAGCTAATGAAAATGCGCTTCACCCAACGGAACAGACGATAAAATTTTATTAAAATTTATGCGCCGGCTTTTTAAAATTCGTTTTATTTCGACTCTCGTTGTGCACTTAAGATTGTTTGCTGCGAGTCGGGGTGAAAATTTGCATATTTGAGTTCGGTGTTTGCTTTTTTTACGATATTATGTCTATAAATAATTCTGAGATTGTCTTATAACGACGACGATGATCTTTATACCAAATCGGATAAGTGGGTCGAAAAGCACAAGCTTCGTAAGAAGAACCAAGAACACTATAATACCTGTTTTTCTAGGAGGAGTACTTTGCTATAAAGTATTGCATGTTTTTTGTCTCTAAGGGACAGTAGGACAACAAAAGAACATTACAGTAAGAAAGATAGGCCACAAAGAACTTTTTCTGAACCTGGTACTTCAAAAATAAAATATTCCCCTATTTTTAATCTTAAAAAAAGTGCTTCTTCCGCTTCATATTCAGCTAGGAGCTTACTATAAGCAGACTTAAAGTTACAAGTACTTAAAATAAATATTTCCTGAATTAGGTGATGCAAAACTAAAAGAAGGTATATTTATTGGACCTCAAATAAGAAATCTTCCAGGTGATTCCCGCTTTCAGAAAAATTAATTGAAAAGGAATTGGCAGTTTAGAAGTGTTTTGTAAGTGTGGTGGAAGGATTTCTGAGCAACAAGAAAAATGAAAACAATAAAAAGTTAATAGATGAACTATTGAAAGCCTACTACGGTGTCGCTTGTCCTTAAAAATGCATTTTTTACCCTTTTATTTGGATTTTTTTCCGGAAAATTTGGGTGCAGTAAGCGACGAACAAGGAGAGAGGTTTCACCAGGACATCAGGACGATGGAAGCAAGATATTAGGGACGCTGGAACCCATCTATGTTGGGTAACTACTGCTGGTTTTTAAAAAGAGATGGTGCTACAGAACACAAGAGGAAAAACTGAAAGTTTTTGTCGCTTATGACATCTCATGTAATATATTTTCTATTCAAATAATCCTCAGTAATGTCTTGGCATTGATTTTCCATGTTTTTATTAAATAAATATTAGATTGTAAAAATATGTCATATCCTTTTTTTTAAGTTTAAATTTGTTGACCTGTGTAATAATTAATATTAACTGTTATTAAGAATTATATTAACTGTTTGATTTTTGTTTCAGGTAATAATCAGATATTGCCATAATACCATTATCAGTAAGGACATAAGGCTATGTAGGTATAGAACTTTCCTTTATTCTTACAAGCCACGTGACTAATAATTTATATAAACTTCTTATAAACTTTGGGATTTAAATTTCGTATGTTTAATTATTTAAAGGTGATCATTTGTCCCCAAAAATAATACTAACAATTTCCTTAAATTTGTCGTCGATATAGCGTGTAAGATGTTTATTAGTTTCTATGCTTCCCGAGCAACAAAATACATTACTTAAACACATTTAATTATTAAAAAAAATATATAAATAAATAAAAAACAGTATTTTTCATAAAAAATCTACATGCATGTCCTGATATTCTGGTGAAATCTCTCTCGTTGTTCACCTTTTACTAGAATTTCAGAGGTGTTCAAGTGTTCTTGTTCTTGTTGCCCAGAAATGCTTTATCTGCAATTACAAAACACGTCCACGCTGCCAATTCCTTTTCATATAATTTTTCTTGTAAATGGAAATCCCCTAGAAGCTTTCCTATTGGGGGTCCAGTAAATATGGCGAATTTCGTTTTGCATCACTTAAAGTAGCAATCACTTACATGGTCAGTAGGTTCTCTCCACACCACAGGAACAGCAAACGGCATAGAATTATTTTTTGTGATGTATCCACTGCATTAAATTTACGTGACAACTCATACAGCAAACATGAGGAGTCCAACTTTTATCTTGATCTCCAATTTGGTACTTTAAATATAAAAGATAGGTTCTTTTGACTTCCTCGGATATAGATCTAGCTTGTGACGTATATAGTATAATAAAACTTATCCCCTGGATTTTTGCAAAATCGACGACTACAATTTGCCATTTTATATAAAATCGACTTAAATACTTGACTATACTGTAAACGAGACAGAAACAAACTAAACTATAGGAAACAATAAAACTGTCCTTAAAGGTTTGTAGAATACTGTGGAAATACCCCCTCTATGGTCTTGTGATAATTCCTACATTGTCCAGTCCAAAGTCAGGTACAAATAATTTCAATAAGTCCATGATATAAAGGAGAAGCGAGTTTTTGAAAATGTGACGTGCTAGGTCATTTCTATGAAAACGTGTTTTAATAACTACCTAAATGAAACGCAAAAAGACTATTCTCATCAATGTTACAAATATCATGCCGACTTGTGTTATTTTCAGATGTTTTTTGAAGTGAAGCCACGTTGAGCGGTTTTCAGTAAGGGCAAAACTTATGGGTTCGCGTCACCGACATGCTAGCGACGTGTTGCCCCAAACTGGCGAAGCCAATTGTGTTTTAAATGTGTTTAAATTAAATCGTGTTTTAGATAATCATTATTTTATTTGTTTAATTGTAGAATCACTGTGCAGTACAAGAGTGAGTACTTAATATGCTAATATTTTTATGTAGAAAAATGAATAACGAAAACAAAGCATTTATTTTCAAATATTTCCAATATTGGTATCAATATTTGAGTTGAAAAATTTGATATTATTTATTTTTATAATATTTAATCTCTGCAATGCATCGTGCAATGAATATTTCATAGTGGCTTAGGAGTTATCTTACTAACGTGGTAAAACAGATTCCTAGAATTTAAAATTATAAATTCTATAACATTTTATAATAAATTTAATTTCTCAAAATGATCGTTTATTGGTTTAAATTGTCAGAAATAAAATACGTGTTTTGTTATTTTTTACAAAATGATTATTTATAAATTTATATCATTCAATTTCACCATTAGGACTTTACAAAGAAGTATTGTAATATAATTTGTTTTTGATCGTACGTGATAAAAAAATTATACGTTTAAAAAATAATTAAGTTAAAAAAAAATTAAAAAAAAAACATAATTATTCCAAAGTTTCAAGTTTTCAATTCTGTTAGCAGTCCCCAGGACTGCCTACCATTTTTTTTGCTTTATACGGCCTAGAATGCTTTTTTTATTTCCTCGCTAGTACAAGCCATTTTTTTCATTCAGAGCATCACTAATACGAATAAGTTGCTTCTGATATCGGTTAGCATTGATCGTTTGACTAGATTGAAGCAATTCATGATGATGGAGCTAGCTATTCCAACCATATACATAGCAACACCTTCTTGGAATAGATATTTAATTTTGAGAAACTGGTTGGTGGCTCACCAGGATTGGTTCACGATTATCGCCTCTGTAGAGCAATGACACAACAGGATCAAAGCTTTCAATCTTGTTCTTAACTGTAGGTTCATTCGAGAACTCATGACTGTATGTAATGTCTGAATGATTGTGGCGTGTTCATATATATATATATATATATATATATATATATATATATATATATATATATATATATATATATATATATATATATATATATATATATATATATATCATCATCATCATCATCAGCCCGTATCGATCCACTGCAGGATGAAGGCCTCTTCAGCATGCTTCCAACCTTCACGGTCCTGGGCTTTCCTCTGCCACTCGGGTCCAATATACTTAACGATGTCATCAGTCCATCGTGCTTTCGGTCTTCTTCGCGGACGTTTGCGATCAAGCGGTATCCACTCCAGGATTGCCTTGGTCCATCTGTCGTCCCATCGCCTCGCTATATGGTCTGCCCATCTCCATTTCAACTGTTTTACTCTTCCAATGATGTCACAGACTTTTGTTTGTTCCCTGATCCATGCGCTGGACTTTCTGTCTCGTCTTGTAATGCCAAGCATACATCTTTCCATTCCCCTCTGTGCCACCCGAAGTTTTTGAATTGATTGCGATGTGAGTGTCCAGGTTTCACTTCCGTATGTCATAACGGGTAGAACGCACTGATCAAATACTTTTCTTTTCAGGCAAAGTGGGAGTCTGCTCTTAAACACTATGTTGAGCCTACCAAATGCCTGCCAGCCACATTTAACACGCCGTTCCACCGCCCGGGCGGTATTCCCCTCCATGGAAATCCTCTGCCCAAGATATACAAAGCTGTCCACAATCTCTAAATCCCTTCCTAAAACTGAAATTCTTCTGTCCTGAGCGAAGTTATTGAACATAACCTGACTCTTTTTCAGGTTTATTTTCAAGCCAAATGGTTCGCCAGCCCTTTGCAGTTCTTGTATGCGTCTTTGCAGCTCCTCTGGGTCTTGTGAAATGAGAATAATATCATCTGCAAATCTAAGATGGTTTAAGTTTGCACCATTGATCTTTACACCATCCTGTTCCCAATCCAGTTTACGGAATACTTCTTCAAGGCCAGCCGAGAAAAGAATAGGCGATATTGCGTCATCCTGCCGTACACCTCGTTCTATATTAATTCCCACTTCAAGATCATCAAGGTGAATTGTGGCTGTAGCTCCATCATATATCGATTCTAATAGGTTTACATAGGCTCTCTCTACACCTTGGCTAAGCAGTGCATCCATTATCGCATGCTTTGAGATGGAATCAAATGCTTTTTCGTAGTCGATAAAAGCCAAGCACAGTGGCATGGTGTATTCGTTGTGCCTTTCTATGACCTGCTGTACAACCTGGATGTGATCCAATATATATATATATATATATATATATATATATATATATATATATATATATATATATATATATATATATATATATATATATATATATATATATATATATATATATTCGGTACCTTTTCTGGACACCAAGGTAATAAGATTACATAACAACAAGATAATCTTGGATTGGTACCAGAAACCCACTGCGGTAGGTAGATTCATCAACTACCATTCAAATCACTCCAGAAGCCAAAAATATAACACAATTGTCCAAATGAAAAACAGGAGCACACGGATCAGCCATAGCACTCTGTTACAAAAAAATTTAAAAATTCTGTACGAATTGTTTCTGAACAATGGTTACCCGAAAAATATATTGAAACGATTGATATACAGCACACAATTCTATGATGGCCCTTTAGAAGACAACGGGCCAGAATTAGTTTACAAAAAAATCCCAAAAGTGAATGGTCTATCCCAAGGGGTGACAAAAGTATTCAAGGACTTTCCTCACATAAAAATCAGTCAATACAATCAACTAACGATCGCGAATCTGTTCACCAAAATCAAAGATACCATTCCAATCGGTCTACAATCAAATGTAATTTATAAACTGACCTGCAAAGATTGTGAACAGTCTTATATAGGACAGACCAGTCAGTGGCTTAAACAGAGAATGACATTGCACAAGAGTGACTGCCGTAATCACAACAACAGATGTGCTGTGGTTGACCATTTTCTCAGTACTGGACATAATATGGATTTCGACAATGTAAAAGTCATACAACAGATGAACAACTACAAAAAAAGACTGTTTTTGGAGATGTGTCATATGAGACAAAATAAGACCACGATGAATTTTAAATCAGATACGAGTGGTCTTAGCAGTATTTATTGCCATATTCTCAAATAACACCAAACAATGGATGTTCGTGTTGAAAGTGCTCCAGTCTTTTCAACCGCGATGGCTGTAGGTTGAAATACCTTAGTGTTTAAAAAAGATTGTTAATTCCTGGTTGGGCCTGTATCGTTCAAGAACGTTATTTAGATACACACGTTTTTAACCATAGTCATTAATTGTAAGTTTATATATTTATTGTTATGTGAATTTATATTTTAACATGTTGGTGTTCTATACTATTTCATTGTTTATTAAATAATAAAGGAAAAAAATAATTTTAGAGTCTCCTGATGAAGTCATCAAAACAATGACGAAATATTGAGACGATTAAACACTTGTTTTACTGCTGACCGCAAGCCCGAAAACAACCAATTTCCCCAAGAAAAAAACTATATATATATATATATATATATATATATATATATATATATATATATATATATATATATATATATATATATATATATATATATATATATTAATTTCTAAAAGAATATTAAAAAACTGAATGACGCACAACCAAGAGAACAAGCAGGATTCAGAAGTGGATTCAGTACAATGGATCACATCCAGGTTGTACAGCAGGTCATAGAAAGGTACAACGAATACACCATGCCACTGTGCTTGGCTTTTATCGACTACGAAAAAGCATTTGATTCCATCTCAAAGCATGCGATAATGGATGCACTTCTTAGCCAAGGTGTAGAGAGAGCCTATGTAAACCTATTAGAATCGATATATGATGGAGCTACAGCCACAATTCACCTTGATGATCTTGAAGTGGGAATTAATATAGAACGAGGTGTACGGCAGGGTGACGCAATATCGCCTATTCTTTTCTCGGCTGGCCTTGAAGAAGTATTCCGTAAACTGGATTGGGAACAGGATGGTGTAAAGATCAATGGTGCAAACTTAAACCATCTTAGATTTGCAGATGATATTATTCTCATTTCACAAGACCCAGAGGAGCTGCAAAGACGCATACAAGAACTGCAAAGGGCTGGCGAACCATTTGGCTTGAAAATAAACCTGAAAAAGAGTCAGGTTATGTTCAATAACTTCGCTCAGGACAGAAGAATTTCAGTTCTAGGAAGGGATTTAGAGATTGTGGACAGCTTTATATATCTTGGGCAGAGGATTTCCATGGAGGGGAATACCGCCCGGGAGGTGGAACAGCGTGTTAAATGTGGCTGGCAGGCATTTGGTAGGCTCAACATAGTGTTTAAGAGCAGACTCCCACTTTGCCTGAAAAGAAAAGTATTCGCTCAGTGCGTTCTACCCGTTATGACATACGGAAGTGAAACCTGGACACTCACATCGCAATCAATTCAAAAACTTCGGGTGGCACAGAGGGGAATGGAAAGATGTATGCTTGGCATTACAAGACGAGACAGAAAGTCCTGCGCATGGATCAGGGAACAAACAAAAGTCTGTGACATCATTGGAAGAGTAAAACATTTGAAATGGAGATGGGCAGGCCATATAGCGAGGCGATGGGACGACAGATGGACCAAGGCAATCCTGGAGTGGATACCGCTTGATCGCAAACGTCCGCGAAGAAGACCGAAAGCACATGGATTGATGACATCGTTAAGTATATTGGACCCGAGTGGCAGAGGAAAGCCCAGGACCGTGAAGGTTGGAAGCATGCTGAAGAGGCCTTCATCCTGCAGTGGATCGATGCGGGCTGATGATGATGATATATATATTTTATATATATTTATCCTTTATTTGGGTTTTAGTTTTATTTTATATTTAGTGGCGAAAAACCCAAATAATGGAAAAAAAACTCATGACTGTACTTTTAAATTTGGTTGTATCCTTCGATTAAAGTGGAAGGTCTGAACACGGTATATCTTCTATTGCTTCTCTAGCTCCACTAATATTCTTGTATTCCTTGTAAATATTTTTTTTGACATAACATCATTGCCGTAACATTTTCATAACATTTTTAATGCATCAGTGTAAGACACGTTTTTTGCTCAAAATGTATAGCTAATTCTTTGCTAATTTATCTATTGCCAACCGAAGTATAAAAAATTTATAATTATAATTAAGGACGGAAAAGGCATATAATTTTAAAAAGAAAAATTACCTTACTTTTTATTCATAGTTATATGTCATATAATTTTTAGCACATCATATAATTTACTTATTGCTTTGAAAAGAACATATTCTATAATGTTCGTAGAGTAATAAAATAAAGATCAATAACACTCACGGTTCTCTTTCCAAACAAATAAAATTGCGAAAACATGTCATTTCGTTCTACGATAACACAATACTCCAGTTTTGCGTTTATAAAAGAACTTTTCTATTTTCACAAACAACAGGAGGAAAAGAAAAATAAAAAAAAGACGGAACGAAATACTTAAGGCTTCTTCGAGAATTGTGGGAAATGATGACAAATCCGAACAGTTTTGTCCAGAGACTTCAGCCTGTCGTAATTTTTCACCTATCGAAAAGGTATTTCGTTCGAAAAAAGCTTCTTTCTCGCGATAATTGAGCAATTATTTTAAATTTACTCCAATGCAAAAAGTAGCGAGAGAGCATATCGAAAGAAGGCGGGATATTCGATCGTGGAATATTCAAAATGAAAACGAATGCGAAAGTTGGGAAATGGACCAAAACGACTCTCACTCGGTGAAATAGTTCAACATTGATTTAGAATAGAGAAGGCAGAACTAGAATAGTTTGAGCTTAAGTTTCGATAAAGTATTCTATTTTCAAACTTTAATTGATTTAACTTCAAGTTTAGTGAATACAATTATATATTTAGCTTTAGTTATGACGGAAAATATTTCGAATATTTCGAACTAATGAACTCTTTATCGGGTATTGAAACATTATCACTAATACTTTTTTAGTTCTTAATGTCTAATATTATTTACATATTTTCCCTTTCAGTGTTCAGTTAAAATGTTCAGTTCATCTATTTTTTTTTTATGAAAAATGAATAAGAATGAAGATGAAGATAAACGCACTTTTGAAAGCGTTCGAACCAATTTTCATAGCACATTTTCCATTTCGGTTGAGGTATCTACAAGATATGCATTTTGAATGCATCAACCGCTACTTCTGGCGTCGAAAATCGCTAACCACGTAGTTTATTCTTTACGAACGGGAACAAAAATAAATCACTGGGTGTCAAGTCCACACTATATGGCAGATGACCCATCTATTCGATGTTTTGACCGGTCAAATATTGAGTTGTTCGGTTCGATGTGTGAGAGCTCGCGTTATTATGGTGAAGAATGATCCTGCATCATATTCATATTTCTTCAAAGACTTCTGGCAAACAAATTATTGTGTAGCATTTAGAATTGGCTGCATTTGCAGCCAAATGTCCATTTATCGCAAAAAAAACAGATAACCATTTGCTTCGAAGTGCTTCATGCGCGAACAACTTTTGTTGGATTTGGCTCAATTTGAAAGACCCATTCAGTCGACTGCTATTTACTTTCGGGCTCGTACGCATTGATCCAAGATTTGTCACCTGTGTAGATATTATTAATGACTTGACGCACCACGATTGTATTTTTTGAGCATTTTTTTACACCAATTGATACGAACCTCTTTTTGAGTGATTGCCAAATTATGCGGAATCTAACGCATACAAATCTTTTCCACCGCTAAATGTTATGTAAATTCTTGTGTATGTTTGTCATCCTAATGCCCAGGGATTCTCAATCTCACGGTATGTCACGTTACGATCTTGCTTTATCAGTTCGTACACAGTATCGAAGCTTATATGCATAACACTCGATTTTGAATGACCTTTTTTACTTCACCAGTAATATACTTTTAGATGGTGCTTCATCGTCAATAGTCGAAGTGAGTTGAGCGATGCAGTGTTGTTGAGATAATTTACGTCGAAAGTCGTTGTAAATCATTGCACGAAAATTATCAGGAGTTAATTCCATTTTTTGACTAATTTTTTGATTAACTTTGAATCACTGACAGGATAGGCAGACTATTAAGGAAACATAAGATCAAAACTGTCTACAAGTCGCATAAAACTGTCGCAAATATCCTAAAAACCCCAAGGATAAAATTAGACTGGAAAATCATGGAATATATATCGTATCTTGTTCCGACTGCAACAAAATGTAGGACAAACAAACAGACAAATCTCGACCAGAATACAGGAATATAAAAACATCTACAAACAGGACATAAAATCAATTTTGAATTAGCCAAAAAAATAGCGAATATTGAAAACCACAAGGTCTGAACAAACAGAGAAACCCTTAAAATAGAAGAAAGGGTGAACTAAATACACGAAACGACGCTCGCAACATTCTAAAAGTATGGAAATCGCTTCTGCGCAGTTCGTGGCCGCCTTTAAGAGCGAGCGCAACGACCCGTGCACGTCAGTTGGACTCTTCACTCTAGAATGATATATATATATATATATATATATATATATATATATATATATATATATATATATATATATATATATATATATATATATATATATATATAGTGTATATATAGTGTATATATATATATATATATATATATATATATATATATATATATATATATATATATATATATATATATATATATATATATATATATATATATATATATATATAATCTTATCACTAGCATTTATTTTAATCGATATTATGTTGCACTAGTATATGCAATATTATAATTTGGTACCTACCCCACCCCATTTTTTAAACACGGAAAGCTATGTGAAATCTAGCCTTCCAGATGCTCAATTGAACTACGCATATTGATGAGAAACACAAGAGCAATTCAAACTGAACATACTATGAAAAAAAAATCAATATAACTTTTTCTTGCAAATAAACCTTTAAAATATCAACAGGGACTAATGACTGTTCCTTTTACTCAGCAACGAAAACAACTTGAGAAGAATTACAGGATCTACAGAAAGTTAATTTGATCATTTTCAATCCATTTCACGTCTTGTTCGAAAAGATTCAAACAGCAGTTTTCGTCTTAATCTCGATTTTCATTCTTTTTTTTTTTTGAAATCCGAAATAAAAGGTTTTGATGTAAATGAAAAGTGGTAAAAGTTTCGTGTTATTATCAAAGAAAAACGAGTTTTTTGTACCCTGTTTAATAATTGAAAGAAAGTAACCGCTGTGTTAAAGAACCGAAACCGAAAGTATTGTATTATTAGGTAGCAAAAAAGGCATTTGAAGAAATCGAGAGAAAGTTTTTTCTCTCCTTTACAATTTTATTTATGAAAGAAATTGAGGAGGATTTTAAGTTATAACTTTTAAGATCAAATCATAGAAGCCATTCAATCGAGTTCGCTGGACGCTTTGAAGGTAATATCACAAGAAGAGTGTAAAAACTGTTTCGAAGACTGGAAAACAAGTGCGAATAAGTGCATGGAAGAAAACAAAATAAATTTGGATGAATAAATAAAAACTTTCTGTTATATTTAAAAAGTGACGTTACTTTTTGATCAAAGTGGTATATGACACTTTTTTAAAGGACTTTTTATGGGGTGATTTTTTGTGCATCTAAACTTTGAGTAAAATAAATCTACGACCAAATTAGATCATAATGTTTGTACATTCCGTGGTTGGTTTTATGTGAAACATTTTAAAAATACTAGGATTTTAAATTATTTATTGATCTGTCCGTTACTTTGTGATAGTTCATGTTTTAAAAAGGAATAAAACAATTTTTTACTTTATTATCTATCACTTTTATTATGTTTTATTCCTTTTTAAAAAATGAACTATCACAAAGTAACGGACAAATCAATCAATAATAAGTTTATTTTTTAAATCGAATAAAACAATTTTATACTTTGTTACCTATCACTTTTATTTTGTTTGATCATGTACGGATTATTTCCACTGCAGAAGTGGACATTTTGTTTATTAACGTAACCATTTAGCCAAAAATGAGCTTAGTCGCTGAACTAAATTTTTGGGTCCAATTCTAATTGATTTTAGGGCCATTTAGTGAACGAACGACCCAAACGATGGTCTTACGGCTTGAGTTCTTGGACAAGTTGGATCTGTAAGGCACCAGACCAAGAGCTTTATGCAAAATTTTCCACGTAGACCACTATGAACAGAGCCCAAGTTCCTTCAAACGGCGACAAATTGATAAATTTGGATCTTCATCAACATTGCCACTAACAGCGCCGATATTTCCTTCGAAACGCACAGTTTTTGTCTTGTTTTTTTTAAATACCCGGCAGTGCAACAAGCGTTAATAATTTGTCGATAATTCGGCGAATAAATAATTCAGTCTTTTGATTACGTGCACTATAAAATTTACGAGGTGCTCTATAAGTTTGACGTACAGTGTTTTTGATAATATATTTCGACAATTTGTAAGCGTTGCTCTGATGTTAAAAGTTTCATGATGATCTGCCAGACTATACTGAACAGTTTTGACACTATAGGCGCGCAAACTCTACTACAACTATTCGAGGAGTCGACTCACTAGCGATTCCTATTTGAAAGTTCGGACATAAAAAAATCATCCGTTTTATGTTCAATATGTGATTCAGTAACATTCAATTACAAGGAATAGACTGAATTGAATGAACTGATGAATTAATTAAAATAATGCAAGTTAAAGGAACATCTTAAATTGTCAGGGAATCCACATCCTTATGATAAATTACAACATCTACTAAAGAGTTCAGTTTATCATCGTCTTAGGATTTTTCTCCTACCGAAAAGGGTGTTAAGTCGGAAAGCGTTTCCGTTCACGATAATTGAGCAATTATTTTAAATTTATTTTAATACAGAGAGTGGCGGAGGCCATATCGAAAGGCGCGAGATTTATTCGATCATGGAATATTCAAGTCGAAAATGGATGCGGAAGTTGGGAAAGAGAATAAAACAACTATCGCCCGGAGAAATAGGTCAATATTGATTCGGTAAAGAGAATGAAGTACTGCAATAACATAGATTTATGTTACTACGAAGTATTTTATTTCCGATTTTAATAAAATTAGATCGAAGTTTAGTTAATAGAATATATTTTTACCTTGCCGTATCAGGCCAGTTTACTTATTTTGCATTTTAGTTTATATAAAATATCTTGCCAATTGAGGATATTGTTTCTTGGAGGTTCTCCTTTGTTAAAATTGGTATGAGATGTGATATTTTTCATAGTCTGTGTTATAATATAGAACAATTGGTTTGTAGTAAGCTAGAAGTGGAGGCAAGAAAATATATGATAATATATATGATAATGGGCAACACACAACATAAAGTAATAACCTTTCTATACATTACAAACTATGATATAAAAGAATATAAGATGATAAGGAATTTTGTATATTTGGGAGTGGTCATAGACGGAAAAGTAAAAAAGGAATGGGATTGAAGGCCGCTATAGTCAAAGGTAATAAAAAATACGGATGTTTGAGGAAACTAATGTAGTCGAAGTATGTATCGAAGACGACGAAGGTGAAAATATACAAAACGGTAATAAATCTCACACTATCATACGCCAGCAAAACTTGGGTACTAAAGAAAGCGGATCAAGAGGTGGTATATGTATATATATATATATATATATATATATATATATATATATATATATATATATATATATATATATATATATATATATATACTCTTCTAGATCTTGTGGGAGAACGATATCATCTGTAAATCTAAGATGATTTAAGTTTGCACCATGGATATTTACATCATCGTGCCTCCAATCCAGTTCACGAAATACTTCCTCAAGGCAAGCTTCAAGACAAAGTTAGACTGGAAAATCATGGGGTGTACAGTATATCTTGTTCCGACTGCAACAGAACATACATAAGACAAACAAACATACGAATATCGGCCAGAATACAGGAATATTAAAACAACTTAAAAAACAAACAAACTACCTCTGCTCTGTTCCAGCGCCATCTACAAACAGGACATAAAATCAATTTTGAAGTAGCCAAAGAAATAGCGAATATTGAAAACTACAAGGTCTGAACAATCAGAGAAGCCCTTGAAATAGAAAAAAGGGGTGAGCTAAATATGGGAAACGACGCTCGCAACATTCCAAAACGTGGCGGCGAGGTAGAAAAATCAATAAACGGACGCTCGATAGTGTTGCCGAGCGCCGCAAATAGTCCCGAACTACCCCGATATAATTTGCGCAGTCAGCGGCCGGCTATAAAAGCGAACACAACGACCCGTGCCCGTCCACTTCAGTGAACAACACTTGAAAATAATGAGATTTTGGCGAAATGTCGTGATTCTTCACATAATCAACGGATCGACACCAGAATAATTTGGAAACATGTATATATATATATATATATACATGTTTCCAAATTATTCTGGTGTCGATCCGTTGATTATGTGAAGAATCACGATATATATAGTACCAGATAGCATAACCTGGTACTATACCCGAGGTTCCAGGCAGAACGTTACGAGCTGTCTTGACTTCTACGAGCATTCGCCGCATGATGGCGTGAGTTGTGTGCGATCACGACCCGTCATTAAAATGTCCAGTTGATCTGGTCTGGCCCCGATCGTTTCTCCGAGCTGCTTTCCTTGCGTTCGTTTAGAGCTCGGCTGATGACGGCTGAAAGGCTAGAAACCGGTCCCGAGAGACACGTCAGCGTAGGCGATCGGCGGCACCACGTGGAGAAAGGGTGAAAGATTTCTGTTATATATATATATATATATATATATATATATATATATATATATATATATATATATATATATATATATTTATATACCCAAGGAGGTGTTTGCATACTTCGCATATTCCCTATGCAGGACAGACCACAAAAAATTATGCGGATAGGACAAGCGACCAAAGTAATAGATATAGTTGAATATACTGCCAGACTTAAATTGGATATTCACAGTACACAACCAGGCCATCGGCCAATAGGTGGAACCATGTCATCCAAAACTGGTGTCCGTAAGAAGGTCAAAGAAATACAGAATGACTACAAATCAGACGGGTGAATGACATAAAGAGACCGGAGGATTGGGGTGGAAAAAAACCGCACAGGACAAAGATGGAGAGAACTGGAAGAGACCTAAATTCGGAGATATCTGATGAATAAATGGAATCATGACCATCAATATCAAAGATAAATGAGCTTTACGGGCTAAACTATGACATCTTCAGAACCAATGCGGTAAAAGACCCGAATATATTAAGAAATACATCCTGAAATATACACTGAATCCTTTTTATTCTTTATTTTCTCTTATTTAGGAATCAATTTAATTTAAATTCTTGTAAGTATTTAAAGTCTCGAATAGTGTTGTCCAATTTTGCTTACTATACGAAAACGCCAAAATTTTACGTTATCGCCGCATGATCATTCGAAACCTTTCTCGCTTAAAAAAAAACACGCTCTCATTTTTCAAAAAACGTCAGACGAGATTCTTAAGGTCTTTGGAGAAAAGGGAATGATGACAAATCAGATAGCGCAGACACGTCTAGGGAGTTTAGTTTGCGTTTTCTTTTCGACATTTCCCTCCGAAATGACTTTAGGTCTTGATTTATTTCCAGTTATCAGTGAAATTACCAAAGGTCGCACAGTTCTATGAATGCGGTACTATACAAGGTGTTAGTTAAAAGGCTTAATAAGGTTTAGGCTAGTTTATCTTGCATTGTATATTTAATCATTAAAGTGTTTAAATATTTTAAACATATAACGTTTGTAAAATCATATATATATATATATATATATATATATATATATATATATATATATATATACAACATATATATATATATATATATATATATATATATATATATATATATATATATATATATATATATATATATGTTGCATCTAATATTTTCACGGACTACAAGGTCCGAACAATCAGAGAAGCCTTTCAAACGACGCTAACAACATTCCAAAAGTATGGAAATCCCTACTGAAAAAAGAAAAAACGTGGCAACGTGGCCGCGAGGTAGAAAAATCAATAAACGGATGCCCGACAGCGTTGCCGAGCGCCGGAAGTGCTCCCGAATTACCCCGATATAATCTGCGCAGTTGCTTTAGTGGCCGGCCGGCTATAAAAACGAACACAGCGATCCGTGCACGTCAGTTTGACTCTTCAGTCGAAACGGACAACACTTGGCGAAAGGTAGTGACACTTTACAATATATATATATATATATATATATATATATATATATATATATATATATATATATATATATATATATATATATATATATATATATATATATATATATATATATATATATATATATACGTATGGGCCCTGGTAGACCACGCGAAGTACAATTAGAGGCGTTTGTTGTTGTTAACCCTCCTTTGTGCCCATACTAATTTCATTCTTTCGCTATGAGATTTTTTCCTTTCGTCAGACCAAGTTGTTCCAGTCTTCCTACATTTTTCTCTCTGGCCAACCTTCCAAACCTTAACCTTGTGTCTGAAACAGCCTCTATCCTGAATTTCACTTTGTGTAATATTTGCTGATCTTAGGTCCTCTTTAATTGCAGCAATCCATTTAATTATTTCTACTTTAGCTTTACTCCTATTTTCATAAAATTCGACTATTTGTCTAGTTAATGTATATATGTATATGTATATCTGTTAATATGTATATCTGTGTATTGTTTGATTTCTTGGTTTTCTCGAAGTCGGTATGTTGTGCTATTTATTTCTTTGGGCCCTAGGATTTTTCTTATGATTTTTCTTTCCTTCTTTTCAATGTCCTCGAAGTCCCTCTTTCTATTCAAAACTGGCGTTTCCGCAGCATATATACATTCTGGCTTAATAACTGTGTTGTAATGTCTCAGTTTTGTGTTTTTAGATAGGCATTTTTTGTTGTAAATATTTTGTGTAAGTTTCAATGCCGTTTCCATTTTTTGACATCAACCCTTATTGGCCGCTTTTTCCAACCCATTTTCCATGATTATTTCACCCAAATATTTGAATTGAGAGACTCGTCTGATGTTACCATATTTTGTTTTTAGAAATGGCGTTCTTAGTCTGTTGCAGGTCATGTATTGTGTCTTTTCAAAGGAAATTTGGAGTCCTACATTTTCTGCTGTTTCTTTTAGGATTTCAATCTGTTTCTGTGCCGTTAATACATCTTGAGCTAAAATTGCTAGATCATCAGCAAATGCCAGACAATCAATTTTGATGTTGGTTCTCCCCAGTTTAATGGGCTGGTCAATATTCAGGGCGGACTTTTTTTCACGCCACTCCTGTATTACTTTTTCTAGAACACAGTTAAATAAGAGTGGCGAGAGTCCATCCCCTTGTCTCACTCCAGTTTTAATTTCGAAGGGCTCTGAGATCTCACCCATGAATTTAACTTTTGACCTTGTGTTAGTTAACGTTGCTTTAATAATTGCCAGCGTTTTCAGATCTAGTCCTTGTTCTTTCAAGATTCGGAATAAAGATTCGCGGTCAATAGAATCATATGCTTTTTTGAAATCCACAAATGTACAGACGAGGTTTTTATTGTACAGTTTTTGATGTACTTAGAATCAACTTCAGATTCAGGATCTGTTCAGGGCAGGATCTGCCCGGTCGAAAACCTGCTTGATATTCACCAATGTTAGGTTCTAACTGCCCCTGTGCTCTGTCTAGTAGACATTGAGATAGAATCTTGTAACAAACTGGGAGAAGAGATATCCCTCTATAGTTGTTTACATCCGTTCTATCTCCTTTCTTATGTAGTGGATGGATTAGAGCATCTTTCGGATTCCGGAATCCGTTCGGTTCGCCAAACTTCTTGTAGAATTTTGGTTATTTCCATGATTTTACCTGGACCAGCGGATTTCAAAAGTTCCGCAGTGATTCCATCATCACCAGAAGCCTTGTCATTTTTAAGCCGCTTGATTTGCCTAATTATTTCATCTTCATTCGGTGGTAATGAATCTGGGTTTGTTTGTTTAGGTTTTAGTGTTGCTAATTTGTTTAAGGGCTCAGGACAGTTTAGTATTTGTTCAAAATATTTCGCAAGTTCTTTGCAATTGTCTTGGTTATTTAGCCGTTTGTTATTGTCCGTTTTCCTTTTGGAAGCAAAGACTTTGCGGTTGATAGCCTATTAATTTAGTTTTAAATGTTTTGTAAAAGTTTCGAGTGTTATTTTTTGGAAGTCTTTTTCTATTTCATTCAGTTGATTGTTTTCATATTTTCTTTTAGTTTGTCTAATTAGTTTAGTTAAATGTCTAATTTAGTTTATTGCTGTTTTTTGACTGTTCCAATCTTTGAATGCTTTACTTCGGCTTAATACTGCTTGCTCGCAAACTTCATCCCACCCCGGATGTTTTCTACGTTTTTGTAAAGGGACCAACTTTAAGGCTGTTTTAATAAATTTTTGTTTCAGTTCTTGCCAGTTCTGTGCTGGTTGTTTATCAAGTTCTCCTGTTAGGGCTGGTTTTATTTTCGTTGGGTCAAACTTTGGTATTAGCAGCCGCTTTTGAATACATTTTCGAGGTTTTAAGCTAAGTTTGATTCTAGTCAAGTAGTGATCCATGTCTATATTTGCTCCTTTCCTGACTTGAACATTCAAAATCTCTTTATAATTAGGGTACGAAATGGCAACATGGTCAATTTGAAATTCACCCATGTACGTGTTTGGGCACCTGCACGTCTTTTGTTTTGATATTTTCTTCTTAAAATGGGTTGACATTATTTTTAGATTAAACTGCGAACATAGTTCAACAAATCTTCTACCATTATGGTTAGTCCATTTATGAGCGGGAAAACTGCCGACTGTTTTCCTGTACTTTTTTTCTTTCCCTAGCTGGGCGTTGATATCACCCAATAGGATTTTTACATGGTTAGAGGGAATTTTAGGGATAGTCTTTTCTAGAATTTCCCAGGACTTTTTTACTTTTTAAGGATTAGATTTATTTTCTTCGTTAACTGGGAGGTGTGCATTGATTAATGTATAGTTTATGTTAGCACACTTAAGGGATAGTGTCATAAGTCGATTATTTTCTGGCTGGACATTTGTTATAGAACCAAGAATGTTTCTTGAGACAGCGAAAGCAACACCGAGATGTGGTGTATTTTTGAGTATTTTTTTGTCCGTTTTACTTTTAAAAAGTCTGTAGTTGCCGAATTCCAAGGTGTTATCATCTGTCAATCTAGTTTCTTGCAATGCTAAAATGTTGATTTTTTGCATTTAATGTTCGCCCCAATTCGTGTAGTTTTCCTGGACGCAGGAGAGAATTGATATTTACCGTTCCAAAGAAAGTTTTTGTTTTCGGTTTCAGACGTTGGCCAGAGGTCTCCGACTCCCTCTGAAAAATTTTACGTTTAAGCCCGGACCGGTTGTACCAGCAAAGCTGGCAGAGGATTGTCTACCTCCTGGGGTAATTTTGTAATTGCTAGAACGCTTCATCTTGTACTTTGAATTAAAGTTTTGACATGACGGTTCAGAGGTTAAGACTGGAGGGGTTAGTTCCAGATTTTAAACATCAGCCGCACCACTGGTGAACAGACGCTGACCACTCAACCGCTTGATACAAGTCAGACGCTCTAAGTGAATTTATTTTTTTTTTGCCTTGGTTCGGGGCTGCTTATTTTGAGATATTCGCAGCTGTCCATTAATGTCTAATGGAACTTTCACTATCCACCACCCGTGACCCGTGATATATATATATATATATATATATATATATATATATATATATATATATATATATATATATATATATATATATATATATATATATATATATATATATATATATATATATATATATATATATATATATATATATATATATATATATATATATATATATATATATATATATATATATATATATATATATATATATATATATATATATATATATATATATATATATATATATATATATATATATATACAGTACGTCGAAGTTAAGGTGAAGACATCCCCACATTTTCGCTATTTAAAGGAATACAAATTTGTACAGTCAGACAGATTGATGGGTGACGTTTTTCAAGATACTCAATTGAAATCTGAACTTTAAACTAAGCCTAGTACGAATTCACAAACAGGGTCAATTCTCGATATTTTGCTTTGCGTTATATATATCGAAAAAAGTTATTAGAAAAAGTTGTTCAGGATGTTACTCTAACCCCATATACCAAGTTTCATGACAAAATTCGCATTTTTCATTTTGTCATTATTTTGGTCTATACACAAAATTATAACAGACTCGTAAAATAATGGAAAAATGCATTCGAATAGACGGATGACTAGTTGTGAGAGATCACATTTGATAGTTAATTATTTGCATTATGAAAACTATTGTTATATACTATACACTTTTTTCTAAATTTGATCAATTATCAAAAATTGTTTTCCAATAATAATAAAACAATTATTCGTTTGTAAGTGCTATTTATTTTACTGAAATATTTGAATACTTGACACTATTGACAATGTGTCAGGTTTTTACTCTCTATGGCACACTAACTATCAAATTACAAAATAAACTTTTAATAATTTTGTGTATAGACCAAAATAATGAAAAAATGAAAAATGCGAATTTTATCATGAAACTCGGTATATAGGGTTAAAATAATATTCCTAACAACTTTTTCTTATAACCATTTTCGATATCTCTAATGCAAAGCAAAATATTCAGGATTAATCTTGTTTGTGAATTCGTAGTAGGCTGAGTTTAAAGTTCAGGTTTCAGTTGAATATCTTAAAAAATGAGACCCATCCACCTGTATGACTGTGCAAAAATTCAAATCTGTATTCCTTCAAATAGCGGAGATATGGGGGTGTCTTTAGAGGAGAATCAAAATTTCTCAAGATATTATTTGTATTTTGAAAATTAATTCAACTGAATATGCTGATGGTAGAGATGGAGATGGCAGAGAGGCAGTTGAAGATGAATCTTGTTCAGGAACAACTTCCACATCAACCAATTAAGAAATTATTAACAAAATCATGGATCTTGTATTATAGATATTATTGGAAGATTTGCGCCAAAACAATTCATTGCCTCACTCCATTGAGTCACGCTAACGCACCGTCGCTCCTAGCAATAATTATACCTCAATTTTTGCCACAAATCAAACAAATACCAAATAACAAACACCATATTCACCAGATGTGGTGTCGTGTGACCTTGTGTTATTATTTATGAAAAAAAAACGACTCCAGGGACGCATTTTTAAGTCCATAGAAGCTCTTCAAGGGAGTTTAATTCCCACTTTAAAGATAATATCAGAAGTCGGGCCTGAAAGCTGTTTCGAAGATATAGAAGATAATTTGGAATATTTTTGTTTAATATAAAAAAGCACTCTACTTTTTGATCATAGTAGAATAAGACCAATCCGATGCATAACATGTTAGGATTGTATATGGTTTGAAACGAATTTCTTCAGTAGTTTATAGACCATTTAATCAGAATATGCCTTTAGCAGAGTGTATCTATTTACCCGGTGTAACAACTTCTTACTGAATTTTCCATGTAAATAATCGGAATTATCTATGAAAATATTACCATTTGGTTTAAACACAAATAATTTTACGGTATCATGTTTTTATCTCGATTACATATATGCACTATATGTTATTGTTATATTTGGTATTAGACACGTTTAGACTATTGCTATCTAAGCATCATGGCAATATAATGGAGGCACTCCTTCATGTAAACAAAACGGGAAAATGTACGATTTCGTTCTGGCGATAAGACGAGAACTTTTCCAGTTTCCGTTTACATAAAACTTTCTTTTCTCAAACAGCCTGAAAAGAATATAAAAAGAAAATAGGATTTTTAAAGTATCTTATGAAACTGGGTGAAATGATGAAAAATTGGAATAACCTCACTTGGAGAATTCCGTTTATATGCTCGAATTTTACCAGAACGAAATATCGTGCGACAATAAGATTTTTTGTGATTAACCCTTAAACGCCCTTGATAATAGAAACGTGACCACAGACATTGGGTAAATTTTATCATTTATTGGCAGCAATAAATTATTATATTAACTCTTTCGCTGCGTTCCCAAACACAATGCAATTTTGCCATATGCGGAACATAATTCTGTTGGTAATTAGTTTATATTCCTTTTTAGGTTAATGATTCTAATAAGTAGCATTGGTGCTTTTTTGGAAGCGCGCATGTGCGTTCTACGAACCTTTTGATAAAACACTATGCTGGGGACGCACGTATCCACAGACGTGACCACAGACATCGGGTAATTTTTACCGTTTATTAGCAGCAATAAATAGTTATATTAACACTTTGGCTGCGTTCTCAAAAACAATGCAATTGAGCCATTTGCGGAATATATAATTATGTTGGTAATTAGTTTATATTCCTTTTTTGGGTTGATGATTTTAATAAGTAGCATTGGTGCTTTTTTGGAAGCGCGCATGTGCGTCCTACGAAGATTTTGATAAAACACTAAGCTGGGGACGCACGTATCCAATCATTTCTATGTATATTATTTTATTAAGCTAAATAATAAACGATGTTTGTAATTTAACTTTTTATTTATGATGTGATTTTTAGTGGCTTTTTTTGGAAGCGTGCATATGCATCCTACGAACATTTCGATAAAATACTACCAATATGCAGAGAACGCACGTATCCAATCATGTTATTTTATATTATTTTATAAAGCTAAAGAATAAACGATGTTTGTAATCTAACTTTTTATTTATAATATTTTTTGGACAAAACGAAATAAAAAAAATGTATCATAACAAACACAAATAGATTTATCTCTAATAAATATAAAATTACAAAGCCAGACGGTAATAATTATTTTTCATAAAAATAAAAACCGAAAAAAATCAAACAACCAATCTAAACGAAAATATTCTTTTCTACCTAAAAAATACTGAAAAATAGAATCTGAAAAAAGACAAAATTTTGTCATAAATGTTTTAAAAAATAATTATTATTTTTGGTGATATCCCCTAAAACATTCGCCTAAACGTAAGTTGATCGATCGGCACCTCGACAAAGCGTTGGGCTCGGAATTTCAGACAGAACAGTCCGATGCATTTTAAGGTTTGATCTTCACCATCGCCTTTTTTGGCAAAGATTCGTGGAAATGGCTGTAGAAAATACAGGAATGTAACCTTTGGATGAGTGGTGAGGCGCATTGTGACCTGTCCGGTAATCTAAACAGGCAAAATTTCATGCACTAGAGTTGTGACAACCGTGACTAACGGTTTGGTGCGCGATTTCGTCATCATGAATCATAGGCCTATAATTATCGCCATAGGCCATAATTCTGTGCGGCATTCCGAAATATTGCGCACTTTTTTCATTCCTCAGGTTCAGAATTATGAGGTTAACGATGAAACGTTTTTCCAACAAGATGGGACCACAAGCCATTCCGCTCGGGTAAGCATGGCCATTCTTCAACCACCTGTTCTCGAAGCAGGTGATCTCCCGGAATAGAGACATTCCTTGACCTCCTTGATAACCGGGCGTCACAGCTTGTGATTATTTCTTGCGCGGTTACCTCAAAAATAAAGTTTATACAGCTCATCGCTTCAGAAGTTTTCCTACCCATTTTTTTGTCTGTTCTGGACTTTCTGGACTTCTGGACAGTTTTGTTTGTAGTCTTGCCGACCAACAGGGTTTACTTAGCTCTGTATTAGGCTTGCGGTCTTACTTATGATCTGCATTTTCCACATTTTATTTAGCTTAGAACACACTCCCCACAAGCGTGGTAAGAACTCAGAAACTCTGGTTGGATGTAATAAAAGGAATCGTAGGAAGAGAGCAGCAATGGTACTGTTTATAGATTTTAATATGGCCTATGATTCAATAAAGAGATCCAGAATAATAAAAACCATGAAAGAATTCAAAGTACCCTCTAAAATAGTGAGATTAGTGAGCATGATAGTGAATATAACAACTGCAAATGTAGGTATAAAAAGGGAAACGGCAGAAGATTTTCTGATCAAGGCAGGCCTAAGGCAAGGGGATTCTCTATCGACATTATTATTTAACAAAGTAATTATTAAGAATTGCCAGTTGAACAGAGGGCACATTCTTTATAGAAGCAATCAAATAATGGATTATGCGGGTTATACAGGAATAATTGAGAGAAGTGAGAAATAATTGAAAGAAGTGACAAGAAGGCTAATGGAGGCAGCATGCAAGTTTGCTTTAATAATCAGTTAGAAGAAAAACAAACTAACGATAATAGAAGTACACAAGAAAACGTTTCAAAAGTGAAAATGGAGAAATGGAAAAAGAGAAATGGAAGAATTTGTCTACTTATAATATAAGTGCGATTCTTCACAAGAAGATATCTTCAGAAGGAGATAGACCTAAGATTAATCAAAGCTAACAGATGTGCAGGAGTCTTGAATCATTTAATAAGATTAAAATTCATATCCAGAAATTCCAAATTAAGGCTGTATAAGACCATATTGAAACCAACTGCATTATATGGATATAAGACATGGGTACGAAATAAGAAAGAAACAGGTAAACTGTGAATATGGGAACGTAGGATAATAAGAAGGATAACTAGAGGAAAGAAGATCGATGGCTTGTATATGAGAGGGACAAATGAGGAAGTTTATTACATTTTTAAAGATACAAGCATAAACACGATATTCACGCATTCCTCAACAAATGTCGTGTGATGTGATGAAGAAGTTCAGGAGGCGCTTGCAAGAATACATCAATCGCGATGGACACCATCTAATTGATGTTAATTTTAAAAAGTGAACTTGTTTCTTAAATGCTATTTGATGTAGAATAAATTCAATGATAATGTTAATAAAATTATGAAAAATACAATACTTTTTTTTCACAGCTTTTTCAAAAATGCGGGAGTGATGGCCGCACCCTGTACAAGAGGTTGGAAAATTCGAAATTATACTAAGACGATAAAAGAGGAATTTTCTGCATCACCGAAAATAAATTGGTTATGATGAAACAAAAGGAAAATATTTCGAAAATCAATAAAAACCTTTGTAGCCATATTTCTTCCTACTGTTTGGGAGAAACTTTTCCGGTGGTCTACCTAGTGTATTCTACGGATGTTCTTTACCAAGAAAGAACTATCTGCGTTCCAGATTCATCACAATAAATAATACGATCCATTCATCCAACTAAGCAAAATGCGAAATTGTGCGATTTCTTTCGACGATAACACGAGACGGGCTCAGTTTCCGTTTACATAAAACTTTTTTTCCCAAACAACCCTAAACGAAAATAAAGAAAAAAGAAAAAGGGGATTTTTAAAGTCTGCTATGGAACCAAGCGAAATGACGACAAATTAGAATAACCTCGCTTAAAAAGTCCGTCCCATCTTCTCGATATTTCCGGTTTTAAAAGACTTTCAGTTTCAACATTCCTTGACGATAATGATGAAATTATTTTAAATTTACTCCTTTACTGAAAGTGGTTATGTGACACGAATATTGATCGATGAAAAAATAAGCGAACACTATAAAACCGAGGAGTATTTTAGACTTAAATATACATTATTTGAAGCGATTAACTTTACACATATATATCAATTCTTCTATTGCAACCTTTCGGGTTAGTCAGATTAAATCTAGATTTAGTCCAATTAAACCATATTCTCATGATGCTAATATGGTTAGCGAAATGCGCGTCGTAAGTTAAAACAAGTTATTTGGTGTTTAACGGTAAATATTTGTGTGTTCAATTAATTCATTTGTTTAAATCAGAAAAGGTATTTATTTTTAACTCGATTTTTTTACATGATAGTACGTCATACTTGACATGGAGCAATCCTTTAATAATACGTGTAATAACCATCTGCACCAAACCTTCTGCGTTCACAATATCGCATGCCAGCTGCTTCAAATCGTACATCAGAATTCCAGCTAACTAGGGTCTTCATAATTCCTCACACATTTTCAGTTGGGTTTGTATTTAGAGATAGTGAAGGCGAGTTCACTGTGGATATCTCATTTTCCGCTTTTCACGACTTGCAAGGTGATTTCGATGTTTGGGATCATTATCTTCTTGAAGCACCTATTTTTCATTTCTAGACAGAGAAAACCGCGCTGAGAGAAACAACCCCAAACACTGATCTTCACCGGGTGTTTGACAATACTGAAATGACGCTGGATGAAATTTCTCTCGCTAGTGGACCAAGCACGCTTCAGGAGAACGCACGCCCAAAAAGCCGCTTCATCATAAAAAACAACTTTGGTTCAATTGCGTTCTTTGTTTTCCTCAGCTCAAGCCTTGAGCTTTGCGACGTGTCTTAGAGAGAGCAGCGGATTCAAGGTCGTGGGACGGTAGTTTACGTCTGTCTCTTGTAAACGCAGCTGAATTGTGTTGGTACTGACATTTATGCTCCTTTCAGCCACTTGAACGCTGGCCTGATGACGCAATTGCAGAGTGAGAGTTCTCTTGAATGAATTAACCATCGTTTTGCCCAGTTTTTCTGTGGTTGCTCGCATGGACCCCTGGTCGTCGTAGTCATCGACGTTTTTAAACACTCCGCTCAATCTAGTTCGATTACACTATTTTCTGATACAGACTGTACTTGTAAAAAGTGATACTGGGGTTGTGTAGGACTTTGATTATTTTGCCATATTATTCAGTAAATATTCGACCATTTTGATCAATATTTTAACAGTTCCAAGCAGTTTAACTATTCCCTTAATATTTAATAGACAAGGAGTTTTACATTGAATTAGATAAGTAAAAGCAATTTTGATTGCAATGATGATGCAATTTTGCTACTGTAGGATAGATCTGAAAATATCCATAACAAGCTTTATTTGAGTAAGGTCGTGGCATTTTCTTGATGGAAATTCATAATAAATTGTATAAATAAACAAAGTTATCTCATTTTCAGCTATATTTTTTTCTAAAACATAACGCGTTTCGTTAGACTGTAGCTTTTTCGGATGGTTGACAAAGAATTTTTACACGTTTTTTCTGGGTTTTTCTGGAAATACGGGTTCCGGGAATTCCCAGAAAAAAATATGTAAAATTACTTGATTACTATAGTACCTACTATTTGTCACGATACAATTTCATTCTTTGTCTACCATCCGAAGAAGCTACAGTGTAGTGAAACGCGTTATATTTTAGAGAAAAATATAAGTGGAAATTAGACAAATTTGTTTTTTGTTTCAAAAAACAGATTAGCAGTGTTTTTTTTTGTAAATATTCTACATGGTAAGACTAGGATATATTGCAATCTAGAATTACTCCCAAAAATTTTACATGTTGCGTTTTTAAATTATGATAATTCAATATTAAATTACCATATTCTTTAATTCTAGATTGTTTCGGTCTGAATTATATTACATTTGTTTCATCTTTATTCAGCACTAATTTGTTTTTCCAAGCCATTTATCAATACTATTTAACTGACCAGCAGCTCTACCCGTACCCATTTGGTGTTGCACATCTTTACTTCACTATAACATTAACTCAAATTCATAACTTTAACTTTTGTAACTTTTGTTTTGTAACTTGTAACTTTTTTTTTGTAATATTAAATAAATAATTGTAAATTCTACTAAGTTACAGTTTTTTTTATATTTCAGAAAAATGACGTTTGTACGTTTGATGCGTAATGAATTTATTATCGAGAATATTTTCATAAATATGAATTTATGAAGAAAATCGAAAGGAATTTTTTTGTAGAGAATTGTAAGGATGTAATTTCCTACAAAATTGTTTCTATATCTTTTTCTCAAATTCGTATACTTTAAGAGATACTTACAAAAAACTGCGATTTTATCAAAAAATAAACTTAGATCGTCTTGAGGCAAGTGTTTTTTTTTATTAATTATTTTTATTATTTATTGTTGTCAATGTAAGTATCGTTGACGTATACAAAAAATATATTTACTTTTACTCGTTACTTTATATATTACAAATGAATATAATTTCTTTTTTAGTTTAGTTTTGAAAACGGGGGGAGATTACCCTCCGAAACGTTAACGTTAAAGTTTGTAATTTTTTTTTTATAACATTTTTATTCAGCAATTTGTCTCCGTTTGGTTTTTTGTTTTTACCCAGTGATTCTTTCTTTAAATAAGAACAGGTATTTTTGATATTTTTTGAGCTTTTGACAGTGGCGAAAAACCCAAATAAAGGAGAAAAAATATATGAACACGCCACAATCATTCAGACATTACTTAAGTATTATTTTTGTAAAAAAAATCTCCCGTATTTTTTCATAATTTATTTTGGTTTGTGTACTTGTTTCATTGATAATTTTCGTGTCACTGTTCATTGAAATCAATTATGGAGTAGCGATTTAATCTTGTGGGATGTGAAAGGTGTAATCATTGACCGCTACAAACAAGAAATGCCCGGATTGGACCTAGAAATTAGTGGAAATGGTCAAATTTGTGGCAAGGATTCATTTTCAGGCCTTAGGACAATTGTGGTTGTCTTGTTCCTTAAAAGGTCAAGGATTATTGTTGCTCTAGAAGCTTTGTTGCAAAGTTTCAAATGACCCTATATATATATATATATATATATATATATATATATATATATATATATATATATATATATATATATATATATTCATACAAAGCAGATTGCTATTAGTTTTGACAAAAGAATACCACAAATTCGAAAAATTATAGATTGACGTAATAAACCAAGTGGTGGGTTAACCAAGTGGTTATGCAATGACTCCTTCTCAAATCCAGGAAGGGTGGCATAACTAAAAAATCGTGAAAGAAGGGATCGTAAATGTGGTGAGTATCAGAGACCTATGAGAAGAGCAATAGATTGATAGGAAACCATGGAAATTAGTTATTGTACAATGTCATTAGTGCGTTCTGAAATCGATGGATAATGGATAATCATTATTTTCGTTTTTTTCTCGTTTATTTCTAGTCCGTTAAGATAATTTTCATCCTTTATTCGACTGACGTCGCAAGAAGGGGCGTTTCATCGACATATCGTAAGTTAGATATTTTAATGCCGCCAATACCGACACCAACACTATGATAGTGTCACCATAAAAGTTGAATAATAATAATAATAACAATAATCTTTATTTCAGAAGTATTTCAAATATACATAAAACGAAATAGTATCAACAATATTACATTGCTATTATGTAGAGTTTTGATATCCTTTATAATCATCAGCACTGCAGGGCTCTAAATGTAATAAAAAATTGAACAAGCATTTTTTCAGTTGTCCAATGTCCTTAATAATCTTAACATAGGTGATGGGGTAGGTGATTATACATTTTTATATAGTTATAGTATGCTCCTCGCTGTGTGAGTGTTAACTTGTGTGAGTCAACAAAGTTTTAAATTTCCCCATGCACGATTCCTGTGGCTTCATAATCAACGTAGTGCGTAATGCTCTTTTCTGACATATAAAAAGTTTCTGCATTTCATAGCTACTCCCAAAAAGGATCACTGCATATCTAATATGGCTGTCAAAATTAGTAGAATACACGGTTTTTAATTCTAGATTGTTTTCTCCTGAATTGTATTACGTTTGTTTTATCTTTATTCAGTATTAATTCATTAGCAGTTCTATCCATTAGTTTTTTCTTTATTTGGATTTTTCGCCACGATATAAAACTCAAAAAATATAAAAAATATCTGTTCTTATGTAAATAACAAATTACTGGGTAAAAACAAAAAACCAAACGCAGACAAATTTCTCAGTAATTCTTTTTTGTAACAAATTTGCCTAACAAACAAAATTTAAAAAATATAAAAACGTTCTAAAAAAAATATATACAAACTTTTAACGTTTCGGGAAGTATTCTCCTCCCGTTTTCAAAACGAATCTAAAAATAAGTTATATTAATTTCTATAAATTATAAATATATATATATATATATTATATATATATATATTTATATATATATATATATATATATATATATATATATATATATATATATATATATATATATATATATATATATATATATATATATATATATATATATATATATATATATATATATATATATATATATATATATATATATATATATATATATATATATATATTATGTATGTCAATGATACATTGACAATTAGTTGTCATACATTGTCATACATATTAGATATGTCATACATTGACAAATATATATATATATATATATATATATATATATATATATATATATATATATATATATATATATATATATATATATATATATATATAGGTGAGGTTTAACTTATGATTGTGATTGTTTATTGAAATTCTTAAACGTTTTTAATTGTATTCTTTAGAATCGGGAACCATATTGAATTTAAATCTACCGAAGGCATAGCAATACAGTTATTTTTATTTAAATTAATTATAGCGGTTTCTTTTAATCTTCTGTATTTTGTTACCGATTCTTTTAATACCGTTTTGGAATTATTCCATTTAATTTTTAACAGAAGGTTTTTATGTTCTTTTATTCTAACATCTAATGGTGTAGATGTCCCACCTATATAGAATTTGCCACATTCGCAGGGAATTTTATAAACCACATTTTTGGTATTTTGTTGTGTGTGTTTGGTTTAGTTTTTGTTAATAGAGATCTAAGAGTATTCTTTTGTTTTAAGTGTCGTTCTTATGTTGTATTTATTTCCTACTCTTTTATTTGTGTCAGAAATACCGCGAATATAAGGAATTGTGAGGTGAATTAAATATGGAATAAAACAATTTTTTACATTGTTACCTATCACTTTTATATATAAACGTATAAATATATAAAAGCGATAGATAACAAAGTAAAACATTGTTTTATTGCCTTTTTAATGTCAACAATGTCAATGTCTGTCAATAATGTGAGGTTAATTGTTTGAGAGTTATTATTATTGTTATTAATAACTTGTCTGTTCTGTCTAGTATCAAAAGTCTAGTCTGTCTAGTATAAACGATTTATCTATACAATTTTTTGGGTAATTGTTTTTTATTAAAATGTCTTTGATTTGATTTGTTTCTTTTTGTAGTGTATCACTGTCGGTACAAACAAGTTTTGCTCTGTCATTTAAACTTTTAGTTACTCCTATTTTAACCGATTTTGAGTTATTGGAAAATAAATTGAGTTAACTAACTGTGTTTGTTGTTTTTTTTGTAAACTGTAGTGTTTAAAGTGTTGTTTTGTTTTAATATAAAAGGGTCGAAGAAAGGCAATTTATTCTCTCCATCTCAAAAAGTAAACTTAATTGTAGGCTTTCGAGAATTTATATCTTGTGAAAAAATATTATTTTACTCCAATTTTTGTTATCATTTACACTAACTATGTCATTTACATGAATAATGAATAATATTGGCCCTAGTACGCTTCACGGGGATATTCCAAGATGAATGGTGAGCTCATTTGATATAGCGGAATCGTGATAAGACATTTCGTTTTCGATCCTAGAGATATGATTGTAGCAATTCACATATTTGTCCTCTAATACCATAAAGATCCAATTTTTCATAAAGAATACTATAAATAAATGTGCCATATGCTTTTGACAAATCAAGGAATAGTCTGAGGTCACCAGTATCTCTGGTGACCTCAGGATTTCATTTGTGAAATCAAATAAGGCTCTTTTTGTTGATCTCTTTTCCAAATATCCATGCCTGATGGTATTAAGATGCTTAGTTGTAATCATGTAATTTAAGAGGTGATTACACATAACATTATCAAAAAATGTTAGAGAAGGAAGAACGTAGGCTTATTAGATGATAATTTTCAATTTTATACCGGTTACCGTTTTTAATAATTAGAACCAAAGTCAGCTTCAACTGATCAGAAAATAAGCCATATTTAGAATCGGCGATATGATGCATCTTGTCTGACCTTAACTATACTACGAAATATACTAATGAAAAACAGCCTGTACGATATACAGGGTGTTTGGTACATCGTCCGCCAAATTAAAATGGCCGATAGGAGGGGTCTTTTACTATCTCCTCAGCCTCCATAAAGCATTATTGGGCCCACAGGTATTTTTATATTAATTTTTAATTTTTTTTTTAAACATTTCAAAATCAGCACTGAAACTTTAATTAAAAAAACTTATTGGTACATCCTCAAAATTATTTTTTGCAAGGTTTTTGAAAGAAGTAAAAATAAATTTAAAACTCAACTTTAAATTGCATATAAAAATATTTTGAAAAATATATTGCAAAAATTAAAAGGTATCATGTTCTTCGAATTCTTTCAAAAAATCTCTGGTTTATCTTCTTTCTAACGATATGCATTCATACCCTAAAAACGTTTTACTAACTTCACTAATTTGATAACGTGTATCGGGACGCTGATATTCGATATGCAGGATAAAACATGTTTTGTGTAACCAACAAGCGAAAGGCAGGTAAAATCTGTTATCTTCCTCATAGACAATAAAATTACATCATCTGGCTCTCTCTTTCATTAGGTAAACGGAAAACCAGCTCAAAAAACGCGCGCCGTAGTTTTAGATTTTTTAGTCGAGATTTGACTGTCTTTGTTGATTAAGGCATAATCTTTTAATTCTGTTACTTGTGTTATTTGTTTTTGTTGAGTTGAGTTAGTTTTTATTTAGTTTTGTTAGTGTTTTTGTGACATGTTGTTGATTTGATGATGGCTGCATTCTCTAATGAAGCACACGAAGACATTTTGATGACATATGGAAGCGCCAATAGTGTTGCACCAGAAGCGCAAATAATCTATCATGAACGTTTTCCTAACAGACGCTTATCTTCCCGCTACACGTTCCAAAATACTTACCGACGCTTACGCGAAACTGGAAATTTGAACATGAGCCAAGAGGGATTGCGATGCGACACAATGTTGAAATCGATTGAAACCTACTAGAAGCATCAGAAATGTAGTTTCATTACTCGAAATTTCTATATGGAAGGTGTGGAAAGTACAGTAACACCTCGAACTTACGCGATAGGTGGGATCGAAAGTTAACCGTGTAAGACGAATTCGCGTAAGTCGGGGTACAATTTCGTATATAAATGTATATAAATTTTGTTTAACTGGGGCCAAGAGCTAAAGAAAACAATAATTTAGAAGAAAATTGTATATTCAAATCTTAGATAATTAAACAAATTTTATTATTTTAATGCAAAAACATAAACCGAAGTTGCTTTGATGTAGAGGGCTTCATAAAGTCAAACAAAGTCATCAGTCGGATCAAAGATTTTTTATTCTCAAAACAAAATTTCTTCATAGCACGTTAATTTTTTTTTACTCCCTGTTTTGTAACTGCAACGCGCTCTTCATTGCAGTCTATGTTTTCTAAAATGTCTAACCTTTTTTAAATTGAACCAGGGTATCCGTCAAGATTGCAACTATCATTTAATTTTCCGATTGAACTGGGTCAAAAGAATTAGGTTTTTCAATGTTTTGCCCAATCATTTCTATGAGATCGTCAACTGTTAGCTCCTGATTGTGTGAATCTATCAGTTCTTGTACGTCCTTATCATCCACTTCTAAATTTAATTGATTAGCAAGATGGACAACGTCTTCAATAAAACGATCAATTTGATCAGGCTCTAGCGTTGATTCCGGTGGAGTTTCACTAGTGAAAAAAATTGACATAGTTTTTTTCCTGAGGCCATTTAAAGTTTTTTGTTAAATTTCATCTCACGATTTTTCAATGATGTTCACGGCATCAAAAACATTAAATTGTTTCCAAAAGTCTATAACTAAGAGGTCATTGTTTTGCCTCATAGCTTCATGGGGATGTGCAAGTGATCGTCTCGTGTAATAAGCTTTAACTGATTTGATGACTCCTTGGTCCATCGACTGAAGCAAGCTGGTTGAATTTTTATTCGAATCTTGAATTAATGAGAGTAGCAGGAGGATGGCCTAGTGCATTGTCGATTAATAGCATCACCTTAAATGGAATTTGTTTTGATTGGCAAACCATCAGTGTCAATCGATCTTTGAGGCCTTAAAAGCTGGAAAGGTTATTTCTTCAAAGCTCTTTTAGGCATCTTCTTCCAGAACAATCCAATCTCATCCACGTTGAATACGGCTTAGCTGCTAGAGCCACTCTGTTATATCATAGTCTTGAGATTCTCTGGATAGAGAGACGTAGACTCTTTGAGGACTTTTGAATCAGCTGAATCACCCGTTACTAGCTTTAAAAATCTCATCTTTGGTCGCCTCCTCAGCTTCTTTGAATCTCTTAAAAATTAGCTTAACTTGAGAGCACATCGTGTTCTAACCAGCAGGATAGTTTTTCACTCTTACTTGATTATCACATCATAATTTCAGCATTGTTTCCATCTCAGCGATAATACAATGACGTTTACGAATAAAGCTTGAATTCGAAGACTGAGCATTTTTAACATCTTCGAGATTTTTTTCTGTCGATTCTGATAGATTCAATTCATAAACTTTTAGGTTTCTTTTCACTGTACCGCTTGATTCAAAAATCGCTTAACTCCGAACTCGCGTAAGCCGGAGTTGCGTAAGTCGGGGTATTATTGTACTTCGCTAAAATTATTTTATCAAGATTTTAAGATTTTGTTTTTACTTCAAGTCCAAGGAACGTTAGTACCATATGTAAGACAGAGATAGCTGCCAGACTTCACTGCGCAAGAGTCAGATAGCATTTTCTATTTACTTAATGTATGTTATTTACGCAAATAAGTAAAATCGAATATCAGCCTAATGCATCCATACACAAAGTTAGCAAATTAGTGAGGTTAGTAAAATGTTTTATGGCATGAATACATATCGTTAGCAAGAGGATAAACCAGACTTTTTTTTAGAGAATTCGATGACCATGATCGCTTTTAGTTTTTTTTTAATATGCTATTCAAAACTGAGCTTTAAATTAATTTGACTTTTGGAATTTTTCAAATAAAGAAATGAAGTAATTGGGCCAAATAATGGTTTATCAAAGTAGAGGAGATAGCAAGATGCCCTCCTATGGGCCATTTTAATTTGGCAAACGATGCACCAAACACCCTGTATACCACTATGATCGAAAAGTATTGTGGCTTTAATAAAATTCCAAGTATTTATTTATTCATCCAAATTTATCTTGTCTACTTCAAAGTAGTCCTCTCTCAATACAATTCTCATATTCCAACATTTTTTTCAGTTTTTTACACAGTTTTTATGACACATATTGTTTAAATTTTAATTTCTTTCCTTTAGACAGTTCACTTTTTCGATCACAATAGAAATATTTAACACGTACACTTAAACTACACCTTGTAAGTGTGCTAATAATATTCAAGATGAACCATCAAGCCATACTACCTGGTGCATGTTTTCAAACAATCGTCGATTTAATATATTGAAACAATTAGTTTAATTTCGTTCTCAACTGTTCAATGCATAAATGTATACATATATTTTAGTAATCGTGTAGTTCGAGAATAATAGGAAATATTCCCTCGAGGCTTACAGCGTTATTGTTTCAATATCGTTTCGAATACCTTTTGCTGGAGCGCGAGTGAAGTTAGCCGCTTTTGTAAACCCTGCACACCGCATTCTGTCTATTTAGAAATTCACGTATCTCGTAATTAAATAACAAAACAAGTATGTACCCA
The DNA here is from genome assembly GCA_031761425.1 of Cosmopolites sordidus. NCBI lineage: Eukaryota > Metazoa > Arthropoda > Insecta > Coleoptera > Curculionidae > Cosmopolites > Cosmopolites sordidus. The sequence continues at coordinate 1,000,275 of JARFXV010000619.1, forward strand.
AATCATTGCACATATTGTTAACAATGAGACGACTTAAAGTTGGTATATTATTTAGAGATATGAGAGTAAATGAAATGATGTTATTTTGTAAAACAATAAATTAAAAACTACAGTTTACAGAAAACCGACAAACACAGATAGGTATCTCAATTTCTTTTCAAATCACTCAAAATCGGTCAAAATAGGAGTAATTAAAAGTTTATATGACAGAGCAAAACTTGTTTGTACCGACAGTGATACACTACAAAAAGAAACAAATCACATAAAAGACATTTTAATAAAAAACAATTACCCAAAAATTTTTATAGATAAATTGCTTAAAAATTTTGATACTAGACAAAACAGACAAGTTATTAATAATAATAATAATAACTCTCATACAATCAACCTCACAATCCCTTATATCCGCGGTATTTCTGACACAATTAAAAGAGTAGGAAATAAATACAACATAAGAACGACATTTAAAACAAAAAATACTCTTAGATCTCTATTAACAAAGACTAAACCAAACAAAATACCAAAAATATGGTTTATAAAATTCCCTGCGAATGTGGCAAATTCTATATAGGTGAGACATCTAGATGTTAGATTAAAAGAGATAAAAACCTTCTTAGACAGGGCGATTTTAATAATTCTAGAATTTGTCAACACGCATGGGAATCGGGTCATAAAATCAATTGGAATAATTCCAAAACGGTATTAAAAGAATTGGTAACAAAATACAGAAGATTAAAAGAAACCGCTATAATTAATTTAAATAAAAATAACTGTATTGCTATGCCTTCGGTAGATTTAAATTCAATATGGTTCCCGATTCTAAAGAATACAATTAAAAACATTTAAATATTTGAATACGCAATCAGTACAATAAACAGTCACACAGTAAACATTACCTATATATATATTTTTTGGTAGTATGTCACTGTCATGAAAGTCCATTGTTGTCAATGTAAGTATCGTTGACATACAAAATAATATATTTACTTTCACTCGTTACTTTATATATTACAAATTAATATAATTTATTTTTTAGTTCAGTTTTGAAAACGAGGGGAGATTACCCTCCGAAACGTTAACGTTAAAAGTTTGTAAATTTTTTATAACATTATTATATCTTTAAAATTTTGTTCGTTAGGCAAATTATTACAAAAAAGAATCACTGAGAAATTTGTCTCCGTTTGGTTTTTTGTTTTTACCCAGTGATTCTTTCTTTAAATAAAAACAGGTATTTTTGATATTTTTTGAGTTTTAGATAGTGGCGAAAAACCCAAATAAAGGAGAAAAAATAGATGTTATTTTGTATAGATTTTTCGGAAATATTTGAATATCCTTTAATATTTCAATTAGTACTTTTGAACGAGGTAAGTGTTCAAAGAATAGAGTAGAAGATCCTCCTTAAATAATCTTTCTTTCAATGAAATTTTATGGTTCTGTATGAAATTTGATGTATTTTCTGATATACGTTTCAATAATTCTATACAACAATATTTTAGAAAAACCATAACTCGTCTGAAGCTTCAGAAAAATCAAACAAGCCCCATAATCAAAAGGAAAGGAAAATATTTACGGTTAGAGACGCATCAGCATCTAAGGCTATTTAGCGACTAGACCTACAGCTTAACGTGGGTAACAAACTCAGGCCAGCACCCCCCTCAGGCTATCAACCCTTGGTTATGTGCCTACCCATAAGTCTAGCAGGAAGCATACCGACTGGCGAGTGACCAACGTAAAACACTTCCCAGAAGGCATCCGTCCTTACCCAGCCTTTAACTGGCGTGACTGAGGGGTAATTCGTTGTCGGATTTTACACTCTTGCCTAGAAACAATCACAGACATTTAGGTGTGGTTATGTGTGGGCGTGTGTGTGTGTATATGTGAGTGTATATAAGTGTATGTGTAGGGTAGGAAGTCAGACGGACAGAAGAATTAAAGAAAAACACCCATCCGAGCGCTGGAATCGAACCAGCTACCTTTGGATTGCCAGGCAAGCGACTAACCCACCAGACCACCGCGGCCAGCCCCATGATCAGTTTCGGAACTTGTACCTCTTAGTGTTAGATCATTTTCCGAAGCGATGTATTCATGTTTGTCCACTGATTTAACTAGTTAGGTTGTGGAACATGAAAGACTGCCATGGTGGTTCATTATTCCAAAATGCTAAAATACACGTCCCATTAATCATCACTTAAGCAGCAAGTAAACTTTAATTTTGCTGGGGACAGAAATAAAAAATTAAGAAGAAAGCACAACGAAGAAATAACAAGACTTATTTAATTTGCAAATGATAGAACTTTTTTGGAAATTTGGTTTTGCAAACGCTGTAATTCTAGAGATTAATGTCAATCAAAAAAAAATATTTAGTAATATATTGGATATTTTATAGGATATTTATTGTATAGTAATATATGGAGTATACTTCCATATCCTTTAATCAGCTTCTACTTCCAGAAAATGTTGATCTCTGTGAAGATATAGTTTGGTTTAGACGTGACCTTTTCAGACTTCGAATACTTGGAAAAGAAATTATGATAAACAAAGACCAATCCTTATTTAGATGAGATAATTTTTGGGACGAAAAAGAGGGAACAGCTACATCGTTTTCGGGCGGATTTTTTTCATCGGTCAAAATTTGATGGTTTGTGTGAGCTAAATTCCATTCTTCCCTGATGACCAGAATACACAAGGTCTCGGATTCTGTGGATATTTTCATCAATTCTTGCAGTTGAAGGCCCTCCGTTGAAGAGGTTAATCTTCAAAGTCTCGGCCTCTTGAGAATACCTTAAACAACCTGAAAACTTGGGCTATTAACAAAACACTGTTTGCATAGGCCTGTTGAAGTTTGGGCACAGTTCGCACTGTGTGAACTAGAAAAATCCATTTTAAGACATGATTATCGGTGATCTATTATACGTTCGGTTTCGGGTGGTCACAAGATCGTTTTTACAACATTATAAGCGTCGAAGCTCGACCTATCCATCTTTGAGGAGTTGCTACCAACTATTGACATTGTTGGTTACAAAATACTCATAAGTCAGACCATAATATTTATTTGTTTTTGTTCATATTCCTCCAAAATTAAAGAATCACCAATATAAACTAATTTTTGATACCTTCGAATCGCTTTCTTATATCATGAAATATAAAATTCTAATCTTATGTGATTTTAATTTGCATTATCAAAGCCTTGTTAACTATCAATTATCTAACCAATTTCTGTGAACACTGCATGACTTCCACGCATTTTGATATTCACAACTACAACCACATCAACCACATATTTAATATACAGACAATATATTCGACTTATTTATTGCAATGGCGGGAACGTTTCTGTATCCTTGACAGATATTTTTCAGTTTCCGGTTATATCATCAGATATATATCATATATCCAGTATAAATCAGAGGGTGCTGAACGCTCGTGCGGTGCTTTGGAAAAAAATTGTAATGATCTTATAATTAATTTTTAATTTTTATATAAATATTTTTGTACCACTGTTAGATTAAGTTCAAGTTATTTTTGTTATATATACTTGCATTTTTAATTATCTTTTAAATGAACAGTAGCCTGTTAGACAATAGACAATAAAGCATTATTCATGGTTTGCTACAGATCATCAAATGACTTTGAGGAGTTCAAACTCGCCCTGAAAATGCATCAGATGTTGACTTACTTGTCCTAGATAGGGGAAGCCAATAGTGTTGCCAGATCGAACGCTACGCCACCAGTCTCATTATTTTATTTCCACACCATGTATATATTCAGTTACTTCGGTAAATTAAAAAAAATATATATACAATCCATATATTTGTTTTTAAACTTGAAGTCGGAATAAAATCTAAACAAATTCGTTCCCACGAGATGCTTCTAAACGTACCCAAAATAGGTCAATATAAATAGATGTGTCAGCCCGAACAAGGCGTTTTCCTTCAAACGAATCAACCATAAAACTTTACTGCTCCTTTCTAGTTTTACTCGGCTTTAAAACTTCGAAATCTTCATCCTTAAAACATCTATGTCGAGATAATTTAAAAATAAAATTTTCCTTGCACAATTTGTCGGTAGACAGAAGTTCTTTTTTAAATCCTCTTGAAAAAGAGGATTAAATTTATCTATCTGACATTTTGTCGTGATCAAACATTTTAGTTTTAGAAAATGATAATTATATGGGATCAACTGATCAAATGGTCACTGTTGACCGGTATTCGCAGCAACTGATTTGTCTTAGTGACGCTATGGGGGAAAACACTTTAAACTGGCAATGGAAAAAGGAAAGTCATTTAACTTCAGGACAATGCTTGACACATGGTAACAAAGGCTCTAAAACCAATCACCTAGTTGAGCTGGGAGATTTTATAACACCCGGCGTATTCTTCAGACTTAGTAACTTGGATTTCCATCTGTTTCGACCCCTGCAACATTCTGGTTGTTAGCTGCTTAACATGTCTTGGGGAAGTCGAAAAAAGCCTAAATGACTGTATCACATCAAAACCGCCAAGCTTATTTAATGGGACATGAAAGTTTGTAACTCGAAGTGTTACCAACGATGCTGTAGCTGCCGAACATCTGATCACAGCGCTCTGAAAACTTGACAGACTTTAGTTTATAATATATCATATCGTCCTACGTTGTAATTGAAAATAAATATTCGTAATAAGATTCAAACATAATACTGTGATTGATTTGTATTTGGCAGGAAAATCGCAACCTGCTATTGTTTCTGAGCTACAGCATTTACGTGTTAATAAAATGTTTTACGTTACAATGATACTGGTAGCATCGCAAAACGCTATGGAGGTGCTCATAAAATATTCGCAACATCACCAGAAATGGTTCGAAAGGTAAGGGCATGAATTGAAAGAAATCTACTTCAGAGTGACGTAAAATTGGTTAAACAGCTGAACGTGTCCGACTTAAGCGTACGCCGCATACTGAAATATGAATTTAAGTTGAAGCCTTACAATATACAAAAAGTACAAGATTTAACACCGTTACAAACGGCAACAAGACGTCAACGATCAAAGGCACTGAAAAGCGTACACGCAACTCGAAAATTTGGTGTTTTCTGATGAGAAAATATTCACTGTTCAGCAATGCGTAAGCAAATAAAACGATCGTGTGTGGTTGAAGGACAAATCCAGCGACAATTTGGACAACCGAGTTGCTATGCGTAAACAAGCGCCTGGTTCTGTGATGGTTCTGTGAAATGGTCGCTTTCTGCTCGATTTCATCGATCAGGGCGTTAAGGTAAACCAGCAAGTGTATCAACAACCGGTGTTAAACGATGCGTTGATCCCTTGGACACACAAACAATTTGGTACCAACCATTGGACATTTTTACAGGACTTGGCACCATCCCATAAAGCTAATTTGACCCAACATTTTTTACAAAACCACGTTCCACAGTTCATATATTCACAACAATAGCCTCCATACTCACCAGACTTGAATCCGATGGACTTCTCCATATGGTCCATTTTGTAGGTAAATGTGTCAATAAAAAATATGAGAGTTTGAACACGTTGAAGTCATCGCTTCGTCGGGAATGGCAACGAATTCCACAGACTCACGTTCGTCTTCTCGTCAGACTCACGTCGACGCATGACTGGATACCATCATCCGCGCCAAAGGAATCCGCCCCTATATTGAACAGTAAGATGTTTATCATGAAATTTAATGTATTTTTAACATTATCTAAGAATATTAAATAAAAATAGTCATAACTGACAAAACTACACTATTAATTGATAACACTTCGAGTAACGGACCCTGTAAAAAGCGAGAGACCCTGTAAAAAGCGAGAGAGATTACTTGAATATTGAGTTCGTATTATTTCATTCACAAATATATGACAAAAGTAGTGATAAAAGCCTAGAATTAAGTTGAGGATTGAAAAGTATTTTGCAAAATTTATTATAATGTTTTACATGCGCCGTTGAGCGATAGCACATAGGAGAAATTATCGAAAACTCGAAGTGAACCTGCACTGAAAAATATGCCGAACGAACTTATTTGCCAATCCAATAACACCGACTTTAATATTCCTATTCTTCTTGTTACTTTTTCTTCGCGTCACGGTCGTTCATGGAATTTCGTAGATAAAATCGAATTTGGTCGGCTGAATATTCGCTCTATTTTCTCTTTAATACATTTCTTTCAACGGTAACCAGCCGTTTTAACCAGAAAAAGTAGAAATTATAAGATTAGTTGGTGATGGCACGCGAACTTTTCGTGAAGAGGCAAAAGAATTTAATAGAGGATATCCAGAACGGAACATCAATCATATTACAGTTTCTTGCATAAACTAATATTTTGTTCAAAACGGAACTGTTAATAAACTTCCTAATCAGCATCGTTCTCGTGAATTTAGAGCAACTCAATTAGTTCTTGATTATTTTAATGAGAACCCACACTCAAGCGTTAGTGACGCTAGTAGAATTTTAATATTTCCCGAAAAGCACTATCTGGTTATTGGAGAAGAATATCAGGAAACCTTTTAAACCAAAATTTTTTCAAACGCTTGAAGTTATAATTTAAATTTTAACATTTTTTTTGCTAGTATATCTCTCCAAAATGAATTTTTAAATTTTTTTTTGATACATATATGTAAAACTCAACTAACTCCACTTCTATTCAAAAAAATTTAAAAATTTAAACTACATAAAACTGGAAATGTTTTTTTTTAATTGTTTATGCTTTATCGACTTTTCTGGCTTTGAGAAATTTCATTCAAAGAGAATAAAATATTTTGTAAATACAAATTATAAACGGATATAGCAGGAGGATAAATATTTTATATGAAATATTTGCTTTAATACATTTTTTAATATTTAAACTGCAAGTAAGGCAAGCTCAGTTTTTTTTTTTAAATATGGTTTTATTTTTCTTGATCTGATATTTTTTGATCTGTATATATATAAATATATATATATATATATATATATATATATATATATATATATATATATATATATATATATACATACGTTGCGGCTTCCACTTTAGCCATTATCAAGAGAATGGTAGTTGAGTTACTCCGAGGTTTCAATCTGCCTACTCCCCAGAGTTCTAAGGTGAAACTAGAAAAGTGTCTTTTCGAGAACCTAGTTTAGATATATATATATATATATATATATATATATATATATATATATATATATATATATATATATATATATATATATATATATATGTATATATATATGTATATATATATATATATATATATATATATATATATATATATATATATATATATATATATATATATATATGTATATATATGTATATATATATATATATATATATATATATATATATATATATATATATATATATATATATATATATATATATGTATATATATATATAAATAAGTGTTTCTTCTCGATCGTGTAAATGGTGAAAGAGCGGAATCTCGGGTATGAGGTACGGATTAGTATGAATTAAACTAAAATTTCATTTCTTAATGAATCTCAATACATTTCATCAGAAGTTTTCTGATTTTTTTAGGACGATACAAGCTACAAAAGCAAAATATAATGTACAACAAAAAGAAGTACAATTAGTAAAATTAAGGCAAACTGTTAAAAAAATACATAAACACGTAGGGATAGACATATTATAAAAATAATATATACTGTTCAAAATTATCATTTTTTTCTTTCTGTCCCCACCCATATAAATCCCTTCCGATATACAGAATTGATCGTCGTAATGTCGAGATGCTAAAACATTCATATTTTCACGATCCGTGAACACTATTCAGTCTCCCAAAATATTGCAATAAACGACACTCAGCTCCTCTATATCAGACCTGGAATGAACAGTATTTCTATTTTTGTTAATATGAATGATTTCAGGAAAGAAATTTTGTTGAAATAATGTTCAGTCGCAAAAATTTTGAATTAGTTGTAACTAAAATGATGACCAGTCTGATGGCAATGATTCGCCAGAGCACAAGATGTTCTACCAATACGCGTGTCACTCTTATGTTGGATTATACGCTGTCTCAACGTTTACACGAACAATGGACAAAATTCCCCTTCTAAATAAATATAATGTTGGATCCCTTGTTGTGAATGTGAGTATTGCTATATAGGTCAGACATCACAAAGTTTTAAGACAAACAAGTAATGAAAGACTTGGGCAGCATACATTTACCAAATATCTCAAAAACGAATTTAACGCAGTTGTTAATCTAGAACAAAAAAAAATTGCTTCAAATTCCAAGAAAAACAGGAGTAAATTCTATATGGGATAAACTAATTTTTCAAAATGTAACACTTTTTAAATAATTCACGTCACATTAAGAAACACATGATTAATTATTTAATTAAATTAACTGTTGTAGAGTGCTTGTACCCTTTGTATATGATAAGGGTAGCGTTTAGTGTTATATACAGTGTTTAATGTTATATACAATCCAGTGGGAAACTCCAACTTATCACCCAGCACTTGGGTAGTCCAAGTGCCGGTAGAATCTTTTTTAACAAGACGGAAAATTTGTTCAACTTCAGGATCGATTTCTCGCTGACGCCCTAATTCTTGAAATCTTGGAACCAGCCTACCCGTATTCAAAAGTCCTTTGAGACAGGGGGGCAGAGCATAATTCTTAATTGTAAAAACAAATTTTAGCAATGTTCATTAGTTTATTATATATATATATATATATATATATATATATATATATATATATATATATATATATATATATATATATATATATATATATATATATATATATATATATCGAAAACTTATTCAAAAGAGACCGCCAATACCAAAGTTCGACCCAATGAAAATAAAGTCAGCCCTAACAAAAGAGCTTGATAAACAACCAGCACAGAACTGGCAAGAATTGAAACAAAAAATTATTAAAACACCCTGAAAGTTGGTCCCTTTACAAAAACGTAGAAAACATTCGTAGTGGGATGAAGTTTGCGAGCAAGCAGTATTAAGCCGAACTAAAGCATTCAAAGATTGGAACAGTCAAAAAACAGCAATAAACTATAACATATTTTTGGAAGTAAGAAAAGAAACATCGAAGCTAATTAGACAAACTAAAAGAAAATATGAAAACAATCAACTTAATGAAATAGAAAAAGATTTCCAAAAAAAATAACACGCAAAACTTTTACAAAACATTTAAAACTAAATTAATAGGCTATCAACCCCAAAGTATTTGCTTCCAAAAGGAAAACGGACAATTAGCTCTAAATAACCAAGACAATCGCAAAGAACTTGCGAAATATTTTGAACAACTATTAAACTGTCCTGAGCCTTTAAACAAATTACCAACACTAAACCCTAACAAAGCTTCTGGTGAAGATGGAATCACTGCTGAACTTTTGAAATCCGCTGGTCCAGGTACAATCAACGAAATAATCAAAATTCTACAAGAAGTTTGGCGAACCGAACGGATTCCGGAAGATTGGAAAGATGCTCTAATCCATCCACTACACAAGAAATTAGATAGAACGGATGTAAACAACCATAGAGGGATATCTCTTCTCCCAGTTTGTTACAAGATTCTATCTCAATGTCTACTAGACAGAGCACAGGGACAGTTACAACCTAAAATTGGTGTATATCAAGCCGGTTTTCGACCGGGCAGATCCTGCCCTGAACAGATCCTGAATCTAAAGTTGATCCTAAGACATCAAAAACTGTACAATAAAAATCTCGTCTGTACATTTGTGGATTTCAAAAAAGCATATGATTCTATTGACCGCGAATCTTTATTCCGAATCTTAAAAGAACAAGGACTAGATCTGAAAACGCTGGCAATTATTAAAGCAACATTAACTAACACAAGGTCAAAAGTTAAATTCATGGGTAACATCTCAGAGCCGTTCGAAATTAAAACTGGAGTGAGACAAGGAGATGGACTCTCGCCACTCTTATTTAACTGTGTTCTAGAAAAAGTAATACAGGAGTGGCGTGAAAAAAAGTCGGCCCTGAATATTGACCAGCCCATTAAACTGGGGAGAACCAACATCAAAATTGATTGTCTGGCGATTGCTGATGATCTAGAAATTTTGGCTCAATATGTATTAACGGCACAGAAACAAATAGAAATCCTAAAAGAAACAGCAGGGTAGATAGGACTTCAAATTTCCTTTGAAAAGACACAATATATGACCTGCAACGGACTAAGAACACTATTTCTAAAAACAAAATATGGTAACATCAGACGAGTATCTCAATTTAAATATTTAGGTGGAATAATCATGGAAAATGGATTGGAAAAGCGACCAATAAGGGTAGTTGTCAAAAAATGGAAACGGCATTGAGACTTACAATATTTACAACAAAAAATCCCTATCTAAAAACACAAAACTGAGACATTACAACACAGTTATTAAGGCAGAATGTCTATATGGGGCAGAAACGCTCATTTTGAATAGAAAGAGAGACAACGAGGACATTGAAAAGAAGGAGAGAAAAATCATAAAAAAAGTCTTAGGCCCCAAACAAATAAATACAACATACCGACTTCCAGAAAACCAAGGAATCAAACAATACACAGGTATACATAGCGATATGAGAAAAAGAAGACTTAAGTTTTACGGACATATAAAACGGATGAATCCGAGTAGGCTAACTAGACAAATAGTCGAATTTTATGAAAATAGGAGTAGAGCTAAAGTAATTAATTACTAAAATAATTAAATAGATTGCTGTAATTAAAGAGGACCTAAGATCAGCAAATATTACACAAGTGAATTTCAGGATAGAGGCTGTTTCAGACACATAGTTGACGTTTGGAAGGTTAGCCAGAGAGAAAAATGTAGGAAGACTGGAACAACTTGGTCTGCCGAAGCGAAAAAAGCTCATAGCGAAAGAATGAAATTAGTATGGGCGCAAAGGAAGGCTAACAACAACAAACGCCTCTAATTGTACTTCGCGTGGTCCATCAGGGCCTATACGTGAATAATATATATATATATATATATATATATATATATATATATATATATATATATATATATATATATATATATATATATATATATATATATATATCGAATGCAATTTCTAGGCAAGAGTGCAAAATCCAACAACGAATTACCCGTCAGTCACGCCAGTTAAAGACTGGGTAAGGCCGGATGCCTCCTGAGAAGTGTTCTATGTTGGTCACTCGCCAGTCGGTAGGTTTCCTGATAGACTTATTGGTAGGCACATATCCAAGGGTTGATAGCCTGACGGGGGAGCGGGCATGGGTTTGTTGGTAGCTGATAACCGTGGTTCAGAACCCACGTTAAGCTGTAGGTCCAGTCGTTAAATAGCCTTAGATGCTAATGCGCCTCTAACCGTAAAGTTTTTTCCTTTTCGTTTTTTGTTGGGAACGTGCAGACATTTCGCCAAGGTCACACTTGGCATCCTCAATGCTTGTCTGAAGACTTTTTCAGTCTGATGTATTCTTCCATATATATATATATATATATATATATATATATATATATATATATATATATATATATATATATATATATATATATATATATATATATATATATATATATATATATATATATAAAAATATAAATCTAAGGCACTTTTTAATTGTATTAAAAGCAAATAATTTTGACAAATTTACAAAAAGGATGAAATAATTATCTAATATCCCAGAATAATTATTGTTTAATTTTATTTTCCCTGTTGCGCCGTATATAGCGCTTTAAATATTTTAATTGCAACTAGGTGAAATTTGCGAAGCTGAGCGTTCATGAATATTAAAATTTTTAGTATGGTCTCTAATTTGGATATTTGTCGCTATATTGCTCTGGAGCATTCGAAATATATGTAAATGGTACGGTTTGTTTTATTTTATTACTTTCTGAAATGCTTTATATAATTTACGGATACTCCTCTCGGCCGTATAATTCAGAAGCAAACAATAAGTTAATTGTAAAATTTTATAGTTCCAGAGTCTTTCGGTATATATTTGTTTGCTTCATCGCAAATTCTGAACTTGCCATTTAACATTATTGAACTCAATTCTTTTGTAAAGATCATTTCGTAAAGTTTATTTTAATTAACTAAATATTAACTACCGGGTGCATCACCAAAATCTCGACAATTTGTGATTTGAACGACCTACGGAATTTTGCAATATTACGCAGATTTTAATATATTGTATTTTTTTTTTTACTTTTTAGTTAGTAAGTCAGGAGCATAACATCGAAATGGTCGAACTACTATACTACGTGACATAGAAAACCCAACATCGAATAAAAATTATTTGATTTTAATAAAAGTTTGTGTGTTTTTTGTGTGTATTTTTTACCATGGAAAAAACAAAATATAATTAAATTAACAACCCTATCAATATGGAATTGATTTTTTTACGAGGGTTTTTGTGATTCGCGCGGCATGGGCACTAGTTTAAATTTGCAGCAGCAGTAAATACCCAATTTTTGCAGAGTGTGTTCCTAAACGTTGTTTTCAATTGTTTACCATGCCTCGTTTGAGAAGAAATGCAAACTTTCGCCAATTTACCGAGTTTGACTGGTGCCAGATCTATCTGGGGCTGGTCTATCTTTTCGAGAAATTACCCACAGAGTGAACAGAAATCTGGATAATGTGTTAATATATTGTAGGCCATGACTTCAGGAAGGCTGTATACTTTGAGCCAGGGGTACAGGACCATGCAAAATAACAACAGAATGCCAAGATCGCCGCTTGACGCTGTTGGCTTTAAGATACCGCTTCTTTACCACTTGGGCAGTTGCAAATCAATGGTTTGGATTATCGTTGGATAAAATAAACTTTGGACTTTTATCATGTTATCGGCATTGAATGCTACCTCTTGAGTGGTATTGTGAGCGGCTATTACGGGACCAAGAAAGAACACAATAGTGTTTAATAACGAGTCTTGATTTTCTTTAGGTATGCATAATGGCCGGGTATGAGTGTTGTACAATTTGTTGATTATGGTGTGGAGTGCCATTGATTATGGCTCTACGTTACCTCTCTTGTTTATCTTGTTACGCCCAAGAAATTATGGATCTTCATCTCATACCATATTTAAGGACACTCCCAAACCCAATTTTTCAACAAGATAATGCCCGTCCGCATGTACCAAGAGTCACATTGTTCGATTTCGATGTTCGATGGTACATGATCGGTAGAAGGCTACTAAAGTTACAACAACCTTCTCAAATTTTGGTGGCACTCCGACACGAGGTAGAAGTCGTTTGAAATGAGGTACCCTAGAAGGATATTATTCACCTCAACAGAACAATGCCCAGACGCATTAGTGGGTTTGTAACAAGGTATGGGGCATCAATGCATTATCAAAGGTAACAGCGGTTAAAGTTTATGAGGTTGAAATGCAGTTTTAATCCTTTGCTTACTATGACCTTATAATTATTTATGTAAATTATTATTGACACTAAACGATTTTTACTGGGTTTTCAGATTTCTATGTCACGTAGTATAATAAGATACGGTGCGGAAATAATTCGATTCTACTATCCAGGTTGGACAATTTAAAGACATTATTGCAAAATATATAGTTTTCAAGTCCAAAGAAGTTCCTACTAATCCAACAATGAAGAAATCCAAATCCAAAGCAAATTTAAAATCGAAAAGAAAAAATAATGGGAAAAATACTTTATATTTGTTCAAAACTTTATATTAGCTTTAATATAAGACCGCATTGCAACGTACGCAGAAAAAAAAGATGACCCTCACCACCACCGGAGTAGAATTACCGAAGGAAGAACTGAGTCTTCAAGAGTAAAATAATAAGGACATTATATGGACCTAAGAAAGAAGGAGAAGAGTACCGAAATGAAATGAATCCCGAACTCGGAGAGTTGCTCGATGAAGAAAATATAGCATTTTACATAAAAGTACATAGAATTAAATAGTATGGACATATCCAGCAGTAAAGTACTGTACTGGCTATTATGAATTGTGGTGGATAACTAGTGGCTAACTGGCTAAGAGGAAGATCGCGAGCAAGATGGAAGGACCAGATTGTAAGTACCAGGTGTCAAGACACACAGCGCTTTAGTACATGTGCACTGGTCTATTGCGACAGAAAAATCAGAAAAGAAAAACGTTCAGTGGTGGCTCTTGACCTCTGTGAAGGTCAGTTGGACTGCGGATAACACTTGAAAATGCTAAATGAGATTTTGGCCAAACATCCTGACTCTTCACAGAACGAACGGATATATATATATATATATATATATATATATATATATATATATATATATATATATATATATATATATATATATATATATATGGAGTGGAGGGAAATATTACAGAAATCTTTCACCCTTTCTCCACGTGGTGCCACCGATCGCCTTCGCCGAACTGTCAACCATGCGACGTCACGTATCTCTCGGGACCGGTTTCTAGCCTTTCAGCCGTCATCAGCCGAGCTCTAGACCAACGCAAGGAAAGCAGTTCGGAGAGACGATCGGGGCCAGACCAGATTAACTGGCCATTTTAATGACGGGTCGTGATCGCACACCACAACAATGATGGCGTGAGTTGTGTGCAATCACGACCCGTCATTAAAATGGCCAGTTAATCGGTGGCACCACGTGGAGAAAGGGTGAAAGATTTCTGTAATATATATATATATATATATATATATATATATATATATATATATATATATATATATATATATATATATATATATATATATATATATGGATTTTTTGACTTCCTTGGGTAGCGGCCAATGAGACAACAGTAGTCAAGAGTCACACATCCCCCACCGTTGAGCTCCACAATCCTATGTGGAACGCACAACAACCCGCGTCTCCGCCACAATGAGCATTGGTTAGCCGCTAGACCGGGAGGAAGCCACACCCATCCCCACACTGGAGGACACATGCTTCGTCCGTCGGTGGTCAGACTTATCAGGGCACCGACACACGCTCTCTCGCCATGAATAGAAAGTTCCGTAGTACTTTCATATTTTTTTTTATTTCGACGCTTGCGCGAGCAATTTGGATTTTTTCTGTCACATATTTTTCTCTCTTATTAATTATGATATTTTTAACTATGATTACTGCTTCAGTTTTGTCGGTACAATCTATGATAAACTTGATATCCCTTAAGCCTGATTTATCCATTTTACTCGTGAAATGAGTTGCTGATGTGAAACATACATCAATATTTCCTAGAGTAACCTGTATGTATGCTTCTGATGCTGTAGAAGTCCATTTACATTTTATTCTAATATTCTTAGATCACTAGTCATTAAGATTAGTGCGACGGCAGTGTCGTTTTTCTAGTTTGGTTAGTCTATCAACGATATATTTTTTAAACTATTCTTGTCTTTTTTCTTGCTGTTCCATCATTAGTGTTTGTCATTCTTTCTTCATTTATTGGTGCTATTAAAGGAGCCATTTCAAGCACTTGGTAGACGATCGACCTTGGCCGCAAAGCGATTCGTCCAAGCAATCTGAACATTGCTGCCCTTTTCCAGCAAATTCCCAGAATCCACATTGTCCTTCTTTGACCTCACCATCCTTTCGTTGTCTCTTCGACAGTTGTTCCTAACTTTTGCTCGTACCATTCGGTGGTTACTTCCAACATAAAAATGGTTAAGGACAGTAAAATTGTTATAACTCCTGACTACTGCTGTCTCATTGGACGCGGTCCAGGGAGGTAAAAAACTCCATGTATGAGCCATCCGGCGGGAGGTTGGCGAGGATATGGGTTGTTTGATTGTGGAGGGGGGCTCCCTATTCTTGGCGAGAGAGCGAGAGAAGGAAAGAGAACAATGTCGAATCACGAAATCAGAGTTATTAAAGTCAATGAAGAAGATATAGTACTTTGCATAAAGGCACAGATAATTAGATGGTATGGACACGTCCACAAGCAACAGCAGAAAAGTCCTGCAGTATATATATATATATATATATATATATATATATATATATATATATATATATATATATATATATATATATATATATATATATATATATATATATATATATATATATATATATATATATATATATATATATATATATATATATATATATATATATATATATATATATATATATATATATATATATATATATATATATATATATATATATATATATATATATATATATATAAAAGAAAGGAATGGAGAGGCCTATCTTGAATCTATAGGGAATCTTGGCCCTATACCACCATTCCAATCCATTCCTTTCTGAAACATTTATTTCGACACACTACATTTGCAGATATTTCGACATTTGAAACGTACTTAGTCTAAATGTATGAAATTGTAGAGTAACTACATAACTACATTAAAAAATTTAAAAGAAAACTAAAAAATCTTGTGCTTTCTTTGTCAAGTAAAAATTTTTTTTAAAAACCCTCTTCTAGAATTTAAACAATTTCAACCAAATCAAAACAATTAATGGAATAAAATTGTTTTTAATTTTAATTTTTCATGCTAAATCGAATGTACTGGTTGTGAACATTTTCATTTAAGAATAACGGAATAAACTAATAGAGCAGCAGGATTGCTAGTTTATTTTTCAATGTTGCGCAGTATATAACGCTTTTAATATTTTAACTGCAACTAGGTGAAATTTAACAAGCTGAGTGCTCATGAATATTAAAATTTATTAGTATGGTCTCTAATTTGGATATTTGTCGCTATATTACTCTGGAGCATTCGAAATATATGTAAATTGCACGGTTTGCTTTATTTTATAATTTCCTCAAATGCTTTATATTAATTACGGTTACTCCTCAAAGCTGTATAATATAGAAAACACATAGTAATCAATGGGTAGAAACTATATATATATATATATATATATATATATATATATATATATATATATATATATATATATATATATATATATATATATATATATATATATATATATTCAAGAAACACTAGAAGAAAACAAAGCAATAAACAAAGTCAAACATAAGCTGATAAATAAAAGGATAGAAATGTTTACGTTAATGCGTGAGGATGGCACAGTATGTAGTGAGCGTACGGAAATGTTAGAGGTTATCAGAAGATTTTATTCAAAGTTATATGAAAATCAGAACCAGTTAAAGACAGCAATGCCCACAGAAGAGCAAATGCCAGATATCCTGTTGGAATAAGTGACAAATGCCATAGAAGCGATGAAGAATGGAAAGACTCCAGGTTAGGACAATGTAAAGGTTGAAATGTTGAAGGCTGGTGGTCGAACTCTACATAAAATACTGGCAAAATTTTACTCAAAATGCCTCAAAGATCAAAAAATACCCAGTTTATGGAAAAATGCTGAAGTGATTTTTTTTCTTCATAAGATCATAGAAGCACAGGAAGATTTAAAAAACTACCGCCCAATAATCCTCCTATCAGTTATGTATAAAGTTTTCACTAAGATAATATCTAAAATAATATTAAGAACACTGAATGACGCACAACCAAGAGAGCAGGCAGGATTCAGAAGTGGACCATAGTTGGACCATAGTTGGACCATATCCAGGTTGTCCAACAGAGCATACAAAGGCACAATGAATACACCATGCCACTGTGCTTGGCTTTTATTGACTATGAAAAGGTATTTGATTCAGTATCAACGCAGGCCATAATGGATGCATCGCTTAACCAAGGGATAGGCAGAGCCTATGTGAACCTACTGAGATCCATGTATGAGGAAGCTACAGCTATAGTTCACATGGATGACTTTGAAGTTAAAATCATCGTAAAACGTGGTGTACGGCAGGGTGACTCAATATCGCCTGTTCTTTTCTCTGCCTGCCTTGAAGAGGTATTTTGTAATCTGGATTAGGAACAGCAGGGAATAAAAATCAATGGTGCATATCTAAGCCATCTTAGATTCGCGGATGATGTCGTTCTCCTTTCACAAGACCCAGATGACATACCAGACAGATGACAGACCAGAACACATACGAAAGCTGCAAAGGGCGGGAGAACCATTTGGTTTGAAAATAAACCTAAAAAAGAGTCAGGTTATGTTTAGCAAGTTTGCTGTCAACAGAAGGATTTCTATTTTAGGAAGTGATTTAGAGAATGTGGACCACTACATATATCTTGGGCAAAGGATTTCAATGGATAGTGATACCGCCCGGGGGGTGGAAGGGCGGGTTAAGTGTGGCTGGCAGGCATTTGGCCGGCTCAATATAGTATTTAAGAGCAAACTCCCACTTTGTCTGAAGAGAAAGGTTTTTGTGAAATATGGACACTCACATCACAGTCAGTTCAGAAGCTTCGGGTTGCACACAGGGGAATGGAAAAGCGTATGCTTGGCATTACAAAGCGTGACAGAATAACCTGCATATGGATCAGAGAACAAACGAAGGTATGGGACAGCATTGAAAAGGCGGAACAATTGAAATGGAAGTGGGCAGGTCATATAGCGAGACGATGCGACGACAGATGGACCAAAGCAATTCTAGAATGGATACCGCTAGATCATAAACGCCCGCGAAGAATAAGTATATTGGTATATTTGACCCGAATGGCAGAGGAAAACTCAGGACGGTGCGAATTGGAAGCATGCTTGGGAGGCCTTCATCCTGTAGGGGATCGACAATATATATATATATATATATATATATATATATATATATATATATATATATATATATATATATATATATATATATATATATATATATATATATATATATATATATATATATATATATATATATATATATATATATATATATATATATATATATATATATATATATATATATATATATATATGATTTTATTTTGACATGTGATTTGATTTTTATTAAATTATTTCATTTTTAAAAAACCTATTAAATTTAATATTAGAAACCACTTCGTAGATGCTGTTTTGAGTCCATTTGAAGCCATTCGAAAGAGTATGCCGGCCGCTTTGAAGGAAATACTGGAAGTAGAGTAGTAGTAAAAACTTTCAAGACTACGTACTATAAGTTTATAACAATGAAAGAAAAGAAGACAACATACATTTGCTTGTACAAATTAATACTTTGTCCCAGTGAAAATACTCTGAAGAATTTCGAGATTTTAACACAAATATAATAATCCATTTTAAAAAATAAAAATAAGGTATATTTTAAGCTGATTCGTTTTGTACTATCTCAAAAGTAAACTCTGAGAAGAAAAATATTGTTTGTTTTTTTCTGTTGTCTTTTCATCAAAATCCACCTGACACTTTCGTCCAAAATATAAATAGAACCCTCCAAATTCTACCGTTTTAGAATTTTTCTGGCGTTTTTTCGCCAGCCACGAAAATAATTTTCGGGGAATTTTTTATAATAGAGTTTTCTCATCTCGAATGATCTTCCGTCACTCTGCCTCGCAACGGAGAAAACGTTTTTCTCGGATTTTTCGTCTGTGTGCTAGTGGGGGTGTTGGCGTTGAAATTCATATCGCTCACATCTCATTATGGGTTTCAATTTGTTTTATTTTTGAAGGCGTGATCGGAATGTGCACGTTTTTTTAGTTTGTAGGGGATGATATTGGCGAGAGAAATGCATTTTATACAAGTTTATTAAAACGTCAAAATTCAGATCGCGTGCAACAATATGTGAGGTATATAAAGACGTTCAAGTTAGGGTTTCTATATATATATATATATATATATATATATATATATATATATATATATATATATATATATATATATATATATATATATATATATATATATATATATATATATGTATATATATATATATATATATATATATATATATATATATATATATATATATATATATATATATATATATATATATATATAATATATTATTACATATATTCTCTTCACCGTTTATTATTATTATTATTATTTTTATTTATTGGGACTTTCGGTCAGTAATAAATAAAGTTTTAATTTTTAATTTTTTTATTAACGTTTCGGTTCAACAATGAACCATCCTCAGAATAATTCTACAATACATATAACTTTTATAAAAAACAGAAACTTACTTTTAAAAACCTACTAATATTAAATTAAACAATTGATTTTTAAATTTTTTTAACTAATATGTGATAATTTTGTATAAAATTTTTTAAATGACATATTTGACTTTGACATATTTAACAATTCTTTCACCTTTAAATTTTTGTTTATTATAACCTAATTGTTTTGAATTTGTTAGGTGGAATGATATTAGATGCAAAAATAAAAAAATTATGAAAATTTAATATTTAATAATGTTATTATATATACAACTTAAATTATCTGTATCATTTCTGAAATTAATGGTATTATATGGTTTTTTTTATATAAATCATTTCTTTTATATATCCGAAATATATATATATATATATATATATATATATATATATATATATATATATATATATATATATATATATATATATATATATATTTCGGGGTGTCGATCTGTTGATTATGTGTAGAGTTACGACGTTAAATGTTAAGACTGAAATCAGAGCGCTCGAGAGTTTAAAAAGAAACAAGGATATCCCTATATTACCGGCGGACAAAGGAAACTCAACAGTCATAATAAACACCGAGGACTATATCATAAAGACATATAAACCAGTGAACAGAGATTCAACAAAATATATAGAAAAAACGACCAAAAGGAAAATCAAAGTATGGAAACTAGAACCGGACATTGAACGAGGAATAATTCCAAGGGAAAAATCACGCAGATCTCCTAACTTTACGGTCTACCCAAAATACATAAACCAGAAATCCAATTAAGGTCCATAGTAAGTGCCTTTGGTTCTCCAACACAAAATTGAGAAAAATATGTAGCAAGTATCGTGCAACCAAGCGTCAAATTTGCCGAGTCGTATGTTCAAAACTCAGAATATTTGATAAGGATGATTAAAGATTTCCAACTAGAGGATACAGACACACTGCCAAGTCTGGACATTGTCTTACTATACCCAAGTATCCCCATAGACGAGGCCCTGGACCTAATTTCAATGAACGAAGACTTTTCACTATATGTGGGGGAACTCTCCAAACAATGTTTGAAGAATACATATGTTTCCTTTAACCAGCAGATCTACAGACAGACCGACGATGCCCCAATGGGATCATCTTTATCACCCGTTATAACCAACCTGTTCATGACCGACTTCGAAACAAAGACATTGGCCAACGCTCCTTTAAAGCCCAAACTTTGGAAATGCTACTTCGATGATATTTTTATAATATGGCCTTACGGAAACGAACCTCTCAACAACTTCCTAACCCAGTTAAACGGAATCCACCCCAGAATACAGTTCACTCTGGAAGTCGAACTGGATAGAAAACTGCCGTTTTTGGATCTTCTTATCACAAAGAAACTTTCTGGAACTCTCGAATACACAGAGTATAGAAAACCAACTCACACCGATCGATAACTCAACGCTAAATTCCATCATTATCCTTCTCAAATCCAAGCAGTAGCGAACACCTTGATTTCCAGATCCTTCCGGCTGACACTACAAGATACACGAAGCGAAGAACTACCAAAAACTTCCACAGCCTTTAGACAAAATGGATATTCAGAAAATTGTATCAGGAAGGCCATTCGCCGTCAGAAAACCCAAACACGAAGAACAACAGAGGATCTTGAACCAAATGTACCAAAGGTCCTACCATACGTAAAAGGAATCACAGATAGGATAGGCAGACTACTAAGGAAACATAAAATCCTAAAAAACCCCAAGAACAAAGTTAGACTGGAAAATCATGGGGTGTATAGTATATCTTGTTGCGACTACAACATAGAATACATAGGACAAACAAACAGACGAATATCGGCCAGAATACAAGAACATAAAAACAACTTAAAAAACAAACAAACCACTTCTGCACTGTTCCAGCACCATCTACAAATAGGGCATAAAATCAATTTTGAAGTAGCCAAAGAAATAGCGAATATTGAAAACTACAAGGTCTGAACAATCAGAGAAGCCCTTGAAATAGAAGAAAGGGGTGAGCTAAATACGCGAAACAGCGCTCGCAACATTCCAAAAGTATGGAAATCTCTTCTGAAAAAAGAAGTAACGCGGCAACATGGCGGCGAGGTAGAAAAATGAATAAACGGACGCTCGACAGAGTTGCCGAGCGCCGCAAATAGTCCCGAACTACCTCGATATAATCTGCGCAGTCGCCGGCCGGCTATAAGAGCGAGTACGACCCGTAGACGTCAGTTGGACTCTTCTGTCGAAGCGGATAACACTTGAAAATGTCAAATGAGATTTTTGGCGAAACGTCGTGACTGCACAGAATCAATGGTAAGGTTCTTTTGTAAATGTATTTCCTTCATTTTCTAAACTTAGAGATACTTTTATTATATTCATAGATTCAATTTTGTATTTACCTATTTTCTTTTTCTTCCTCCTCTTATTTTTTAGCAGGACAATTGTTGGCGTTTAAAACATGACGACACACAGTGTTGCCGACTGTTATGTCTCTCACTCCACTATGCGTTTATTGTTTTCAAAAAAAAAATCAACCAATCGATAAAAAAACTCATGTTTTTTATTCCTTAAATTTTATTTTATTTGTTTTACAACATATTGGTTTTTCAATAAATTCGTAAGAAAACTTCTCAAGATATACACGGAACTGTTTTTTTTTATACATATCTGACCTATTGCATGTTAATTACACAGGTCAACAAATGTAAATTTTTTGAGATAACGTTGATGAAAGTAGGTGTATATGAAGTATTGTTTAGTCCTAAATCCGAAAAAGATAAGCTAATTATTAGAACATGTACAGTTTTTTCGTTTCACGGAGTCGATGGTGGGGAAAAAAAGGAGAGGACATATTTTTACAATCTAATATTTATTTAATATAAATATGTAAAACGTGTTAAATCTGCGCAGATATATTATTGAAGATTATGTGAATAAGAAATAAATTATATAAGGTGCCTTAGGGCAATAAAAACTTTAACTTTTTCCTCTTGTGTTCAGTAGCATAATTTCATTCTAAAAAACCAGTAGTCGCCCATCATAGATGGGTTCCAGCATCCCTTGTATCTTGCTTCCATTGTCCTGATGTCTTGGTGAAACCTCTCTCCCTGTTCGCCGCTTACTGCATCTAAATTTTCCGGGAAAAATCCAAATGGGAGTGTAAAAATGCATTTTTAGGGACATGCGACACTCTAATTTTTCATAGGCTTTTAATAATTTATCTATGAGGTTTTTATAGTTTTCATCTTTCTTGTTGCCCAGAAATCCTTTCAGAAAACACTTCCAAACTGCCAATTCCTTTTCATTTAATTTTCCTTGTAAACGAAAATCACTTAGAAGCTGCCTTATTTGACGTCCAATAAATAAGTCTTCTTTTAGTTTTGAATCACTTAATTAAGGACTTTTTTTTAGGTACTTATCCGCTGGATTTTTACAAAATCAACGACTAGAACTTGCTATTTTATATAAAATTGACTTAAACACTTGACTGTACTGTAAACGAGACAGAAACAAACTATAAAAATAATAAGACTGCCCTTAAAAGTTGGTAGAATACTGTGGCAATACCCCGTCTACGGTCTTTTGGTAATTCCTACATTGCCCAGTCCAAAACCGGGTAAACATAATTTCAATGAGCCCGTGATTTAAAGGAGAAGCAGGCACTTGAAAATGGGACGTGCTAGGCCATATCGGTGAAGTGTTTTAATAACTACCTAAATGAAGGAGAAAAAGAGCATTCTGATCAATGTAACAAAAATCATGCCGACCTATGTTATACACTTAATTAACAATATCTCGCTTCAGAATTGGCCAAAAAATTTCATAATTTTTATGAACTTGATACTTAGCTCAATATAATACTTCAAATTCATCAAATTCGTAAGAAAAATGAATTTATGAAATGAGTTTACAACCTTAAGAGGTGCTTTTAAAATGTATCTGCTTAGGAAGCATATAATCTAATAGAAATTTTACACAAAAACTCTGGATATATATTTGGTGACAAATCAAACCATCTTTAGTAATTCATTAAAAAAAAGAGTTTGAGTTTAAATATATCACTAGTCGAGTGGGTTATAGAATTAAATGAAGGCTCTGTGAACAATTTATCAATCAAATACTGAAATTATTACTAGCTGGTCAATAAAAAAACTAGGTAATAAAACGAAATATTACTGATGTGATAATAGTCGCTACTGCTCCTGATTTTACTTTGAAAAATAAACCCGTTTTCTAAAGCATCAAAAGACCTCAATGAATAATCGACTCTCGTCGGAAAAAGTCTGAAAAACGCCATAAATCGATCCGGTAGAACCGCCTTTTTGATCTTTGGGAACGCGATTTAAAAGAGTCCCGGAAGTTTCCTGTGTTTGCCGTGACACTTAACATCATTTTTTAAATTTTCTTCGAATTTTCCAACGTAAATCTTTACGCGTTGCCCGTTATTAGAGAACCCATAAACCATAAATAAAATATTAAAAAAAAAATAGATTTATATTTAATAAATCGATATTTATCCCAAAACATGTTTTTTTTTTGTATGGCACATTAAACATAATATAGAAAAAAAAAAATTTCGGTTTATTTAAATAACTCAGTGTGATATTGTTAGGTCTAACTGTTTTACTAAATAAATTTACTTTTTATACTGGAACCTTTGAAGGAAAGGATTTTCGCTTAGAGGCGCATCAGCATCTAAGGCTATTTAGCGACTGGACCTACAGCTTAACGTGTGTTCCGAACCACGGTCATTAGCTACCGACAAACCCAGGCCAGCACTCCCCTCAGGCTATCAACCCTTGGTTATGTGCCTATCCATAAGTCTATCAGGAAGCCTACCGACTGGCGAGTGACCAACGTAGAACATTTCTCAGAAGGCATCTGGCCTTACCCACCCTTTAACTGGCGTGCCTGAGGGGTAATTCGTTGTCGGATTTTACACTCTTGCCTAGAAACAATCACAGACATTTAGGTGTGGATATGTGAGGGCGTGTGTGTGCGTGTATATGTGAGTGTATATAAGTGTGTGTGTAGGGTAGGAAGTAAGACGGTCAGAAGAATTAAATAAAAACACCCATCCGAGCGCTGGAATCGAACCAGCTACCTTTGGATTGCCAGGCAGGCGACAAACTCACCAGACCACCGCGGTCGGCTGGAACCTTTGAGGTGCAATACTAAACTAAAGAGATTTGTCCCTAAATACCAAAATACTTGTTTTTAATTTATTGACGGGAGTTTTCGGTACTTCATCAGGCGATGATTAATACTGATTCAACTAATTAAGAACTATGACCTGAATGATGTTTTAAAGCTGATGAAATTAGACTCTTTTGAAAAATACGTTGGTGGTAAACTTTCCAAGGAATGACCAACTGTTCTTATGTGTGAAAGTATGACCAAAAGTGAGATACACATCACTGGTTATGAGCAAATTTAAAAGGAGGCATTCGAAAGTCAAATAAGATCTTGGAATATGTATTTAGCAAGATAAATTATAGTTTAAACAAAACTAAAAAACACAGTTTAATGGTAAACCGAACTAAAAAGTAAAAAATAATTTTTAGTATAAGAATAAAGTAATGGACGTGAAAATTAATGTTTCATTGTGAAAAAAGCGTGGGGTGTTCGATTTCAGTCCTTATAAATATTCCATCAGTACCGTTTCTATAAGTAGATTTAGTAGTAAATCTGGTAGAAAGTAGTTTTAATTTTCTTTTAAACTATAATTTATTTTTTAATTTTTTAGTTCGATCTGCTATAAAAGCGTGTTTTTTAGTTTTTTAAACTATTATTTATTTTTCGTCAGTACCTACCCGTGGCGGGAGCGGGTAATTTGCACACCTACTGCCTGCCTTGGACGTTATAACCGTGTCTCAGGCTCCCTCTCCGATAGTCCTTGATAAGTGTGCAAAGTTTCAATTTAATCTGACGTTTTGAAGTGGGTGAAAAGGACGTTCAAAGATTCCGTTACATATATAGATACAGGTGAAGCTAATATAAGCGTGTTAATAAAATAGGCACATTTTGTTTGTTGACCTACTCATTCACGCCTAGCTATTATTGTTTTGTAAAATATATTTAGCTTTAGATATGACTTTTGAGAGAAAAAATGCTCCCACACAAAGAAATACTTCCTATTAAAATTTTAGCCTACTTTTGCTATTATATCAGTGTATCGTTTAAAATCACATTATTTATAGATTCATTAGTTGTAGATAATATAAAAATTTAAGGATGTGTAATATTAATGAAACTTTGCAAAATTGATTCCAAACAGTTTAAGTTACTAAACTCGAAGAAATTTACCACTAAACACCAAATCACTTTTTTTGAACTGTTCGACGCACGTTTCGCTAACCATGTTATAGTCATCAGGAGATAATTTAATCTAATGTTAAGTTTAAGTTACATAATCTGAAAGTTTGGAAGGCTTGATCACATGTCTTTGTATATTTATAACTTATTATATTAATCTCCATAAGATCACGTACAAAATTACGATAAATTTAAATTGCAATAACTTTTGACATGGCTTAGTCAATCGATTTGAAATTTTCACAGTGGCTTAACGGTTGAGAAAAGAATATTCTGTCATTTTATTTTAAACGTTTTATAGCGTTTTGACATACCTTGCTTATTTATACCATAAATTTAAAATATTTCTTATTAATAATTATCAAAAATAAATAATATTTAGAGGCTATAATTAATATTTAAGTATAAATAAAAATTTTATGTGCCTAAAGATTTAAATCAAAAATATATTTGCCGAAAAGTTAAAATCAAGGCATATTCACTACCAAAAGTTAGTTTTTCATATTTTTTATTACTATTAAATTAATTCTAGATTATATATAAATTTATAAATATATAATAAAAATAATAATAAATATATAAATAATAAATATATAAATTTTCTTTTTTAATTATGCATTATTTTCTAGCATTATCTTTATTAATTTTCCTTTCCTATGCTCTGTAAAACAAAGATATTCACGAATATCTGATTTTCAGTATTTAGCCTTCGATTGTATCTCCGAAATACATCCTTAAATATCGGGATGTGTTCATCGATAGAAATAACGAGGAAATTGATATAGACGAAAAAATGCAGAAATGATATCGAATATTGCACAGGAACAAAATACTATTGAAAAACAAGAGTTTGGACATAAGGAATAAACAAGGAATATACAAAATACTAATAAAACTAACAGTAACATATCCTTCAGAAACTACAACAATCACAGCAAAAGAAGAAAGGAAACTAAATATTATTAAACGCAAAATAACAAGAAAAATAATGGGGGCCAAGAAAGCGGGAAATAATGGGTTCAGAAATCTAATGAATTTTGAGATCAAACAATCAACAACAATCAACAATCAACAAACAACAATCAAAACAGAAAAATTAAGATGGTACAGATACTACACCAATATATAAATAAAAGAGATAATAACATGAAAATGACCACACGACAGACCGAGAGGGAGATCCAGAGTCAAATGGATATAAATGGACGAAAATTTATGAACACACAATACAGAGGGATGGAGAGAACATATCGCATATAAAAAGAGATGTACGTGAAAATTCATCACCAATTATGAGAAAGGCAACAAGAAGAAATGTGGACCGATCCACCACACAAAAAGATTTATTTAAGATATATATATATATATATATATATATATATATATATATATATATATATATATATATATATATATATATATATATATATATATCATATGAGGCCACTCGCGTTGGCACGGACGGTAAGGCGGGGCCTGCTGCTACTGTGTCGAACCCGCAGTTGGCGCGGTAGTTGGTTCGATTCCAACGCTCCGATGGTTGTTTTTCTTTCTTTTTTTTCTGTCTGTATTTTCTTTCACCTGTCTGTGATTTTTTCTAGGCAAGAGTGTAAAATGCGACAACGAATTACCCCTCAGTCACGCCAGTTAAAGCCTGGGTAAGGCCGGATGCTTTCTAAAAAGTGTTCTACGTTGGTCAGTCGACAGTCGGTTGGCTTCCTGATAGACTTATGGGTAGGCACATAACCAAGGATTGATAGCCAAAGGAGAGTCCTGGCCTGGGTTGACGGTGGCTGATGACCGTGGTTCGGAACCCACGTTAAGCTGTAGGTCCAGTTGCTAAATAGTCTTCGTTGCTGATGCGCTGACCATTTATAATATTTTATTTCTTGGGATTTCGGTCACTTATAACAAAAACAATTATTTTTTTATTTTGTTTGCGTTTCGGTTATTTTTATTTAATCATCTTCAGAACCACTGCAATTTTATATTATATATTATTTCTATACATTGTATTTACTTATTATTATTAATATTTAAACATATGTCTTCTTTTCATAACAAGTTAATTGTTAATAACGTTATACTATTATAAAGTATTGGTTGAACTTTTTTTTTAAATATCTAGTTGACATATATGAATTCTTTATCTTTAGATACCTTTCTTTTGAGTCCATAAATATTTTCTAGATATGCTAACAGTTTTGGGTTTTTCACTTTTAATGGTATTTGATGCACAAAAAAAAGAGTAAGTGAATTTATTATTTAATTATGTAATTAAATCATTTCTTTCAGTCATTCTTTTTTATATTGGGTTTCAAAATCTAATATTTTTATGATATTAAAATTAACATCATATTCATTATCTATGCCGTGTTTTAATAGGGCAGTTACATTTTGTTCTACGTTCCTAATGCTTTTTTGTGTTCATCATTAATTCTGTTTTTTTAGATATTGTTTGCTTTGGCTAATGTATGTGCTTGGGCAATTTAAGCAATCGATTTTGTATAATAAATTTGTTTGTTACATTTTGGGTGTTTTGGCGTTTTAATTTTTTTCTGTTTTTAAATGACTGACAATCCAAGAAATTATATATATATATATATATATATATATATATATATATATATATATATATATATATATATATATATATATATATATATATTATATATAATATATATATAATTAATATATAATATAATTATATAATATATATTATATATATATATTATATAATATATATAATATAATTATATATAATTATATATAATATAATTATATATAATATATAATTATATATAATATATAATATATATATATATATATATATATATATATATATATATATATATATATATATATATATATATATATATATATATATACATATAATGCAGTCTTATTCAAAATCACAAAAAATCTGTTCTAATTGATAACGAAATTAACTGTTTTACCACGGAACAACATAAATATTCCTTCAGTGCTAACCGATTCGCATCCAATGGAAACATATTCGAGCTTGGTGATTAGACAATTAGGAAGTCTGCAGAGTTCGCTATTAATTCTACTATTAATTTCAAAAGGATCGTTGGAATTTCAACCTAACGAAACAGACCACCACATTTGTATCTTATACCCTGTTAATAACTGACTTGTTAGCCACTTCTAGTCCTCCTTCGTGGGTATTTAATTAAGACATCCGCAAGATTCCAGTAAATTTCGGCTTAGTTTAGTTGGTGGAAATTCCCCGGCAGTTGATATTGTGCTTAGTTATAGTTTAAGTCCGTTCAAAAATAACTTTTTAATCGTATTGAAATAGATATTTTGTTCTCATTATAATACATTAATTCTGAGTGCAGTTGATAATGGGGGGATAATAAAAACTAACTATTCCAAATACTTTTTAGTTTTTAAAGATAGCCTATGTTCATTCTTAAACAATCTACCACACTAGCCTCAACTGCCACTGTGTAATGAGTGAGTTGGAGGGGACAGCAAAAGAGAAGAGAAGATGGACAACAAAAGACCAGCCAAGAAAATTTTAGGAAGAAGCATGGGGGATTAAGACCTAGGGGAAGACCGAGAAAAATATGAGGTGAGGGAGTGAGCGGGGATCTGCAAAAGATGGGAATAACAACTGATTTGAAAGGGAAAACGAGAGATATAAGGGAGTGGGCAAGGATAATGAATGAGGCCAAAAACAATGTAACAAAAACGGGTTCTCCTCTATAAGTAGATTAGAGGTTATGGGTAAGAAGCGCATAGAGTCGCAGAACATAACATAAATTTGAAAGAATTGGAGATAACACTAGAATTTAAATAGAGAAAGCCGGGGCAGATCTGGAAAACAGGATTGATGCCAGGACATTAGGAGAAAACCCTTCTTATAACTATATATAAAAGAAAGGGAATCAGATTTCAACAATTATAGACTAATTCGCTTTTACAAGGACTGCTTTCAAGGTATACACTAGTACATTAGATCAAAACCTACGAATACCGGTAAACAATAAACTGGAAGAAGAACAAGTTGCTTTTCGAAAGCGAAGACAGATCACAGACAACACATTTATAATAAATATCATTGTATAAAGAAACATGGAAGCAGGCGACAAAATGTTATTACCTTCATGGCGTTGAAATATGTGTTTGATTCATTAAAAAGATACATCATGGAATTGTCTAATATATTTTAAAATACGGAGGAGGTCAATTTCAATTAAATAAAGAGACGTATGAGGAATTTAAAATGGATAAAGGAACCAAACAAGGCGATAGACTAAACCTTTTAGTTTTTAATATAGTGATGGACAAAATACCGCCGAACGCAAAAGAGAGAACAAAAAACCTAAAGACAATAACAGAAATAATAATAATAATAGAAATATTTTCTATGTCGATGACTTGAAACTATACGCAAAAAATCAATATCAATTTAGAAGTTTGCTAGAATTAGTCAAGTCATTTAGCCAGGCCATCAAAATGAAGCTGGGTATAGAAAAGTGTACAGTATTGGACGTGGAAAAGGGAAAAATCACCCAATCTCAAAACCTTACATTAATGGACAATATCACAACTATTCCAGCCTTACGCCCACATGAAACTTATAAATATCTAGGCTTCCAACAAGACCTCAATATAGATGAAAAAATAAATAAACAAAAAATCAAAGATGAGTATTTTAACAGGGCCAACAAAATTTTAAGAACATATTTAAACGCAAAAAACAAAGTAACTGCACTCAACACCTGGGCCGCTCCAATACTAACCTACACCTTCGGAATTTTAAACTGGTCCTCAACTGAAGTGAAAGCCCTGGATCGCAAGCTCCGCACTACGTTAACCAAGCATCGGATATTGCATCCAAACTCTGCTATTGAGAGGTTGTATTTGTCTCGAGATAGAGGCGGCAGAGTAATTGTCAGCTTTGAAGAAGCACAGCAAAAAGAAATAGACGGGTTAATAAAATATTTTCGGTCTAAAGATCTCCCATTCTTCAAAAACTTGATTGGGTATGATGTGGCTCTTTCACCTCTAAATTTAGCGATGGTACAGCCCATCTATAAGAATTTTAAAGAAGAGCTAAAAAAGCAGTGGCAAAGAAAACCCATGCATGGAAGGTTTTTTTTTTTGAATTTTCAGTTTAGGGCCGCGTCAGCAACTGAGGCCATTTGGCAAAAAGATAACAGAGATGGATTATATCAAAGGAAACTAGGAAGAGGATCGGAAGAATTCAAAAAGAGAACTGGAGTAATGAGGGGACAAAATAGATGGAAGGTCTCTGGGAAGTCTATGTCTTTGTGCTAGAGCAGATAGCGAAGGGCACTCTAGTAAGACGTGACGAACAGAAAGAGGAGCATTCCATAAGGTGCATACTGACGGAGGGTCGCCACTTATTAGATGACCATGTGAGAAGCGACAGTGCCCGATTCTAAGCCTATTCCACTTTACAAAAAGATGACGGTCGAGAGCTGGAGGGGGACTACATTCGAAGAATTTAGGTTTCACTGTATATAACTTAGAGGCGTAACCCAAAGTATCCCAGTCGAATTGAACAATATGTTGAACAATTAGTGAGATACAGGAGAAAGCATCCCGGTGATGGAAAAGGGGCAAGATAGGAAGATTTTCTTTTAGAGCCATTTTGGCGTAGTAGTCTGCTCGTTCATTACCCAATATGCCTGCGTGGCCAGGAATCCAAAGGAATTTTACTACTGACCCTTTAGATTGGGATTCATGGATGAGGGAAAGAATGTTAACAACTAGAGGCGAGGGTAGGGGAGAAACAAGAGATTGAAGAGAACTTAAGGAATCAGCGCAGATAAGCCAGTTGGAATTTGGACGGGAGAGTATATAAGAAATGGCCTCTCTAATGGCTAAAAGTTCGGCAGAAAGGATACTATTCCAGGAGTGAAGACGAAAAACACAAGTAAAATTATCGTGAACGAAGGCTGAACTCACTCCATCAATTGACTTGGAGCCATCAGTGTAAATGATGTTATCAGGTCGAAGGTCTTGAATGATTTTAGGGAAGATGGTAGCAGGAGAAGGGAGACCAGAAAAAGGTTTGTTATATGGAAGAAGGCTGAAATTGGGGACACAGCGCTGAAGTAACCATGGCGGCTTGTGGGGGAAAGTTATTGGGTGACAGGGGGGCAAAGAAATACCAGAGTCAAGAAGAAAATTGAAAAAAGCCGTGCCCGAACTTTTTAATCGCTGAGAAAAAACTTGGTTGGGGAAATCAAGAGAGCCAAAGAAAGATTGATAAGAAGGAATGAAGGGTCTACATCTAAGACTTACTGCATATCTCAAAAGAAGATCCAACCTTCGTATATTAAGTGGTGTAATTTCAGAAATACAATGAAGACTGGGGATGGGACTGGTTCTGAACGCTCCTAGCGCTAATCTAAGGGCCGAGTTTTGCACCACATCTATCCGACGGAGATAACTTGCGGGGGCAGACATGTAGGCGATGCAACCATAGTCAACTTTTGGCCTGATCAGGGATTTGTAAAGGTGGAGAAGGGTGAGGTAGTAACAGCCCCATTTTTGATGAGAGAGCCATTTTAATATACCAAGGTCCCGGGATGTATGGGATTTAAGAAGCGAAAGATGTTCTTTCCAATTTAGTCTGCTGTCAAAAGTGAGGCCAAGGAATTTTATTGAGTTGACAGAAGGAACAGGAGAGTTGCAAAGAGAAAACAAATGGAGACGAGGGCAATTTCGCTTTCGACAGAAGTGGATAGAAGATGATTTATTTGGCGAGAAGGAGAAGCCAAAGTTAGATGACCATTTGGTGGGGGAGTTAAGAGAGCGTTGAAGAACTCTATCACAGGTTCTAGGGCTAGGAGAAGAGTAATAGAGTAGAATATCATCTGCATAGAGTTTAAAGGAAATAGAGTTAGGGAGGAAGGAGCAGATGCTATTTATAGTAATGTTAAACAGGGAAGGACTAAGCACAGACCCTTGTGGAAGTCCATTTTCCAAGGACCAAGGAGTCCAAGGAAGTCCAAGGGGGAAGGAATCAAATAAGGTGTCATTGACACGAACTTGAAATGACCTGAAAAACATGAAGTTGTGGATGTATTTCAGGAAATTACCCCTCACACCCCAAGAATGAAGAGTGGCAGCAATATTATAACGCCAGACTGTGTCAAAAGCATTGCTAAGATCTAGAGATACTGCTATAAGATGATGTCCCTTAGCGAATGATAACGAAATATCATTTTCCAAACTTACAAGATGGTCAAGGGTAGATCTGTGAGGTCTAAAACCCAGCTGGTTATCATGGATGAGTGAGTGAGATTCAAGAAACCAGGAAAGTCGGAAGTGTACCATCCGCTCCAGCAGCTTTCCCAGATGACTAGTAAGAGCGATAGGACGATAACTTAGAGGAGAGGTCCTAGATTTATTGGGTTTGTGGATAGGTATAAGGATAGATTTACGCCAGGAAGAAGGAAATGTTCCAGTTGACCACAGATCATTAAAGATTAGGAGGAGAAGGGATAAAGCCCGATCTGGAAGGTTCGAGATCATGGGGACAAGAATGCCATCTGTACCAGGAGAGGAATGTTTGCAACGACGAATGGCACGAGACAACTCTGTAAGAGAAAACTGGGAGTTTAGTGGAGAGACAGAAGGCTCATGAAAATTGTGAAGAAATTCTACCTGAGCTTTTCTGAGACGAAAAGAGGGAACGAGGTTGCGATCACTGGAGACAAAAGAGTAATGGGTTGCTAGAGAATTAGCTACAAGGGTGCGATCAGTGATCCAATTTCCGTCAACCAGAAGACCATTGATGTGGCCGCAGGAATTGGCACGAAGACGATTGACTCTATTCCAGAAGTCCTGGCTAGAAGAGCATTGATTAAAAGAGTTTACAAAAAGCGACCAGGAGTTTCGTTTAGCACGAGTAATAGTACGTTTGGCCAGAGCTCGGAGCCTCTTGAAGGCTATGAGGTTCTCCATTGAAGGGTATCGTTTGAACTTATTGAGAGCTGTTTTACGGGCTTTAATAACAGAACGGCATTCTGAGTTCCACCAAGGAACAGGAGGGCGGGAAGAATGAAGGTTATTGACAGGGATGGCTAGTACCGCCGACTGGTGAATTGCATGAGTGAAACGTTCAATGTTACCATCATAGTCTACATCAACAAATATGGGACATTGAAACGAGGATCGATAGAGCTCCCAGTCTGCCTGGGATATTTTATATATTTTGCGGGGTGAAAGAGGGATATTAGAGTTGCTTTCGAAGAGGATAATGGGGAAGTGATCACTACCATGAAGGTCCTCAAGAGGGCTCCAAAGCAGCGAAAGAACAAGGGAGGGAGAGCAGAGAGACAAGTCGATACAGGAGAATGTCCCATTGGCAGAACTGAAATGAGTGTGGGATAATGAGTTGGGAATGGATAAATTAAATTGATCAATAACATTCTGTATCATTGTTCCACGGGTGTCAGAATGGGAACATTGGAAAACCAAATTAAATGTGCGAAATAATAAATTTGCATATACTACACCGTATTTACATATTAAAAGAGGGATTTTCCAGGGTGACAGCCTCAGTTCGCTATGGTTTTGTCTCGCACTGAACCCACTTAGCGATATGTTGAAATGTAGTCCATATGGACACGAAGTCAAGGGGCCAAGAGGCGGGAGGCTGTCACATCTATTCTACATGGACGATATTAAAATATATGCTGCCAATAGAGATCAGCTGTAAAGTCAGTTGGAATTAGTACACAATTTTAGTAGAGGAACATGCATGGTGTTCGGTTTGGAAAAGTGTGCCGTTATGCATGTAAGAAAGGAAAGGCTTGAAAGACGGGATGCAATAAAATTGATGGACTGAATTGAAATGAAGAATCTAGAAATTGGAGAGTCGTATAAGTATTTAGCTTTTCAGCAGGCCTTGGGCATTAAACCAAAGAGATGAAGAAAAAAGTCCAATCAGATCTCAGATGCCGAGTAAACAAAATATTAAAGACTCGTTTTTGTGCGAAAAACACGATATGGGTTATCAACACGTGGGCAATACCCGCAGTAATATATAAATTTGGAATCCTCAAATGGTCAACAACTGACCTCCAATCCCTGGATAGGATGGTGAGTGTCCTCCTAAGTTCATATAGAGCACACCATACAAATTCTTCCACAGCTAGATTATATATCAGCAAAAAAAATGGCGGTAAGGGACTGATGTCTCTTGAAAACAGTCACTTGAAACAAAAAGAAAACCTAATATCTTATTTCCATAAGAATATTAACTTACCTGGATGCCCTGCCCTAATACATGCTAATAAAAACTTTACACCGCTAAACCTCTCCAATCCAATGTAGCTTCCATCTGTGAGTAAAAGTGAAGAAGGACTAATAGATGAATGGCTAGGAAATGCAATTCATGGCAGATTCGCGGCGTCACTTCAATGTTGCGAAGTAGATAAAAATGCCTCAACTTTGTTCCTAACTAAAGTATGGTTTACAAGAGAAACTGAAGCTATGCTATTGACCATGCAAGATCAGGTTATGGATACGCGATATTATTGTAAACATATTCTAAAACTAGATATTGTAACCGACATAAGTAGAATATGTGCGTAACGTATTGAGACCATACAACATATCATCAGTGGATGCAGTCAAATGGCCCCAAAAGAATACATCAATCGGCATAATGATATTGCAAAAATCCTTCACAATAATATAATAAATAAAGAAGGGTTTAGCCAAAGTACTAAAACATTTTACAATTATCAGCCAGAGTCAGTCCAAGAAAACATTGATGTTAAAAATCTATTGGGATACAGCCATGACAATGGGTAGGACTGTTGCTAACAATAGGCCAGATATCTTATAATATATAAGAAAAGAAGATTGGCATGCATATTGGACGTTGCTGTACCAGTCGACGACCATATCAGAACAACTTACGTTCACAAGGTAACTAAATATCAGGACTTGAATTACCAACTGAAAGACATCTATAAACTTCAAAAAATCGAGATATTGCCATTCATTATATCAGCCACAGGACTTATTGAGCGAAGACTCGAACAAAATTTAGTGCGAATTGGACTTCCTAATGAACTGACAGTCGTTATGCAGAAGGCTGCTGTACTGGGAACTTGCCATATTACCAGGCTGTCTGATTATACATTCTGAAGTAAAGCAGAAAACCCCCAAAAAGGGGCGGAAGGGCAAAAAAATAGAAATCAGAGGGTGGATTGGAGGGACTACTACATGCGAATATTATAGTAATCTTAGCGGACTCAAACATAAAATTGCAAAAATTATTAGACATCTGGGTAGAGGAGATAGAGAAGATGAATATGACTATTAATGCTAACAGAACAAAGTTAATAGCTATTAACCATAAAATAAAAGAAAATTTAATTAAGGAAATATCACGTAAAGGAATATTAATATAATAGAAAGAGTCTCAAACTTCGTATATTTGGGGGATAACGATCAGATCCATCAGATAATGGAAAGTGGGACAACGATGTTTCAAACTGGTCGTAAAAAAGGCAAATATATTATATGAAAATACCGTCCGAACGGTTTCAGACAGTAGTGCACTTACGAACCACCGGATGGCGTTGTTGTTTTCAAGTTTCAAAACTTTCAAACGTTTAACTCGAGCCGGACTGATGACAGCTTAAGGCTAGAAACCGGTCTCGGGAGATGCTTGTTGGCTGGCATTTGATGGCGACTGAAGGATTGAACATTTTACGTACAGCACAATCAGTTCCTTGTTTTTTGAATATTTTTAAATATATTATATTATGCACCAAACCTAACAATACTATATACAAAAAGGAAATATAAGATAAAACAAAACTATAAATATATCACTCTATCTTTGAACCAAGTATCACATATGCAAGCGAAACATGTAATTACTATCAAATCATAGTAGAAAAATAACAACGGAAATGAAATTCTTTACAAAAGTAAATTATAGTTCAAAAAAAGTAAAAAACACGCTTTAATGTTCGATGTCAGTTATTATAAATATTCCATCAGTACCGTTTCTATAAGTAGAATTAGTATGATTCAAAGACATGGTACAAAGGTACAATGGTACAAGGTACATGGTACAAGGTACATAGTACAAAAATATGGTACAAAGCACCTCACAATTTTTTACAATGACAAATTAATTTTTTCGTTCATCACTATTCTTAGACTAAAAATAATTTTTTAAATTTTTAGTTCGGTTTACCATTAAAGCGTGTTTTTTAGTTCTTTTCAACTAATTGATTTTTCATTTTTTAGTTCTATCTGCCATAAAAGCATGTTTTTTAGTTTTTAAAATTATTATTTATTCGTTATTACCTACCCGTGGCGGGAGTAGGTAACTTATGCGCCTACTGCCTTCCTTAGGCGTTGTAACCGTATCTCAGGCTGCATCTTCGAAATCAAATCCTTGATCTTCACGATCCTGTTCAGGATAATGGGACGAACTTAATAAATGATTGTATTGTCATCGGTCTTTGATAAGTGTGGAAAGATTCAATTTAATCTGACATTTTGAAGTGGGTGAAATGGCGTGTTCATATATTTTTTTTTAGGTTTTTCGCCACAATCTAAAACTCAAAAAAATATTAAAAATATCTGTTTTTATTTAAATAAAGAATCACTGGGTAAAAACAAAAAAATCAAAGGGAGACAAATTTCTCAGTGATTTTTTTCTGTAATAAATTTGTCTAACGAACAAAATTTTAAAAATATAAAAATGTTCTAAAAAAATATAAACTTTTAACGTTAACGTTTCGGAGGGTCGTCTCCTCCCGTTTTCAAAACTAATCTAAAAAATAAATTATATTAATTTGTAATATATAAAGTAAAAAGTGGAAGTAAATATATTTTTTGTGTATGTCAACAATACTTACATTGACAACAATAGATTTTTATGACAGTGACATACTTCCAAAAAAAATAGATATAGTGAGGTTTACTGTGTGATTGTTTACTGTAGTGATTGTGTATTGAAATACTTAAGTGTTTTTAATTCTATTTTTTAGAATCGGGAACCATATTGAATTTAAATCTACCGAAGGCTTAGCAATACAGTTATTTTTATTTAAATTAATTATAGCGGTTTGTTTCAATCTTCTGTATTTTGTTGCCGATTCTTTTAATACCGTTTTGGAATTATTCCAATTGATATTTATGTCCCGATTATTATTAAAAGAATCGGTAACAATCCTTAAAAAAAGAAAAAAAATAGATTGGAACCATGGAAATGATCGTGGGACATGGAAAAAATAAGTAATGTCTGAATGATTGTGGCGTGTTCATATATTTTTTTTTGGGTTTTTCGCCACTATCTAAAACTCAAATAAATCAAAAATACCTGTTCTCATGTAAAGAAAGAATCATCAATTTTTTTGTATGTCAACGATACTTACATTGACAACAATAGATTTTCATGACAGTGACATTCTACCAATATATATATATATATATATATATATATATATATATATATATATATATATATATATATATATATATATATATATATATATATATATATATATATATATATATATATATATATATATATATATATATATATATATATATATATATATATATATATATATATATATATATATATATATATATATATATATATATATATATATATATATATATATATATATATATATATATATATATATATATATATATATATATATATATATAAGTAATGTTTACTGTGTGATTGTTTATTGTACTGATTGTGTATTCAAATATTTAAATGTGTTTAATTGTATTCTTAAGAATTGGGAACCATATTGAATTTAAATCTACCGAAGGCATTGCAATACAGTTATTTTTATTTAAATTAATTATAGCGGTTTCTTATAATCTTCTGTATTTTGTTACCGATTCTTTTAATACCGTTTTGGAATTATTCCAATTGATTTTATGACCCGATTCCCATGCGTCTTGACAAATTCTAGATTTATTAAAATCGCCCCTTCTAAGAAGGTTTTTATGTTCTTTTACTCTAACATCTAACGGTCTAGATATAGAATAGAATCACCTATATAGAATTGGCCACATTCGCAGGGAATTTTATGAACCACATTTTTGGTATTTTGTTGTATATTGTTTGGTTTAACTAAGAAAAAACTAAACTAAACATAAATACAATTTTGGAATTATTAACTCTGTGCTTAAAAACCACATATTTTCAATTAGAAAATGATTATTATCACCAAAATTTCCGAATGGCGATGGGTTCTTCTCTTTCTCCTTTGATGAGAAATATATTTATGGAGGAACTCAAGAATGACATATTAAATAAATCTTTAAAAAAGCCATTAATATGGCTTAGATATGTTGATGATATTTTTGCTATATGGCAACATAGCATTGATGATTTAAATATTGTTTTACAATATATAAATCCTCGAGAGCCTAAGTTTACTTTAGAGATGGAGAAGGAGAATAAATTGCCATTCTTCGACACTTTAATATTAAAATAAAACAACACATTAAAAACTACAGTTTACAGAAAACCGACAAACACAGATAGATACCTCAATTTCTTTTCAAATCACTCAAAATCGGTCAAAATAGGAGTAATTAAAAGTTTATATGACATAGCAAAACTTCTTTGTACCGACAATGATACACTACAAAAAGAAACAAATCACATAAAAGACATTTTAATAAAAAACAATTACCCAAAAAAAATTTATAGATAAATCGTTTAAAAATTTTGATACTAGGCAAAACAGACAAGTTATTAATAATAATAATAATAACTCTCAAACAATTAAACTCACAATTCCTTATATCCGCGGTATTTCTGACACAATTAAAAGAGTAGGAAATAAATACAACATAAGAACGACATTTAAAACAAAAAATACTCTTAGATCTCTATTAACAAAGACTAAACTAAACAATATACAACAAAATACCAAAAATGTGGTTTATAAAATTCCCTGCGAATGTGGCAAATTAGAATTTGCCTATATAGATATAGGTGAGACATCTAGACCGTTAGATTTTAGAGTAAAAGAGCATAAAAACCTTCTTAGAAAGGGCGATTTTAATAAATCTAGAATTTGTCAGAACGCATGGGAACCGGGTCATAAAATCAATTGGAATAATTCCAAAACGGTATTAAAAGAATCGGTAACAAAATACAGAAGATCAAAAGAAACCGCTATAATTAATTTAAATAAAAATAACTGTATTGCTATGCCTTCGGTAGATTTAAATTCAATATGGTTCCCGATTCTAAAGAATACAATTAAACACATTTAAATATTTGAATACGCAATCAGTACAATAAACAGTCGCACAGTAAACATTACCTATTTATATTTTTTGGTGGTATGTCACTGTCATGAAAATCTATTGTTGTTAATGTAAGTATCGTTGACATACCAAAAATATATTTACTTTCAGTTTTTATTTTATATATTACAAATTAATATAATTTATTTTTTAGTTTAGTTCCTCCGAAACTTTGACGTTAAAAGTTTGTAACATTTTTTTATAACATTTTTATATCTTTAAAATTTTGTTCGTTAGGCAAATTTATTACAAAAAGAAATCACTGAGGAATTTGTCTCCGTTTGGTTTTTTGTTTTTACCCAGTGATTCTTTCTTTGCATAAGAACAGGTATTTTTGATATTTTTTGAGTTTTAGATAGTGGCGAAAAACCTAAATAAAGGAAAAAAAAATATGGAAAAAATAGGTAAATAGTAAAGAGAAATAATCCGACCCCTAGTAGGGGCATGTGGAGACGAAGAAGAAGCGGAGGAAGATAAGGATGGTCACCGAGCTAAGTAAAAAACATTTATGTACATACCCCAAAGGGAAGGCAAATGTTTTTCAGGAAAAATAATATCGAATTTAAGATTCATTAAATCATCATACATTTTGTCAACTATTTCCTGAATCTTTCTCTGGGAGGCATAAAATATTTTAGATAAACATATTTTTTGACGGTTTACTTAACTCTTATAAAAAAGTAATTTATAAAATCCTTCAACTAATCCTGTGTTTAAAGTAATTTTTAATACGAAAAACGCTGAAATCCTACACCGGGTTCGCTTCTATTTTAAAACATAATTTAAAAATGAAAGGAATGTTCTAATTAAATTCTCTAATGGAAAATGTAGATGATTAATCCATCAGAAGGTGAGTATTAATTAGAAAGGTTGGTAAACAATACATCGAAAGAGTAATCCGTACGGGAGTTTTAATCCGATTTAAATATTATCGGAATATCAAAGAGTTTTTAAAAATAATTACGATTACTTAGCCACATTCTAGATTGTGGGAAAAGTTCGTGGGGTTTTCCATAAGTTGCACTTTTAACAACATTTTACACGTGTTATGTTGGATTGCTAATGTTTATTTATATTTAATTCATTTTCATAATATTTGCATTCAGATTCACTTTGATTTGCCTTCAATAAGTCAAATCGATTTAAGTTGAAAATATGGATCTATAATTTACATTTACGCAATTTTATGTTTTTTATTTCAAAGATGGCAAGAATGTTGTCTAGCCAAAAACACAATGATATGTGCCGTTTATGAACAGGGTTCTATTGAAGACACCACGATGCAAAAATGGTTTGGTCGGTTCAAGGGCGGAAATCTTGACCTGGAAGGCCGGGATTACTCTGGCTCTATAATAACCGATGATCTACGCACCATAGCCCGTGAGATAGTAGATAAGTTAATACAGACAAATTGACCGTTTTAACCATCTGAAGAAAGAATAGATACGTCTGCCGATACGATGTGTGTGTTCTTCATGGCCTTAGTAAGCGAAATCTGCTGGACCGAAACTCTTCGTGAGATATTTGTCAAAAAAAAAAGTTGAAGCATTATTTTTGAAGTACCCCAGTACCTGGATTGTCTACAACAACGCGCAATAAAAGAATCATTTGAGTTCCCAGGTCAGTGATTTTAAGTACGGCATTTATGGGAAGAAAATTATCTTTTGCATTTGGTGAGATAATGAGAGGCATTTTGTACATTTTGACGCACACTTTGAGCTTCTTCCACGCATCTAAATTATCAACACAAACCTTTAGTGTTCACAATTAAATTAGTTGAAGGCAGCCAGAATTATCAAAAAATCAGGACCGTCGTTTCAATCAGGACCCGCTAAAAATTTGTTAAGATTCAACTGGGATGTTTTGTCCCATCCATCTTACCTCATCTACCTCGCTCCCTCCAAAATGTTTTAAACCTTTTGGCTTTACAATTTATTAAAAAACTGTAACATCTTCAGCTGACATCTATCTTACTTATATCTAGCACAAATATTTGGCAAATCCTGTTATTCCTAGTAAATAAATTTTTCAATAAAATTTTCCATAAACCAGCTTGAGGTATATACAGTGTACATACAGTGTACACTTGTATATACAGGATACCCATAAGTGTGTTGACTTAAACTAAAATATGATATAGTTTAATTTTCAACAAACAGTCTCATAAACTATAAACACAAGTATATCACTTACTTATATCTCAGTCTCTACTCTCACTCACTCAATACTCTCCTGAAGGAGCTAGGTTTTAAATACAAAAGTGATGACAATAGGACTTTCATTAATCGAAACAAACAATATTTCTGCCTTAAGAGCTTGCTTTCTTGGTAAATATATGGAAAATCCTAACAGCACATTCACACGCCAAATTGTATTCCTAGATGAGACCTGGATTTATTCAAATGGAAACAAAACAAATTCTTGGAAAGACAGAAGTGTTGAAAGTGTCTGAAAGCAAGAAGGATATGATGGGAAACGCCTCTTTGAAATGATTTTTTCAGGGTGCAAGTTTAGTGGTAAAATGAACAACACATGTTTTAAAAATGGATGACGACACAGCTAATTCCAAATATAGAACAGCCATTTTTAATACTAATGGATAATGCACCGTACCATAGTGTGCTTCAAGAAAAACAACCCAGCAGTTCCCCAACAAAGGCTAAAATAACTGCCTGCTTGGTCGAAGGTAACATGTCCATGAAATTATAAAACTTCCACCCTATCGTTGTGATTTTGATGCCATAGAATTAATTTGGGCTAATGCGAAGACATATTATGATAAACATATTGGCAGGGATGCATTTAACGATGAAAGAACAAAATATAAAAAAAGAAGCATTGGAACAGTGTAATGAAGAAGTGTGGGAAAAGTCTGTAGCACATACAGAGAAATTAATTGAAGACTGATTTATACGTACGTGAATAGCACATAGTCAATGTTGAAGTTGAGCCTATAATAATCAACGCAAATGAAAGTTCCTCGTC
Source organism: Cosmopolites sordidus (assembly GCA_031761425.1). Lineage (NCBI taxonomy): Eukaryota > Metazoa > Arthropoda > Insecta > Coleoptera > Curculionidae > Cosmopolites > Cosmopolites sordidus. The sequence continues at coordinate 1,043,821 of JARFXV010000619.1, forward strand.
TGAATCTGATGAAGAGCTTCAGCTATATAATTAATGTGGTTGATTAATGAAGTTATTAGTATGAATACCGAATTATTTAGATATAGGAAAAATGATGTATTATTGTATTTATGTATTAAGTATTGTATTTAACACTATGTTTAAACAGCTGTTTTTGTATGCTTTATATAAATGTATAAAACATTTGAAATGATATTTGTCATAAATGTGTAATGCAATTGTTTAAGGACCTGTATATTCCCATACCTTAGTAACCTTTTCGTCATATAAAAATAGTCTCGACAATAATGTTTATAGTGTAAATAAAATGATGATATTGATGAATAACAAATTAATTCATTGATTACTTCCCTAAAATTTCGTGATAACTTGAAATTGTCCATACAATTTTAACCTACCAAATTCCACTACGATCTATTACATAAAACTTTACAATTTAATGATACACACACGAAATGTTACGTTAAAATATCTCTATCCGGGATTTAAATCATAAACATAAATATCCGTCTTTCGAGGCACCAACCATGTCCATTATCAAAATTAGCATTAATTTGATTAATAATTTTTGATTTGATTCATATGGATAAAAATTGATGACGCACGGGTAATCTTTCCATGGTTCACCTTGTATATTTTAAACATTTAAAAAACACTTAAAGAAACACTTAAAGAAAACGCAACATTAGAATAACCAGAGTATATTATACTTACTTCCTGTTGTTAAATGCGATAATGTCATTGCAGAGAATATCCAAAGCTTCGAGTCAATAGGGATTTGTGTTACCTTTCAATGGTGGCCTGAATAGCCAATGAAAACAATGGCTAAAGTTACACGTCTACTACTGTTGTAGTTTCCAAGACTCGAGCTGGGTTTCAATCGATATTCTTCTGCTATCAGAATTCTCTCAGTTTATTCAGCAATATCAAATTGTTCGAAAAGGAATTGTTCATTTTAATTAATTATTTCATGAAGCAGTTGTAACGCTAGAGTTTAACTATTAAATAATGTAGTTCATTATGTTTACGTTTCAGGTAAATTATTTTCAAAAAACTATTACTTGATATATTTTAAATTCTAATTAGAAAGTTAAAAGAGACATAATATATATATATATATATATATATATATATATATATATATATATATATATATATATATATATATATATATATATATATAGATATATATATATATATATATATATATATATATATATATATATATATATATATACATATATATATATATATATATATATATATATATATATATATATATATATATATATATATATATATATATATATATATATATACTTCAATGCAAAGATTAAATTTGAAAAAAAAAACAGCACTAAACTAGTAAAAACTAAGAAAACTAGATGAATAGAGAAAATAATGGAGATGATAGAAAAAGATAATAAGAATATCATAAAATTATACCGATATATCAAAAGACGAAATGCGAAAAGAAACACAACAAACATAAGTTGGGAATGGGCGAATTATTTTAGGAAAATATTAACAGATAACAGAACGGTGACGTAAGTTGAAATGAATGGAAACCTCGAAGGCAATATGGAAGAAGAAGAACTGAATATACCTACAGAAGAAGAATTTAATGACTCAACTTAAATTAAATAAAGCAGGTGGATTAGGTAATATAGTCAATGAGATAATAAGATACGGGGGAGAAGCCTTAGTAAGAAGGATATTTAAGCTGATAATCCATATCTGGAAAAAAGAAAAACTTTCCAATGATTAAATGCTTAATGAGTGAAAAAAAAAGGATAATAATGTCAATTTATAAGAAAGGAGATCCAAAAGATTGTGCAAATTACAGGGGAGTAACCTTACTTAGTGGTTTATATAAGATACTGACCATGATAATAAATAACAGATTTATGAGGTATACAGAAGAAAAAATTGGAGATTGTCAATATGGCTTAAGGAGAGGCAGATCTACCATAGACGCTGTACATGTTGTAAAGCAAATAATCGAAAAATCTCAGGAATATGGAATGGAATTACAAATTGTTTATATTGATTTGAAACCAGCTTTCGATAGTCTGAAACGGGGACAAGTAATGAAAGCTACGACGGACATGAAAATACCAGGCAAGCTAATAAGACTAACAGAAATGCCAATGAAAAATTCACAAACAGTAGTTAGTACAGCGGAAGGAGAAACAGAGGATTTTGAGATCAATATAGGAGTGAGACAAGGAGATGGGCTATTAACAACATTATTTTTATTAACACTGGATGCATTAATCAAAGAGTGTAATTTGATGGGACCACTGATCAATAAAGCGGTACAAGCAATTGCATACGCAGATGATCTTGCTGTGCTAGCTAGAGACAGAACAAGCCTGGAAGAAGCAATCCAAAAAATTGTACAAGAAGAAAAGAAAACAGGCCTCACAAAAATCAAGAAAAAAGCAAATATATGGAAATAAGGAAAGAAAATAGAGTTACAACCAAATCAGTAAAAATACGAAATTACGAATTTGAAGTAGTGGAAAACTTTAAATATTTAGGAATACGGAGTTCAGGCGGGACACAGAGCCTATTATAAATTCAACAGCATTATGAAAAGCAAAAACATAAGTATAAAAACAAAAATGAAGGGATATAAAGCAGCTATTAGATCGGTGGTGACCTATGGGACGGGTATAATGAATTTAACAGGAACAACATGAATTTAACAGGAAAAGTTACGAATATTTGAAAGAAAGATAGTAAGAAGAATATATGGATTACAGAAAATTGCAGAAGATGAATACAGAAGGTTAATGAATTTGGAAATAAAACCCATTTTGAAAGGAGAAGATAGTGAAGACCATATAAGTGCAAAGACTCTGCTGGTTTGGCCAATACAAGCATGGTGGGAAAGATACAAAACCGAGATGCGTTAAAGAAAATAACGGAGGAAGCAACGACAAACAATAGGATAGAATAAGACATGGAATAGAAATAACACATGAGCTGAAAAGTCCCGGGCCTAACAAAGAAAACACAGTTTTTTTTGGTTCAAAATTAGCTTTATTCATCAACGTAATCTCGATCAAGAGCAACGCAATCATTCTAGCGCCGCTCTAACATTTCAATACCACTTTTGTAGAATGATTTATCTTTTGCCTCAAAATAGGCCTCAGTTTCAGCGATAACCTCTTCATTCGTGCGAAATTTCTTACCGGCGATCATTTTTTTCAGGTCTGCGAACAGCCAGTAGTCGCTGGGAGCCAAATCTGGCGAATACGGTGGATGTGGGAGCAATTCGAAGTTCAATTCATGTAGTTTTGCCATTGTTTTGATTGACTTGTGACACGTTTCGTTGTCTTGATGAAACAAATTTTTTTTCTTTGCCATATGCGGTCGTATTTTTACAATTTCGGCCTTCAAACGCTCCAATAACGCTATATAATATTCACTGTTAATGGTATTTCCTGTCTCAAGATAGTCGATGAATATTACACCACGCACATCCCAAAATACCGAGGCCATAACCTTTCCAGCCGATTGTTGTGCTTTGGGGCGCTTTGGACGAGATTCACCTGTTGCTGTCCACTCAGATGACGATCGTTTTGATTCCGGAGTGAAGTGATGGATCCATGTTTCATCCATTATCACATATCGACGCAAAAATTCCGGTTTGTTACGTTTAAACATTGCCAAACACTGCTCAGAATCATCAACACGTTCTCGTTTTTGGTCAACAGTGAGCAAACGCGGCACCCACTTTGAACAGAGCTTTCTCATAGCCAAATGCTTATGCAATATAAAGCCAACACGTTCTTTTGATATCTTTACGATGTCAGCTAACTCACGCAACTTCACTTTTCGATTATTCAAAACGATTTTGTGGATATTTTTATGTTTTCTGGTGTTGTCGCCTCATTTGGACGTCCACTGCGTTCTGCATCATCGGTGTCTCTACGACCACGTTTGAAGTCAGCAAACCAACGTTTTATTGTTGTTGTATCAAGAAGCAGTGTAAAATTAAAACACGAAATTGTTTTTGATCCATTGTTTTGAAAATAACAAAAGTAGCGTGTCACTCTTAGCACAATAACTCACAAACTAATGAATAGAATATCATGAAATTTTAACAGCTGTCTTTTGAAGGTTAGTATTAACTGAAAAAAAGGTGACTGCAATAAAACTAGCGCCATCTATGTGTTAGGCCCGGGACTTTTCAGCCCATATGTTATATATATATATATATATATATATATATATATATATATATATATATATATATATATATATATATATATATATATATATATAGTTCGTAGTGTTTGTTCGTAGTGTTTCGCGGATGCAAGAATACGCTAGACTATTGGTCTATTGGTCCGGGAGTATATCCGGTCGTTTGTGTCCCGTCCCGTTTGTTGGGAACGTGCAGACGTTTCGCCAAGGTCACACTTGGCATTCTCGGGCAAACGGGACACAAACGATCGGATGTACTCCCGGACTAATAGTCTAGCATATATATATATATATATATATATATATATATATATATATATATATATATATATATATATATATATATATATATATAGTGGAAATAACTGCCAGAAATTTCTCCAATCCAAAATGCAACTATTACCGTGGAAAATAGTATTTTGTACTCCTAAATCGGAAAATGATAAGCTAATTACATTAACACGTACAGTTTTTTTGTTACCCGGGGTCGATGATGTGGGAAAAAAAGGGGACAACATATTTTAACAATGATATATATTTAATATAAACAAGTAAAACATGAGGATTATGTGAATAAAAAATATATTACATGAGATTTCACAGCAACAAAAACTTTAACTTTTTTCATCTCTCATCTCTTTTTAAAAACCAGCAGTCCAACGTCCGTGATATTTTACTTCCATCGTCCTGATTTCCTGGTGAAACCTCTCGCTTATTCCATCCAAATATTCCGAAAAAATTCAAATGGGAGTGTAAAAAATGCATTTTAAAGACATGCAACACCTTAGTATTTCATAGGCTTTTAAAAGTTTATCTATGAGGTTTTTATGGTTTTCATCTTTCTTGTTGCCAAAAATCCTTTCAAACCCCTTCAAAACACTTCCAATCTGCCAAATTCCTTTTTATTTAATTTTTCGTGAAAACGGAAATCACCTAGAAGCTTCCTTATTTGTATAAGGACTATATACACCTTATTTTAGTTTTGCACGTTCCACGTACCTCTGTTCATTCGTTCGTTAGTTCTTCCAGTTGGGGAGTATATCCCTTCCGTGGAGGCATTAGTCAAAAACTTTTTCTTCATAACCTAGCCAGGGTAAAAATGTAAAACTTACTGAAGACAAATTTTGTCTGCAAATCCTCCTTTTGGAGTATTCGGATCTTGCAACTAAAGAAAATAGTAAAACTGCCCTTAAAGTTTAGTAGAATATTGTGGAAATACCCCCTATACGGTCTTGTTGTTATTCCTACATTGTTCAGTCAAAGTAAGGTATAAAAAATTTCGATTACCTTATGATATAAAGGAGAAGAAGTATGTACCTGAAAATGGAACATGATAGACCATTTCTGTGAAAAGGAGTTTTGTAGGTGTCGACGGTGCCAATGTTGAAAAATGCAATAGTTTTACAGCCCTTTATCCCATACATTTCAGCATAAATTTGGTTCATTTTTCTTTACAAAAAGAAGGAAAACTTACACATTAATGTCGTTTAAAGTCAAGGTTACTAGCGCAAATTTTTCATACCATAACACGTGTTAAACGTCACGTTAGGAAACATATGATTAAACGTTTTGTTACATTAAATATTCAAAATATCTGCCATTTAAAGCCATGCAAGCTTGGCATCGTTTTAACCCATTTTCCCGAAGAAGTTGAAAAAGTCCAGATATATTTCTAATCCGATAGGCAGCAGCATCTCCGTAAATAAGAAGCATAACGTGATATTCGTGTACAGAATACAATTTTGGTGTGAAAATAAATTGAATTTAAATACGAACTCTGAAATTATTTTTGTCGCCAACACTTTTTTTCACGCTTTTTGACCCTAATCATAAGAAACATTTTTTCAATAATGTGAGAATCATGAGGTAAGTTTACGAAAGTACTTTCTGTTAAAAATCGCCTCTATAATCTTCTCGATGGAAAAAAATAATTTGAAATCATTGGTTAAATTTACGAAAGTTATTTCACCTTGACTCTGTGTTTTAAAAGTCACTCATTTTTTCCTGACTGATGCCGTATTTCCTACATAACTAACTATTAAATATAGATTTAAGGATATTCTCACTGATAAAATACGGACACATACATGTATTACATATTTTAAATTGATATATATTGATATATAAAGCTGGTAACCAGATAATATGCAGCGTCTGGAATAATTTTCTGCTTTTTTAGTTCCATATTTTTGAAATATTCGTTGTATGTCTTAAAAGACTGAGTTTTGTGAAACTAATTATATGATACTTGGAATAAACTTTTTTTATTCTTCAAAATAATTGACAATAGTCAAAATAGAATCTTTTAAATTTTATACAGTTACATGATTGTTGGAACAACCGAATTCCTTACGTAACCCCAAGGACGTCGCTATCTACAACGATAACAACTTCTAGATACCTAAAACGTTCGACCCCCTCATAATAATAAGGGTCCATTGTCATGTCCTGCCCTATCTTGTCTTTTGGTTCCTTGACGTTTCTATCGTGATCGTTAATACGGTCTGAATATTAATATAATTAGAAATGAACTAAGCATCAGAATTTTATTAATCGATCATTTTTTAATATCAAAAAGCAAAATATTAACTCATAACAAACCGAATATATTTAAACATTATCAGTGATCATTATTGCTTCCAACTTAACCACCTCCAGATTACTTCCAACTCGAGAAATTATGGGCTCTCCTTGGTCATTCGTGTCCAGTATACTTTATCGTCCATAGAGCAATGCTTACATTTCAAAGATAGCCACCCTCTTTATTTCTTTTAATATTGAAAATTAGCACTAGACATGTCATTTTTGATATTGAGGGGGAAGTTCAAAACCAATGTCCGTTAAATTTTTTATTTCATCTGCTTACGTCCAGCCACCTGTACCTAAAAATTTTAAATGGCAACCCCTATTTTGTAATATATCATTTTAAAGGTTTTCAAAATCCTAATTAAACTGCGTTTACAAAACTGAAATCGGTTGATCCATTCTCCATTCTGTATATTCTATATATATATATATATATATATATATATATATATATATATATATATATATATATATATATATATATATATATATATATATATATATATATATATATATATATATATATATATATATATATATATATATATATATATATATATATTAGAATTACTAGGTTCTCTGGTAGAACCGCGTTTTACATTCATAAAATCTCGACGTTCTGGTTTCCACTTTGAAGCCATTTTCAAGAGAATCTAGTTGATTTACCCCGAGGCATCAATCTGCCTACTCCCTAGAGTTTACAACTAGAAAAGAACGTGGACTGCGCGACCTCTGTATTAATAGGTGAGGTTGTAGGTGTGGCGCTCGGTTGAGGGGAGGGAGTGAGACGGGTGTGGGCGTTTGACTGGAAGGGTTTCGGATGGGCAATTTGGAAATAAGCGGTTCCCATGTTTTTGGAACTCTAAGACCGTCGTCCCTCTTGTTTAAGCAGTCTGGATGTTTTTCGATCTCAATTGCTTCACGAATTATGCGGGGTTTGTAAGAATATATAGGCGCGATTACTTTGGCCTTGTCGAAATCTATTTTGTGATTCGTTTGACGATGATGTTCTTTATGTCTTACGTCTATTAGTTTGACAGATATATGATTGGCAGCAGCCAGAACAAGGAATCTCATAGACACCATGTGACTCTTGTGGAATATTATCCTTCACTGGTCTAAGGAAACAGGAAATATTTCTTTCTGTTGTAAATAGCGTTTCAATATTACGAGATCTGAATACGTGGCAAATTTTATCAGTAACTCCGTTGATTTATGGCAGAAGAACTTTGGGATTTTGGGACAATTCTCTAGTAGATTGGTTGGTATGACCAGTTGCCTGAACTTTATTAATATGCCTTTTTATTTCACGCATGTCATAGCCGTTTCGAATTAGTGCCGTTTCTAATGAATTAAGTTCTGTTGGCCAATGTTCCCTATCCGACAATCTTAGTGATCTCGTGACTAAAGTGTCTCTCGGGGCCGGTTTCTAGCCTTTCAGCCGTCATCAGCCGAGCTCTAGACGAAAGAAAAGAAAGCAGTTCGGAGAGACGATCGGGGCCAGACCAGATTAACTGGCCATTTTAGCCGAAGGCGATCGGTGGCACCACGTGGAGAAAAGGTGAAAGATTTCTGTAATATTTTCCCTGCACGGTTCCGTTACGCTACCTTGTGGGCATACCTGGTACTATACCCGAGGTTCCAGGCAGAATGTTACGAGCGGTCCTGACTGCTACGAGCATTCGCCGTATGATGGCGTGAGTTGTGTGCGATCACGACCCGTCATTAAAATGGCCAGTTGATCTGGTCTGGCCCCGATCGTCTGCTGCTGCGTTGCTTGCGTTCGTCTAGAACTCGGCTGATGACGGCTGAAAGGCTAGAAACCGGTCCCGAAAGACACGTGACGTCGCATGGTTGACAGTTCGGCGATCGGTGGCACTACGTGGAGAAAGGGTGAAAGATTTCTGTAATATATATATATATATATATATATATATATATATATATATATATATATATATATATATATATATATATATACTTTTTGATTCTTGATTGGTAGTTTTTAATATGTATTTTTATGTGTGTAATAAGATTAGATTTAGAATAAAATTTTTATTTATTGGGCAAATAGTTTTTTATTATGTTTTGTTCTAATTTTATACAGGGCAAACAATTTTTTTTTGGAACCATAATTTGCGTCAGTGTGTATACTACATTCTTTTTTCCACATTCCACTGTTAGGTTCAAATCAGCCGCCACCATCACATCGATACAAGTACATCCCAAAATCGGTTTCTCACAGCCGTCTCAGCTGGGCTCGAGTCTAACGCAAAGGGACAACTGAATAGAAACGAACAGGGCAGGACCAAGTCAACCATATGGATAGCGAGTCGCAATCTCAATACAACTCGCGCCATCCAACGGTGAATGTTATAAGAAACGACATATCTAATGTTATAAGAAAATATAGCGGATTGGGATCGTGGAGAGAGATATTTGAATAACAGAAATCTTTTATCCCTACTTCCACATACCTCTGTTCATTTGTTCGTTAGTTGTTCCAATTGGGGGGGTCTATCTCTTCTGTGTGGGCATTAGTCCAAAATGTTTTCTTTATAACCTAGCCAGGGTAAAAATGTAAAACCTACCGAAGGCAATTTTTTCTGCAAATCACCCCTTTCGGAGTATTCGGATCTTGCACACACCTTTGACCACTTTTAAGAGGTTCGCCCTTTTTCACTGTGCCAACACGGAAGGGATAAGTACTACTTACTCCCTCAGTAAAGCTAATAAATCTAAATCTTTTTGAGAAGTGTTCAGTCGAATTCGTTTTTTGTCAACTGTTAACAAACGTGGTATACATCGAGTGGAAAGCTTTTTCATACCCAAAACATCATGTAAAATGTAGTGAATGCGATCTATCAAGATGTTTACAGTGTCAGTATGTTCGTATACCTTCGCTCTGCATCTGTTAATATCACATCACGGATTTTAGTGACGATTTTGTCAGTCATAATGGTTTTGGGAATCTTGAGCGTTCATCATCTTCAATAAAATAACGAGCATGTCATAATTCAGCACCATATTCTCTTACCATCGAAAATGAAAAGCGATAATTGTCTCTAATCTGATACTTTCAGGCTACGTGTCATACGGCGAGAGAAATACTTTGGATTTGTTACGGACACCTGTAATTTCTCGAAATTGTGATATCCAGTGTCCAGCAAAATTAAGTGATTTAACCTCCCTCGATTTTTTTCTGTGGAGTTTTCTGAAAGGCGGCAAAATCTACTGTAACAAAACAATACGTAGACGATTAATAATTTGAAGGAAAATATGTCAGGTTTGGAACTTCCCGAACGATACTTGTATAGGTATATAATTTTTTTTATTATAGCAAGGATATAAAGTACTCCTAACTCAGGTCATAACACACAACCATCCTTAGGAGAATAATAACATGATATTCATCATTGCTCGTAAGACAAAACGCATATCCAACGACCTTCCTAATGAAATGATTGCGTGGGACCTCGCCAAACCATATTGTTCGGCCCTTATTGTGCGAATTCATAATGGTGGGGGCAAAACTGTTCAAATCCGGAACCAGGAGCGACGTGGGAGTTCAGATTATCGAAATATTTGCCTTCGCAGCCAAATCTGGAATTTATTAAAAGGATTATGGACCCTTATGTTGGAGTAGTGCCTCGCTAGTTTCCGGTCATTAAAAAACAACTCAAATTTAGGCTTGCCGGAATATAAAGTCAATATTTAGTGTTCCAGAATATATTGCATAATCGACATTTTCGTAATAGCTTTAGCTTATAAGAGTTTTTATATTTATTCTCGTTATGAATGGTTGAATATGGAGAGTGATGATACAGCAACATCAAAGTGTCACATCTTATTACACTAATCAATTTTTTTTTAACGTTTCCTTTGCTTCATGTGTCAAATTTAACCAATTTTTAGCTGAAAATTTTACTTATTATTAATAATTTTGAGTACTTAACTTGTGCATCACTTAACACACGAAATTTGGCTCTGAATTATTCTCCTTCTCCTGCTTGGTTTATACCTTTGACAACATTTTTATTTTTCATCAAACCCAGTATAAAATGAAGGGTTGGAAGAAGAACATCTTTTGGGTTTACGAGAGACTCGACAATGACATTTGTCTCGCTTTAATTAAGATTTCTTGCCTGTGAGTCTGCTTGAATATAATGTAATTCTTTATCCCTGCAATCCCACATACATACAAATCTGCAGTATTTAGTGTACCCCAGTTGCATTCCTAAGAGTACAGCGATGACTTTTAGATAGCCACATATTTTCCCCCTGTGTTCAGCATATTTGATGGTCGAAGAGGGTTGTCAGATTGTGTTTCTGTGATGAAACTATTATTTTACCATAAATATAACAAACATTATTTATTAAATTTGCACATTTTCAGGACATTTTGATTTAACAAATTATACACTTCAAAAGCACTTCAAAACCAGAATTTCTGCACTGCAACAGAAACAATATGAAACTCACAGCTGGAGAACGTTGTGTTTTATCTTTTGAATATAAAACTAGAGGAAACGGCAAATGATTCTGTAAGTGGGGCCAGAATGGTAGCTGCATATGGACGACTATTGTTTCCGGTTTGGCAGTGGCGTAGGTCAGTATGAATAAAAACAAGAAACTGGTAAAAGTTTACAATTATTTAAAACAATAAATTATTGTATAATTATCGTTACTGTATTAAATTAATGAAAAGTTACTAGATACGGCAAAGAAATGTAAAATTATTGATTGATTTGTCCGTTACTTTGTGATAGTTCATTTGTTAAAAAGGAATAAAACAATTTTTTGCTTTGTTATCTATCACTTTTATTTTTGTCTGGTTTTATCGTCTAGAATATAAAATTCAATTGGATGGAGTTTATATCCAGCCCTAGTGCAGTACCTTAATATGTAGGAGTAAGTTGTCTCTAATACTGAACCATTTTCTTATTTCTTCTTTTAGCCAGGTGGTTTTGCAAGAATCCAGGCCTTTCTTCGCAGAAACTAAGTTCGCAGAAATAAAAGTGATAGATAACAAAGTAAAAATTGTTTTATTCCTTTTTAAAAATGTAAAAATATAAAATAATTTAAAAAAATCTATTTTTTTCAAAGAGTAAAGTGTCTTTTATGTGGCCAATACATATTCCAATAGGAATATTCCTGTGTGTCCACAAAAAATCTAGATGTAGCAATACAACCGAGGGTAGTAACAATAAAAAAGCCCTATTAATTTTGTAGGATGGGAATAATAATATTCAACAATTAGACAAGAACAGACAAGAACAAAATTCAACTGCCGATTTGGAACCTAATCGTATATAAAAAGCCTTATACTTAAAGCTCCCTTAAACAAAATTAACTTTGTATATTTACTACGAATTTTTTCACCTACTACAGCGTTTTTACAAATATAATTAATTCTTGTAGTGTAAATTGTCAATAAATAAACTAAAGCCTTAGAGAGAAAACTCGAGAATAAACTCATTTTTCACAAAAACTATAAAAAGCTAACTTTGAAGAGTAAATGCTATGTTTATCAAAATGATAAAATAATAAATATATATATATATATATATATATATATATATATATATATATATATATATATATATATATATATATATATATATATATATATATATATATATATATATATATATATATATATATATATATATATATATATATATATATATTAAACAGTCAACTTCAATTGTTGCAACAGCATTTGGTAGTAGTCTCCCTTTTACATTAGATGTTCGATCAAAACAATCCTCAGCAAAATGATGGGAACATAAAAACCTACAGCGGTTTGGAATAATGTCTGGCTTTTTAATAGAATTTAATCTTCTTGTATTTGAATCTTTGGAAAATCTTAAAAAAAGATAAACGGGTTTAATAACATGAAATCCAAATCAAAATGGAAGTAACATTTACATTTATTAGTACAATAATTTCTGTAAAAAACGATTGTAAATAAAATATAACAATCTGTATTATTAGTTATATTTTATAGGTTCTTTATATGAGTAAAGCAACATATTTTTTATGTATCAAACGATAACTTAAAAATAATCTGAATTTTTAAGGTCCAGTATCTCAGAAAACTAAACATTTTAGAACCTACGTTAAAAAATTAAGGTCTAAAAAAGATAATCACTATCTTGAATAACATTATAATTATATTATTTTACCTAAATCAATTTGACTACGCTTATACATACTAGGCGATATGTTGGCTTCACAACCTTAAAATTTTATTCAAATAAAATACATATTTATTGAGACTGTTTCGTCTATATTTGCACTTGAGTATTAATATTTGACGTGTTTCGCTAACACTGTAAGTTCTTCAGAACTGGCTATTTATCGATGTTAAAATAGGTATAAATACAAAAAGTTTCTACAATAAAAATATACATTTTTTAAGAAATCCACACAGATGCTATTTATTGTCTGTACAAATTCAGTAAAGGGGATTTGTTCAGGTCTATTTGGTCATTTAGAACGCTTTTTGCGTTTTTGAGACGGTTTCTGTCTAAACGCTCCAGATGGATTAGTTTTTTGCCTTTGTTGTGTACGTGTAATATTTTAAAATCACTATTAAAAAGATGGTTTTCATTTAACAGATGTGAGGCATAGTTCGAATCATGTTTATGACTGATAAAGCTTCTTTCGTGTTCTTTAATTCTTTTCTTGAAAGATCTGCCTGTTTGTCTTATGTAAATTTTTGGACACGACCCACAATATAGTTGATATATCCTTGATTTATTTTTTTGTTTGTTTTTGCCCTGCAATTTTTGATATATTTTCTAAGGTTTTAAAGACTACTTTTGCATTGTTTTTATATAAGAATTTTTCAATTTTTTTCGACGATTTTCCATAGTATGTTATTAATTTGAATGAATAGTCTTTTACATTCATTTGTGTTAGTAGAACGTTAGTAGAAAAAGTATTATTTAAAAATAATGTCAACCCAGTTATAAGCATGGAAATCAGAAATTTGCTAATAGTTTGCATGTCCCAAAACTACTTTTCATTTAACAACACCTTTTACAATAGTAAAGAGGCTTTGATTATTGGCAGTCGATTAAATCCCTCACTCGCGGAAATAGTCATGGACAATATTGAAACGATAATCTACCAGAGTGGACTAAGTAAACAATTTGTATATTGGTATAGATATGTGGACAACCTTTTTGACATGTTTTGTCGGTACAAAAGACAACTAAGTGTATTGCTTGAATATATTAATACAATCAACAAAAATATAAAATTTACAGTCGAATTAGAAGAAAACAACAGTTTAAACTTCCTGGATCTAACAATTTCACGAATCTCAAAACAAATATAGTTTTAAGACATTCCGCAAACCCTCTTAAACAGATGCAACAATACACAATAAATCATACAGATCAGTCTTCATTGATCAGTCATTCATTCTCTTTCTTTATTGATCAGTCATTGATCAGTCTTGTACATAGACTGATCAATATTCCTTTATCAGACGCAGATTTTAATAATGAACTAAACACCATCAAACAAATTGCCCTCAACAAGGATATTCAGACAGAATAATTGACAACATTCTAAAAAGAAAATTGTACAATAAGGCTGTACCTGAAATATATCCACAAATGTATGAAAAAGATCATTCACTGAAATTAATAACATACTTTGGAAAATCGTCGGAAAAAAATTGAAAAATTCTTATATAAAAATAATGTAAAAGTAGCCTTTAAAATCGATAACAGCCTTGGAAAACATATCAAAAATTGCAAGGTAAAAACAAACCAAAAAGAAAAATCAGAAAGATCAATCATCAATTGTATTGTGGGTCGTGTCCAAAAATTTACATAGGACAAACAGGCAGATTTTTCAAGAAAAGAATTAAAGAACACGAAAGAAGCTTTCTCAGTCATAAACATGATTCGAACTATGCCTCACATCTGTTAAATAAAAACCGTCTTTTTAATAGTGATTTTAAAATATTACACGTACATAACAAAGGCAAAAAACTAAACCATCTGTAGAGTTTAGATATAAACCGTCTCAAAGATGCAAAAACCCTTCTAAATGAGCAAATAGACCTGAACAAATCTCCTTTACTGAATTTGTACAGAGAATAAATAGCATCTGTGTGGATTTCTTAAAAAAATGTATATTTTTATTATAGAAACATTTTGTATTTATACCTAGTTTAACATCGAAAATAGCCCATTCTGATGAAGCTACAGTGTTAGCGAAACGCATCAAATATTAATAACAATGTGGAAATATTGACGAAACAGTTTTTCATTAAATATTTATAATGAATTTTCACCAAGTAGAAGCCAACACAATCAAAAAAATAAATAAATAAAATAAAATACGTTTTTATTTCTAAATAATTGACAAATTTAGATTTAAAAGCGCTTACCTATGTAATGTTACTTCTGAGTTTTGATTTTTTCGTGTCAGGGAACAACGGCAAGACGCACAACTAACAATATTTTGTGGATTTACCTGACTTCCGACCTTACCTTACTATTTCTTTTATTGTCCAATATAAGTATTAATATGTGTTTACACTAGAACACATAAAAAGAGTATTCCAGAACACTTATTCGGTACTTATTATTGATTAAAACACACTAAAATTGCTCATATCTACTATGAAACTTGTAAGTTGTTGACATCAACTATGAAAATTCCAAAACAATGAGGCATATGTAGTGTTTCAATATGGCCGTTTCCGTTCCCATTTATATGTGCATAAAGGCAGGCAAGTTATTCTGTTAGTCTTATATTTAAAGGTTTTATTAGTTGACCGGTTGTGACAACTCCCGAAACCGAAATTTCCTCGAAACTGAAATTGTAGACTGTAAAAAATGGCATGTCACTGTATCTCCAAAACAAGAGCCAATCGGTGATTTTTATAGTGATTTTTGAATTCAGTAAGTGGAAATACATAAGAATCAGTTATTTTTGAGGACGAAATATTCACATTGTTGGTCAGTGCTATCAGCTGTGAGTTTATAGGGGAGACAACGACTCTCCGTTTGCTTTTTTTTCTAGCTTACATAAACCGTTATACGTAGTTTGCGGTGTTAGTCCGAATTCCTGTTCGAGCTCTAGTTGTCTACAACAAGGATTTTCTTCCAGCAATTTTCCCAATTCTTAACGCTCCATTTCTTTTTTTGGCTGTCTCGGACGTTCTGTATCATTTTAATCAATAATTTCAATTAGAAATTGCTAGAACCACTTTTTATAACTACTATATCAAACATCATCTCTTGAAACCGTATACATCATAGTCTGGGCTTCCAGAGCATTTTTTTGCAGTTAAAACACGAAAATAAGGAAAGCAGTGCTTCAAATATGGCTTTGCAAGCGACTTTGCGTTTAAAACTGATTTTATAGGTTCTATTCACCGTAAACTCGTATATTATACCTCGTTTAGAAGCTGTAAGATAGCGTTTTAAAATAACTATTCGGTGTGAAGAAATGTTGAATCGAATATTTTCTGCACTGCACACAACGTAGCGACCGAGAATTAAGTTGAGGACCTAATATCAGCCAAGAAGCCTTTCCCCTGATCTTACTTCTTGTATTTATTAATACGCGGGTTGCTGTTTATGTATCAGGAATAATAAATATAAATACATTTTTATCATTGAAAATGTTTTTATTGTTTTTCAAAGTATTTTTTCCATTTCGATTGAGGTATCTCCAACACATCAACCGGCTTTCTGGCGTTGACCACGTAGCTTATTTTTTACGGACGGGAACAAAAATAATTCATTAAGGGGCAAATCAGGACTGCACGGTGGATGACCCATCAATTCGATATTTTGACAGGTAAAATATTGAGTTGTTCGGTTTGATATGTACCCTTTTCACGACTAAATGTTTATGTAAAATCTTGTATATGCTTATCATACTAATGCCCAGGGGTGCCTCAATCTCACCGTATGTAACATGACGATCGTGCTTTATCAGTTCGCGCCTAGTATCGATGTTTTCTTACACAACAACCGATTTTCGACGACCTTATTTAAACTCGTCGATGAGCGAACGACGGCCACGATTGAATTTACTAAACCGGTGATGTACAGCGGTTTTAGATCGATGCACTGTTGCTGAAATAATTCGCGATGAAACTCGTAGTAAATCATTGCACTAAAATTCTCGAGTTGAATTACATTGTTTAAGTCACTAAGCAATACAAATAGGGTCCGTATGACAAAATGTTTTGAGTACATATACAGTCAATAATGTCAAACATTACGATGTAAAGGGACATGTCAGAAGGCACCTAGAAATACCATTGTTTCCAATTCCGGATACATAATTAGCAACCCTCGTAATATTTAAACTATATTTTTTAATTATTTTTAAACAAAATTATATTACTATAAAAAAAATGTATTCTTATTGCACAACTATAGCAGGTTCATACTAGTTTACACCAAAATGCTGATTTCTTCTAAGAGATCCTAATACTCGCAACAAACGCGAGGCAAAGTGCTTAATTTTATTTGTAAAGGTAGCATTTAACCCTTCGAGCAATTCTTTGTTTTTCCCTCAGTCGAGGTTTGGTTTTCCCTGTTGCAAGGAAGACGAGCGGACGTGATAAGGGAACAGAAAGTAAAAATTCTGCCTTTGATTTTCGCCGGAGGGTCGAACTAAAGGGATTGATGGAATACTGTGTTTTTTAGTTTTAGTATTTAGGTTTTTCTGAAATCAGTTGGCTGGGATAAAGATAACATACCCCATCTGTTTTTTAGAATGTTTTTTAAAATATAAATGTAAAATTCTCTTGGTTACTATCAGTGACGGTTGGTCCAACGAGGGCAAGTGGGCACGTGCCCTCCGTAAAAAATTAAAAATTGAAGTGAAAAAAATAATTTCTAATTTTATTCTCTATATAACTAACTTTTATTCTCTATATATTTAACATATTCTCTGTTCTGTCTATGATCACACTTCTAGCGACTTCTGTAGTTTAACATCCATCATGTTATTAGCTTTAGCGAAATAGGTCGTGGGTTGCCGAAGCGGACCGATTAAAGAACACGTATTTTGGGCACAGATAAGTTTGTGCCGTTACTGTTTTCTTTACTATCGCGTGCAAAAAACAAAGACAGCAACCGTTGGGTTCCACAATCTCATGTGGAACACACAACAACCTGCGTCTAAATGAACACTTTTGTTGGTTGATTGACCGGGAAGGAGCCCCACCTATCCCTTCAACTGGCGTATATGGCGTATATTCTAACACTACATATATGGCGTATATATGTAGTGTTAGATTTTCTTGGACTGCGTCCAATGAGACAGCAGTAGTTGAGTGTCATCAGACACCCAACCGTTGGGTTCTACAATCTCATGTGGAACACACAACAACCTGCGTCTCCACCTAAATGAACACTTTTGTTTGCAACACAGGTTGTTGTGTGTTCCACATGAGATTGTGGAACCCAACGGTTGGGTGTCTGATGACACTGAACTACTGCTGTCTCATTGGACGCAGTCCAGGAAAATCTAACACTACATATATACGCCATCCGACGGGAGGTCGGCGAAAAACATGGGTTGTTGGCTGTGGATAGGGTCTCCCTATTTTTGATGGTATGGTATATGTCGGCGCCCTGAAGAGTCTGAACCTCGAGAGACGAAACATATGTCATCCAGTTGAAGGGATAGGTGGGGCTCCTTCCCGGTCAATCAACCAACAAAAGTATTCATATATATATATATATATATATATATATATATATATATATATATATATATATATATATATATATATATATATATATATATATATATATATATATATATATATATATAGCGGTGTGTGTGTGTGTTTGTGAGTGTGTTTCTAAATCAATCCATTGATTCTGTGAAGAGTCACGACATTTCGCCAAAATCTGATTTGGCATTTTCATGTGTTGTCCGCTTCGACTGAAGAGTCCAACTATAGACCCATCAGCAGACCAACTGACCAGTTGGACTCTTCAGTCGAAGCGGACAACGCTTCAAATTGCCAAATGAGATTTTGGCGAAACATCGTGTTTAAAAATCAACTATTACAACGTAATGGACAAATCAATCAATTATGTAACATACGTGTTATATTTTGTCTCGTGGAGGAAGCCATTTATAGAAGACGATTTCAAACCCATATTCTACGTGGGTGTTAAGCACAAAATTATCTGATAAGCAAAATATTTTATTAAAGGATGGAGAAACACTAATATATCTAATTTGATTATCGAACAATTTCATGATTTCCGATGTAAATATAATGTTTCTCACTAAATAGCATATTTGCAAATAATTTTTTTCTTTATTTGGGTTTTTCGCCACGATCTAAAACTCAAAAAATATCAAACATATCTATTCTTATGTAAATAAAGAATCACTGGGTAAAAACAAAAAACCGAACGAAGAAAAACCCAAATAAAGAAAAAAATATATGAACACGCCACAATCATTCAGACAATATTTGCGAATACTCCAACTTCCCATAGTCAAATATTTGTTTTTTTTTCAGAATTTTGTATATTTTGTTAATACTTTTCTAATTATATAAACTAAGGAATTCTGAAATAGTATATTTGATATTTGATCATGGTGCTTTCCCGATATTGGAAGGAGTGTTTCGAATGTAAATAAGTTTATGTTTAATATATAAAAATGTTGTGCAGTTGATTGATATAAATGAGTTATAAAAAAGGTCCCTATACAGTCTCTTGTGGGATACCAACATCATTTTTTATAATCCCCGACACAGCAAAATTTACATTTGATTGATGATAGCGTCCGCTTTAATAATATTTGAGTCATATATATATATATATATATATATATATATATATATATATATATATATATATATTTGTGTTGGTTGCTTGACTGCGAACGAGCCCCTCCCATCCCTTCAAACTAGATGACAAATGGCCAAAAGATATTTCGGTTTGACCATCACCGATTTGCTACGACTTGCTTATGAGTATGCTGCAGCTAATAAAAGTGAAAATCACTTCAGCTTGCAAAATAGCGGGACGAGACTGGATAGAAAGTATTTTAAAACGCCATCCAGAATTAACCCTCCGTCAATCTACAGCAACTAGTCTAGCTCGAGCAACTGGATTTCATAAAGTTCAAGTTGATTGTTTTGATAAGAACTTGAATGAATTATATAAGAAGTATAACTTCAAACCAAACCGTATCTATAATGTTGATGAAACAGGAATGAGCACTATTCCAAAAAAAAACTCCCAAAGTTGTGCCAGCAAAAGAAAAAAAAGTGGTGGGTAAAGTTGTGTCTGCAGAACGAGACATCAAAATAACACCCATTTGCTGCATGAATCCTCATGAATTCTCCTTCTTCCATGAATATTCTCCAAAAAGATCTCGTGATGATTTATTAAATGGTACACTGTCTCAAAGCATCTGCATGGTATTTGATAGTGGTTTTGTAAACACAGATCTGTTTATCGCCTGGTTAGAACATTTTAAATCCTTTGTCTACCCTACACCACAAAATCCAGTACTGCTGCTTCTTAACAACCAGTTTTCCCATGTTAGTGTAGAGGCAGTGAGATATGCTCGTCAACATATTATAATTATGTTAATATTGCTGCTACATGGAAGCCATAAACTCCAACCATTGGACAGATGTTTTTTTAGACTCCTGAAAGCTAAATATTCTGTTGAATGTAATACATTCATGTCAGAGTTTTCTGGAAAAGCTATTACCCAATACCATGTAGCTCGATTATTCAATGAAGCTTACAAAAAAGTCGACACATTAGGGAATGCTGAATCTGGTTTCTCTGGGAAGTAAGTGGAATATACCCTTTCAACGACGATTTGTTTAGCAAGGCGCATTTTGCTCCATCATCAGTCACAGACCAGATCGTTCTTCAAGACAAACAAAATGTTGTTGCTACACAGGATGAATAAGAATGAGAAAATGAGAAAAATGCTGGACAACCAGTAGCAAGGATTGAAACGTATCAGATATTGAAAGCAATCATACTGAACAGGTTGAAGAATCCATTGCTGAGTTTGATCCCTTATCTATCTTATCCAGTTACTCTTTAATATGACTTACAGACTGATGGCGTCATAGGTCGGTCACATTGAATATGATCATGGATATATCGTTACACATAAAAGTATTTCACGAAATTTGCGACAAGTATACATATATAGTTCTTATTAATTATGCCATTAAGATAATGCTGTATATAACTCAAGAACAATTGAAACTTCACCTGCGAATAAATATAAGTTATTAAAACATTTTTAGAATTAAGACATTTTAAGACTGTATATTAATTATAACTACACTATTAATTATAATTATATATTAAGACATTTTAAGACTATTAAGACATTAAGACATTTTACGAATATCATGCTTACTAGATTACTCAAAAGCATTTGATACCGCCATTTGGTGGGGTGATCCACGGGAAACAAAATGAGAATTGTGAGAACGATAGAGGATGGGGACCACTGAGCCAATCATCGCTTCTGGTGGGCTATAGATAGAGTCACAATATTTGAAAACAGGCCTGTGAGCAGAGACAGGACAACTGATCCAAGCTTTTTCAAAATTTGTTACAAAATATTATCTAAAATTTTGTATTTTTTCCTCGGTATCTTCACAAAATTAACACAAATATATTTATTGTGAACTCCTAAATTAATATGGTATAAGCCCATTAAACAAATATGCAACTAAATCACTATGGTCCTTAGAGAGCAATATCAGGTCAAACAAAAAAAAAGGATATCTCCTCTGAGATCTCAACACCGATAACAAACGCGTAGCGAACTGTTTAATTTTATTTGTACGGGCAACATTTAACCCCTGTACGTATTTTATTTCCCTATTTTTCCTCGTGTAGGGGTTTGGTTTTTCTGTTTGAAAGGAAGATGAACGGACGTGACGAGGGAACAGAAAGAAAAAATTCGGTCTTTGATTTTTGCCTTAAGGCCGATCTAGAGGGATTGATGGGATACTGTATTTTTTTTTTCGTCAGGTAAAGTAGTTATGGTTCGGCTTTTTCGGTCAACGAGAATTCAGGCCAAGATTGGAATAATATACTACTATGATCAAAAAGTAAGGTGACTTTTTAAATAAAACACAACATAGTTATTTATTCTTCCAAATTTATTTTGTTTCCTTTAAAGTAATCCTCTCTCACTGTAATGCCAATTATACCAACGATTTTTCAAGTCTTCTAAACATTTTTTATACTTCCGGCATTTGCTTCAAAACCGACCAGGAGCTTCTTTACCTCATTAAAGTTTTTGAACAACTTATAATCATTTTGCTTTTGATATAACTTTATCACCATCGCACTTTCCTAACAGTTTTAATGATTCAGGATAAAAAAATATTTTTTTAGACACTATAATGAAAGTTTACTCGATAAATTTATCTATTTTAATAAATTACTGACCAAAATTTTAACGCACGTTTCGCTAACCATGTTAGCATCATGGTTTAATTCAAGATTAAACTTAACGGGCGTCGAAAAGCTGAAAAAAGTTATTTGGTGTTTAGTGGCAAATCTCTAGTTATAATTTGTAACTTAACGAGAGAAATGATAACGAAACTTATGTCAGATATCAAGAACAGTTCTTCGTAACCGTCTAATATAATGACAATATATAAATATTTTGTCCGATAAGATAAAATTGGACTGCATCGAATACCCAATTGTATCGAAATGAACTGAAAAACGAAAATCAGACTTAATAAATTTATAAATTCCACTGTAAGTGTAAGGCCCATTTTCAATTGAGACTCGGGCTTCTGATGACCCTTTAAACCACTTGAAAACATGCGTCCTTGACAAAATACTGAACGCACTGGAAAAATTCGATTCACGAAAAGACTTGCTACAGACCACCAAGTGATTCTAAGGAGTTAGCTTGCCTCCCTTCCATCGAGTAAGTTGAGAATGTTGCCAGATCAAATGCTACGACACCAGTCTCATTATTTTCTTTGCACACCTGGTATTTCAGTTCCTGTCAATAGATTCTTAATGTTGGAAAAGGCCGAAATTGAACCACTTCATATCAAGAAATAAAATAGAACATGGAATCTATTTTTTTTTATGTTTTACATAAATCAAAAACCTCCAATGTTTCCTTTTGCGTTCCTTTATCTTGTCCATTCGTTCTCCGTTTCACAAGAAAACCAACCTCAAGCCCAAAGAGAACAAGAAAATAAAAATATCTCTAAGGGTGAAATGTTACCCTTACAAATAAAATTAAACACTTCGCCTCGCGTTTTGTTATCGGTGTTTGGATCTCAGAGGAAATATCTTTTTCTTGTGTGGGCTGGTATGACTCTCTTAGGACTATGACGATTTAGCTACGAATTTGTTTAAAAGACTTGTATGTTATCTCGATTTCGGGCTTGGCAATACAAATACTGGTGTTGATATTGAAGAGATGCGCATCTCAAAATATTAATATTGGATAAAAATAAAAGAGATGTTATGAAGTTAAAAAACTAATTGTGTTTTTCCAAAGAAAACAGGTTATATTAAGTTTGTTAGTGAACGTATTTTCTTATTATAGTTCATGTTGGACTAGCCTTAAGCACATATATTCTGCATTATTCACGTATTGGCATAAGGTATCTAAACACAATGAAACATTCTCCTTTTTACTTTTCGTGCTATTGAAACCCTATAGAGAATGTGAACCAGGAAAATGAGTTAAAGGAAAGAAACTGAACGGAAATAAAATATGGTGTTTTGCTTTGAAAAAATGTTTACTGTGATAAATGCTGGAGGGGCGGCGCCCCAATACCCTCTCTCACTGTTAGTTTTGTAATTTTTGTATAGTTTGTTCGTTTAAGTAATAACCAGTTAATATTTACCATATATATTTACCACAATATTCGGTCTCAATATTCATTTCAAAAATATAAATTTAACATGCAGTTAAAAAAAATTAATTAAAATAAATTTCAGGAATTATAATCAGCTATACGTCCCTTAAATTATTATATCAAGATCTGAAAAGACGATAGGCTTTGAATATCTTTTGACACACAGGCTTAGTCAGGACTTTTTAGAAAACTTTTTCTCGGAATTGCGACCAAAGGGTGGCCTCCCTGATCACCCCGGTCGCATCGAATTTAGATATCGGCTACGGTCTTATAGTGCGTTTAAAGTGCGTTGCATATGTCGTTGATGGATCGGCTGCAATAAACTCTTAACAACCCCTGCCTTAACGAAACCCGGCAAAGTTGTAAGAAACGTAAACAGGGCCTAATACAATTACAAGTAAAAAGATAAAATCTATTTTATACCCGGTTTAGTAGTTTCGAAATATTTTAGTTTAGTTCGCATTCTTTTCTTAAAAAGCGCAGTTCTATAATTTCGATCGTATTGTTTGTTATTCCAAAAGTACTAAAAATGTAGCATTCTTGGCAAGATAATGATCATTGTGCCTCCGGTAGTGCTAATTTTAAGAAAAAACATATATCGCCCGATGCTAAGCAAATTGTAGAAAATGTGTATGTTTCTTTATTGCATAGAGCAGAAAAGTCTTCATTAACGAAAACTTCGTTGTCTACAGTTAAAGATATTGTGATGAAGCCAATTAAAGTCAAAAAAGTCCGTAGTGATTCTGATAAAAGCAAATGTGTTGGCGAAAGCGACAAAGATTTAATTCGAAGCAAAACGTATGCTATGTATGAAGAGCAAACTGTGCCTACATTGCATTCATTGCAACAGTGACTAAGGAAAGATGAAACCAACATTCTTTGCAGTAGAACTAGCTTCCAGAGAATATTATCTCAAATAGGTTTTGCATATCGGACCATTAATAAAAGACAAATATTAATGGAATCACAACGATTGCGACGATGGCTATTTGACTATTTAAACTCTATAAAGAAAATACAGATTATAAAATCGTCCCATTATCTATCTTGATGAAACATGGTTTAATACCCATGAGACGCTAGCAAAAGGTTGAGTAGATACATGAAGAAAATACCAATTTTACATGCTGGTTCCGAGGATGGATGTTTACGGTTGTCCTCCAAATATATTCAGCATTCATTTTTGGACTACCATGACGACACCACAGGGAATTTTTTGAGGATTGGTTTATAAATAGCCTTTTGCCCAATGTGCTTGAGGAAAGTGTAATTGTAATGGACAATGCTAGTTATCAAAACTGGCAAAAAAAAAGTTCCTAATGCAAATAACACTAAATTGGAAATTTAGAATTATATGTTAAAAAAAGATATATGCTTCAAAAATACATATCAAAATGTGATCTTCTAAAAATGTTAAAGACATTTAATATTAAAAAAGAATATTTATCTGATACCATTGCCGCCGATATGGGACATACGATTTTACGCCTTCCCCCGTATTATTGAATTTTTGATCCAATTGAGCATATGTGGCATCAGGTAAAATCCAATGTTAGAGCAGAAATTATTTCTCCGACTCTCAAGTGCTGCAACATTAATTAGAAAGGTTGTAGATATTATTCCCGAAGGAAGATGGATAAATTCGATTAACCATGTTATTAAAATAGAATATTCCTATGCATCATTTACTAGTAATATAGAATCTCTTATTATTGATGTAGATCAAAGTGACAGTGAAAGCGAAACCGAATTAAATGTATAATTAAATTTAAGTTATAAATTTTATTGTACTAATAGATACATTTATTTATGTATTTATGTATTTATTTTTATTGTATTAATAAATTCAAAATACAGAGACCAATAAACAATGTTTTAACCATACATAATAATATAGGCTCTGGCACCTTTTAAGAAACTAAGAATATTTTTATTGAGATTTAATGGGGCAATTAACATTTTGCCGAAGGGCAAAGAAATATCTTGAAACGGATTATACATAATAGGTAAAAATGAAAATTTCCCTTGAATATCTGGTATGTAGAAACGGATGATACAATTGATCTCGTATCTAGGAAAACCAATTTAAGCTGTTCCATTTTCACCTTATTATAAATTGAGGACACTGTTCTGGGAACTGGATGATGATATTTATGATGGGCTGGAAAATCTAGCTGGGTATATCTGCAACAAATTAAAAGACCCTTCGTCATTACTGACGAGCGCTTCAACTTTCTTGTCATTCAGTTGGGTAGATCATTTAAATGAAGGTGGTTTTTCTAAACCGTCGAATAAGAAATGGACAAGTTTATTATATTCGACCAATTTAATGGTTGTGATCTCAAAATCACAGAAGATTATTTAAAAACAATACTAAGTGAACACGTGGAATATGACGAAATCATTTAAAAAAAATTTCTTTAAATCGAGAATGTTTCTTAGGATTAGAAAACTAATAAAGATCTAGTTAAAAATAGAATGTTGCGGAAAAGAAAAATAGTTAAAATTATTATCTAATTTTTAATTATTTTATTTTTATATTTAAAAATATAGTTCGTGGAATTTCCACTTATTTATACTCTCATATCGTCTTCGATTACACTAAATATGTGTATCTCGGTTTGAACAAAAAAAGCATAATAATAAAAAAAACTTAAAAATTTCGGCTTAAAATTATGAATAATTTCAGCTGCAGAAGAAAGTGCGCGTATGTTGCATCATGTACGTATTAAATGAAGTTTCCACATGGCCTCATTGGCAAACGGAACCGACTTTCGACCATATATATATATATATATATATATATATATATATATATATATATATATATATATATATATATATACCCTATACATATATATATATATATATATATATATATATATATATATATATATATATATATATATATATACCCTATACATATATATATATATATATATATATATATATATATATATAGAATATATCTTCCGATATAGAATCATATCTTCCGAGTTATTGTATCATGGAAGAAACCCCTCAAGACATAGGCAGAATAATTCGCCATTCCAAACCTCTGAGATATA
Source organism: Cosmopolites sordidus (assembly GCA_031761425.1). Lineage (NCBI taxonomy): Eukaryota > Metazoa > Arthropoda > Insecta > Coleoptera > Curculionidae > Cosmopolites > Cosmopolites sordidus. The sequence goes on from JARFXV010000619.1 coordinate 1,070,599, forward strand.
ATCTTTCGTGTGATGAAAAACATGCCTTTCTTGACTTACGTAAGAATTCAGATGTAACAATTCTCTCAGCCGACAAAGGGAATGATACTATCACACTTAATACCGTCGATTATGAAACTAAAATGTTTCATCTATTAGGGAGTACAAACTACACGGAAATTCCTAACGACTCTACAACATCTATAAAGAGAAGAAAATGCTCTTAGTTATCTATACTTTCAATGTTGCTTTTGATAATAAATAGACTTTAATATCTCGCGAAAAATCTTCTCGTATCCCAAAAATGTTCCAAAAGTCTATAAAACTGACATTATTCTTTGTCTTATTGTCAACGTATATCCTTCACCAACTCACAAATTAGCCAGATATTTAGCTAGAACTCTACAACCGCTCTGAGAAAAATAGTATACTGATATGGTATTTACAAATCCAGAAGCAGTCATTTACATTTACATTATAAATTATTAAAAAAAATGCCATGAACAAATATTTAAAATATAACAAAAATTACGTTGATATCTTATACAGTATTGTTTTGAATCCAAATTAAAAATATATAGTTTTTATTTGATAACTCTTCATAATGAGTACGTGATTTGATTCAAATATATGTTCTAGATTTTTTTCATTATATTGATTATATTTTTTATTAATTACTTTATATTTTGTGTAATGAAATTAAGTAGAATATTTACCGTTTATGTTAAATTTCAAATATTAACAACAATCTGTGAATTTCGACTTGTTTACAATTAAAAAATCAAATAAAATTAATAACGTTGCAATTCATTGTTGCGAAAGGTTTTAATTAACATTCACGTCGAAGAGACAAAGCAAATCACATTTTATTTGTATCATTATTTCCGTGAGTTATTTTATTTCGTTCGAAACTTTTATGTCAAAACATAAAAGGTTTCTCGAAAGGCATGCTCTTTACCGGCACCGAAATCAACACGTTTGTAGAAAATGGGCAATTTTCTGTCTATCGACAAAGGCAAAAACAAAAATGCCTTACTTACTGGGTCCCGTTTATTTTATTTGGAACAAGAAAATATTGCAAAAACGTCAAGTGTACTATTAGGGTGAAAAAGTAAGCTTTTGTATTAAAAATTCGTGCGCGTTATTATGGACAGACAGTTAAGTCTAAACGTACTGTGTAATATCCGAATTTACTATCGCCTTATGCAGACAGTCTTCTTGTGCTATCTTTCATTACCATACATTTGGTCTTGTTTTCGATAATTGTTAAGCCATATTGTCTTGCCTTTCTTTCCAACATGTTGAATACCCTTACTATTTCTTCCTTGGATCTCGCCATCAATACAATATTGTCGACACAGGCTAAGCATAAGCAAGTGTCTGAAACCATATTAACCTCTTGGCATTGATGCCACTCTTCCTCAAAGGTGAGATTATGATTGATAATAATGTAATAATTTTCATAAATCAATAATAAAAACCGCAAAATATTTGAGAAATACAAAATTGAGTGTTAACGTTTTCAAACCTCTTGAAACCTCTTTGAATATAAAACTAACAGGAAGGCACTTTGCATATCTTTATGCGCATATAAATGGGGAGGGAAACGGCCATATTAAAACACAACAGATGATTCATTGTTTTGGAATTTTGGTAGTTGGTGTCAACAACTTGGAAGTTTAATAGTAGATTTGAGCAATTTTATTATGTTTTAATCAATAATAAGTGCCGAATAAGTGCACTAGAATACTCCTTTTGTGTGTTCTAATGTTAATATATATATTAGTACTTATTATATTGACAATAAAACTAATAATATCGAAAGTAGGGTAAACACACAAAATATGGAGAGTTGTGCGTCGTGTGGTTGTTCCCTGACACGAGAAAATCAAAATTTAGGAGTTATACTACGTAGGAAAGTGCTTATAATACTAAATTTGTCAGTTATTTAAAAATAAAAACGTATTTTGTTTGAATGACATTTTAAGGTTATGAAGCCAACATATCGCCTGGTATGCATAGGCGTAGTCAAATTGGTTTAGGTAAAATAATATAATTATAATGTTATTATGTAAAAATCCTATTGGGTGATTTCAACGCCCAACTAGGGAAAGAAAAAAAGTACAGGAAAACAGTCGGCAGTTTTCCCGCTCATAAATGGACTAACCATAATCGTAGAAGATTGGTTGAACTATGTTCGCAGTTTAATCTAAAAATAATGTCAACCCATTTTAAGAAGAAAATAACAAAACAAAAGACCTGGAGGTGCCCAAACACGTACATGGGTGAATTTCAAATTGACCATGTTGCCATTTCGTACCCCAATTATAAAGAGATTTTGAATGTTCAAGTCAGGAAAGGAGCAAATATAGACACGGATCACTACTTGACTAGAATCAAACTTAGCTTAAAACCTCGAAAACTTATTCAAAAGGGGCTGCTAATACCAAAGTTTGACCCAACGAAAATAAAACCAGCCCTAACAGAAGAGCTTGATAAACAACCTGCACAGAACTGGCAAGAATTAAAACAAAAAATTATTAAAACACCCTTAAAGTTGGTCCCTTTACAAAAACGTAGAAAACATCCGTGGTGGGATGAAGTTTGCGAGCAAGCAGTATTAAGTCGAAGTAAAGCATTCAAAGACTGGAACAGTCAAAAAACAGCAATAAACTATAACATCTTTTTGGAAGTAAGAAAAGAAACATCGAAGCTAATTAAACAAACTAAAAGAAAATATGAAAACAATCAACTTAATGAAATAGAAAAAGATTTCCAAAAAAATAACACCCGAAACTTTTACAAAACATTTAAAACTAAATTAACAGGCTATCAACCGCAGAGCCTATGCTTTCAAAAGGAAAACGGACAACTAGCTCTAAATAACCAAGACAATTGCAAAGAACTTGCGAAATATTTTGAACAAATACTAAACTGTCCTGAACCCTTAAACAAATTATCAACACTAAACCCTAAACAAACAAACCCAGATTCATTACCACCGAATGAAGAGGAAATACTTAGGCAACTTATACTTAGGCACTCAAGCGGCTTAAAAATAACAAAGCTTCTGGTGAAGATGGAATCACTGCTGAACTTTTGAAATCCGCTGGTCCAGGTACAATCAAGGAAATAACCAAAATTCTACAACAAGTTTGGCGAACCGAAGGGATTCCGGAAGACTGGAAAGATGCTCTAATCCATCATACACATAAGAAAGGAGATATAACGGATGTAAACAACTATAGAGGAATATCTCTTCTCCCAGTTTGTTACAAGATTCTATCTCAATGTCTACTAGACAGAGCACAGGGACAGTTAGAACCGAACAATGGTGAATATCAGGCAGGTTTTCGACCGGGCAGATCCTGCCCTGAGCAGATCCTGAATCTAAAGTTGATTCTAAGACATCAAAAACTGTACAATAAAAATCTCGTCTGTACATTTGTGGATTTCAAAAAAGGATATGATTCTATTGACCGCAAATCTTTATTCCGAATCTTGAAAGAACAAGGACTAGATCTGAAAACGCTGGCAATTATTAAAGCAACGTTAACTACCACGAGGTCAAAAGTTAAATTCATGGGTGACATCTCAGAACCCTTCGAAATTAAAACTGGTGTGAGACAAGGGGATGGACTCTCGCCACTCTTATTTAACTGTGTTCTAGAAAAAGTAATACAGGAGTGACGTGAAAAAAAGTCGGCATTGAATATTGACCAGCCCATTAAACTGGGGAGAACCAACATCAAAATTGATTGTCTGGCATTTGTTGATGATCTAGCAATTTTAGCTCAAGATGTATTAACGGCTCAAAAACAGATTGAAATCCTAAAAGAAACAGCAGAAAAAGTAGGACTCCAAATATCCTTTGAAAAGACACAATACATGACCTGCAACAGACTAAGAACACCATTTCAAAAAACAAAATATGGTAACATCAGACGAGTCTCTCAATTCAAATATTTGGGTGAAATAATCATGGAAAATGGGTTGGAAAAAGCGGGCAATAAGGATTGATGTCAAAAAATGGAAACGGCATTGAGACTTACACAAAATATTTACAACAAAAAATGCCTATCTAAAAACACAAAACTGAGACATTACAACACGGTTATTAAGCCAGAATGTATATATGCTGCAGAAACGCTCATTTTGAATAGAAAGAGGGACATCGAGGACATTGAAAAGAAGGAAAGAAAAATCATAAGAAAAATCCTAGGCCCCAAACAAATAAATAGCACAATATACCGACTTCGAGAAAACCAAGAAATCAAACAATACACAGATATACATAGCGATATGAGAAAAAGAAGACTTAAGTTTTACGGACACATCAAACGGATGAATCCGAGTAGGCTAACTAGACAAATAGTCGAATTTTATGAAAATAGGAGTGGAGCTAAAGTAGAAATAATTAAATGGATTGGGGCAATTAAAGAGGACCTAAGATCAACAAATATTACACAAAGTGAAATTCAGGATAGAGGCTGTTTCAGACACAAGGTTAACGTTTGGAAGGTTGGCGAGAGAGAAAAATGTAGGAAGACTGGAACAACTTGGTCTGACGAAAGGAAAAAAGCTCATAGCGAAAGAATGAAATTAGTATGGGCGCAAAGGAAGGCTAAGAACAACAAACGCCTCTAATTGTACTTCGCGTGGTCCACCCGGGCCCATACGTGAATAATAATAATAAATATAATGTTATTCAGGACAGTCATTATCTTTTTCTAGAACTTAATTTTTTAACGTATGTTCTTTCAGAAATTGTTGTACTAATAAATGTAAATGTAACTTCGAAATAGAAGAACACAGTGGTTTAATTTTATTAAAAAGCCAGACTTTATTCCAAACCGAAGTAGGTTTTTATGTTCTCATCATTTTGCTGAGGAGTGTTTTGATCGAACATCTAAGGTAAAAGTGAAACTACTACCAAATGCTGCTCCAACAATTGAACTGGACTGTTTAAAATATGTAATTTTTTATTTTGCCATTTTGATTAACAGCTTTCATAGCATTTACTCTTGTAAGTTAGCTTTTTTTGGTAGTTGTGAAAAATCAGTTTATACTCGAGTTTTCATCTAACACTTTAGTTTATTTATTGACACCATAGTAGATGAAAAAAATTCATAGTACGGATGCAAAGTTAATTTTGTTTAAGGGACATTAAATACTGAAAAACTAAATACATTAGGTATATATGTATTTTAATAATAAATAATTTATTGAATTTATATATATATATATATATATATATATATATATATATATATATATATATATATATATATATATATATATATATATATATATATATATATATATATATATCCACACACGCAAAATTAAGACACTACAACGCAGTAATCAAACCAGAGGTACTATACGCAAGCGAGACACTTACACTTCATACAAAAAGCGGCATACAAAACATAATAAAAGAAGAACGCAAAATTATGAGGAAAATTCTCGGTCCAAAACTGACAAAAGAAGGATACAGACTACATTCTCGAAAAACCACAGAGAGAATGTCCAACGTAGTGGCGGACATAAGAAAAAGAAGGTTGACATTTTATGGACATATCAGTAATCTTTCACCGACAAGACCCATTCAAGGTAAACTCACCAACAGAATTCTTACATACATACAAGGAGTCAAGTCAACAGTACCATGGATCACACAAGTCAGAGATGATCTGGAAAAGGCACAAATGGATCCGGCAGAGATTGAGGATAGAAGAAAGTACAGAAACAAAATACATATGTGGAACGTTGCATCAGAGAGCGAAGTTTCGAGGAGATCGGGAACAAAGTGGACGGAGAAAAGAAAGAGAATCCACGAAGAAAGGCTGAGAGAGGTGCGGAGGATCAGAAAGAACACTCGAAAATGAGTCAGTATGCTTTGCGTGATCCAACTGGGTCTATACGCACCTAATAATATATAAATATCCAATTTAAATATAAACATCATCTCGGTGCAAGATGCAACTGATTACCTAACCAATTTTTGAAATTATATGATTTTATGATTGGAGATTTTAATTTCTAAATAACTTTTTGCCGTATTGGTTATAGAAAAGACACTTTATCCTTCGAAAAATTCATTTTTTTAAATTAATTTAAATTTTAACATTTCTCTGCCGTATCTAGTAAGTCTTCGTTAATTTAATACATTAACGATAATTATACAATAATCTATTGAATTAAACTACTGTAAACTTTTATCAGTTTCTGTTTTTATTCCTACTGCCCTACGCCACTGCTAAACCGGAAACAATAGTCGGCCATATGCAGCTACCATTCTGTAAGTGGCATGGTGCCACTTACAGAATCATATGCTCTTTCCAGTAGTTTAATATTCAAAGATAAGTCCATCTCCCATGCTGCATCTTTATTTATAACACTCGTATTCCTTTTACAGCGCGCGTATTCCTTTTTTCTCGCTCACACTCATCTAGAGCGAGAGTATTAATTCAAATCATGGCAACCACTACTTGCGAACATTTTTTTTAGAGTTAACCATGTATTACCGTTTACAACAAAAATTAAACTTCAATTTAGTATATTTTTTTTTGAAAAACACGATGAACGTAAATAATTAACAATAATATAGCTGTTTGCACCTGGACGTTGCGGCCGACTGAGAGCTGGCAACATTTTTTTACATTCTTCACATCATTTTCGTTCAAATAACGTTCAATTCACTTTATTAAAATAGTTTATTAAAATATATTAATTACAATATATTGAATTAAAAGTAATCGCGGTTAATTTTTAATAGTCTACCCGTCAGCAATGCATTGATGTATTGTATTGTCATTAATCATTCGTGTGTATTTAGTTTCCCTAAAAAAAACAGATACCTGCAGGAATGAACAGAATGAATATGTTTTCGTTTTATTTTAGGTATTTGAGATTTTTACACTGTATAATAATAGCGTTTTGCTAAGCCCCATAAAAGGGGCATAATGAAGATTAATAGCACCATAATAAACAAAGAAAAATAATTATTGTATTTACATCACCATACTAACCAAACAAAGTGAACTATCATTTCTCCAACAACGGAGATGAACCAATTTAAAAATGTATTACGTCCTTCTGTTCAGGCCCGGACCCTCACCGGAACAATTCCGATCCAGCAAAACTCATTGTACGGAAACGAAGGAACAAAAAGAATATGGAAAGATCCAGCGAAACTAGCCGAAATCAATTTGTAGAAGAATTAATAACGGACAGTGTTGTACCGGATTAGAAAATTATAAATGATGGTCGTATCCTAGTCGGAGTTTCAATGGGATGACCGAAATCCAGCGGGCACAGCCGGCGAATACTATTAATTTTCATTTCTGCGGCCCAACGTGGAATTTTAATAAAAGCGATTTTCCGAAGAAGGAAACAATTTTTCACTTGGCGCATGGGGGAAGCAGTCGAATTCGTTGGTCGGATCTACGCGGTAGACGGGGAATAGACGAGGGGTTTGGATTAATTAACGGTTTCACGGAAATGCCTCGTAATGCTTTGATTTAACGTTTTCAGAAAGGACGATCATCTTTTGAAATAAGCTTCCACTGTAAGTTCATTATGATTGATTGGTAGTAATTTCTTCAAATTTATATTTTTCTCATAGGACATCTATAAAAACACTGGTTCTATCTTACTTAATTTTTTTCAGGTTTAGAAAGGCCAAGAATAGGGAGACCCTATTCACAGCCAACAACCCATGGTTTATACCGACCTTCCATCGTATGTCGTATATATGTAGTGTTAGATTTTCTTGGACTATTCTTGATGATATGGTATATGTCGGGGTCCTGAAGAGTCTGAACCTCGAGAGACGAAACATATGTCATCCGGTTGAAGGGATAGGTGGGGCTCCTTTCCGGTTAAGCTATCAACAAAAGTGTTCATTTAGGCGGAGACGCAGGTTGTTGTGTGTTCCACATGAGATTGTGGAACCCAACGGTTGGGTGTCTGATGACACTCAACTACTGCTGTCTCATTGGACGCAGTCCAAGAAAATCTAACACGACATATATACGCCATCCCTCCTTCCCTCATCAATTCAAGTTTTAATTTTGTTATTATATTCTGTAATGTCCAGAATAACTGGAGCGTTACCTTTGTCTGATGGCAATATTTTAATTGATGTGTCTTTTTTTAATTTATCTATAGCTAATCTTACCTCATGGTATAAATTTGATTTGATTTTAAATTGTTTGTCTAAGATAAGTTTTAATCTGATTCTGTATTCATTGCACTTTCCAAAGGTAATTTTTGAGCAACAGGACTCTACTGCCGAAATAATGTCTAATTTAGGAACATCTTTCGATGTAATACTAAAATTTAGTCCTTTAGAAAGTACATACTTTTCAGAATCAGATAATATTTTACTTGAAAGGTCAACTACAGTTTTATTAATAAAATTTTTGTCTGTATGTTTATTAATGTGTTTTGTATTTGTTCCATGTTTTTCAATAATTACATTTTTAAATTTCTTAATGTGACTATTTTTTTGGATATTCAAGTGATATATGTAACTGGAATAGACCCTATTATAAATGTGATTAAAATCTACTTTAGTTACTTTTTCGTATATTTGTTGTAATATATTATCAATTTCAGTCTTTAATTGTTGTTTAGTGTATATGTAATGTTTAATGCAATCTCTTAAAAATGCTAAACTAGCCCTATGTAAAATATATGTGCATCTGTTTGTGTTATATGGTATATGTGAACGTAAACCTTTTGGCACTATGTCTCAAACTTTTGATATCAGACAAAACAAACTAGTTATTAATAACAATAATAATAACTCTCAAACAATTAACCTGATAATTCCTTACATCTGCGGTATTTCTGACGCAATTAAAAGAGTAGGAAATAAATACAACATAAGAAGGACATTTAAAACAAAAAATACTCTTAGATCTATATTAACAGAAACTAAACCAAACAACGCACAACAAAATACAAAAAGTATGGTTTATAAAATTCGCTGCGAATGTGGCAAATTCTATATAGATGAGACATCTAAACCGTTAGATGTTAGAATAAAAGAGACAAAAATCTTCTTAAAAAGGGCGATTTTAATAAATCTAGTAATTTTAATAAATCTAATCAATTGGAATAATTCCGAAACGGTATTAAAAGAATCGGTAACAAAATACAGAAGATTAAAAGAAACCGCTATAATTAATTTAAATAAAAATAACTGTATTTCTATACTGTCGGTAGATTTAAATTCAATATGGTTTCCGATTTTAAAGAATACAATTAAAACCATTTAAGTATTTCAATACACAATCAAAATGACACGGTAAACCTCACTTATATGTATTTTGTTGGTAATACGTCACTGTCATTAAAAACTAATTGTCAATGTAATTATCATTGATATACACAAAAAATATATTTACTTCTTATCTTTCCAGAATGTATTGAAATTAATATAATTTATTTTTAGATTCGTTTTGAAAACGGGAAGAGAATATTTCCCGGAGCGTTAACGTTAAAAGTTTGTATATTTTTTAGAACATTTTTATATTTTTAAAATTTTGTTCATTAGGCAAATTTATTACAAAAAAGAATCACTGAGAAATTTGTCTCCGTTTGGTTTTTTGTTTTTACTCAGTGATTCTTTTTTACATTTACATTTACATAAGAACAGATATTTTTGATATTTAGTTTTAGATCGTGGCGAAAAACCCAAATAATGGAAAAAATATCTTAATATTAATATTAAGAGGTGCCGCATCGCAAATTTCAATTTCCCATTTAAATAACATGGGATTTTTTTTAAAGTTTGGAATTTTGTAGCTCTTCAGCGGAACATTACTGTGAAACGACTATTACATATTTTTGTAGGAAATTGAACGTCCTTCCAAAATATGTCTCTTAAAAATTTTCGATAAATTTACTAAAAATTATTTCGATATCTAAATTGACGTGTTTTTTTTAGAGCTAATTTTCATTGCTACAAGAAATAATTGAGGGTAGCTACTTTTGAAATGAAAGCACTATATAATATACAGTGGTAGACAAAAGTATTGGCACAGCATATTGTTTTTATAATAAAAATTTATATTTTTAAAATACAAACGTAAAAAAAATTATTCAAGTGTTTCTTTTATACCTTCAACCAAAATCTAAATTTTTCAAAGAAAAGGAAAGGAAAATATTTACGGTTAGAGGCCCATCAGCATCTAAGGCTATTTACCGACTGGACCTACAGTTTAACGTGGGTTCCGAACCACGGTTATCGGCTACCGACAAACTCAGGCCAACACTCCGACAAACACAGGCCATAAATCTATCAGAAAGCCTACCGACTGGTGAGTGAGCAACATAAAACACTTCTCAGAAGGCATCCGGCCTTACCCAGCCTTTAACTGGCGTCGGATTTTACACTCTTGCCTAGAAACAATCACAGACATTTAGGTGTGGATATGTGTGGGCGTGGGTGTATGTATGTGAGTGTATATAAGTGTGTGTGTAGGGTAAGAAATAAGACGGACAGAAGAATTAAAGAAAAACACCCATCCGAGCGCTGGAATCGAACCAGCTACCTTTGAATTGCCAGGCAGTCGACTAACCCACCAGACCACCGCGGCCGGCTAATTTTTCAAAGGAAAAAATTGTTAATTTCAAATGAAATAGATAAAATAAATTTAAAATGAATATAATGTCAAAAATTGCTGGACAAAAGTAGTGGCACGCTTACATGTTTGTCAAATATTTTAAAACTAGCCGCTGATATAAACTTGTTTCTTCTTATGGAAAAGTATTTATTGTGGTCGAATATTACTATCACGTAGCCGTCTGATATGTGCATTGGTCGAAGTATCTACAAAATAAATAAGTTTAAAAAAAATGGGTCGTAGAGGACAAAAAACTACAGTGACTGAAAGAAAAATATTAGTTAAGCTGCATCGTGACAGTAAATCATTCTGAAATTGCGAACCTAGTGAAAAAAGTCGTTACAATGGTCGTAGTGTAATTAAACGGTTTAACACTAGCGACAATTTTCAAAATAATGCCCCAAACAGGGCAACCATCTAAACTTACACAATTGGAAAGAAGAAAAATAATTAGACAAATTAAAAAGGATTCTCATACTTCGGCGACAGAAATTACTTCAATGATTAGAGAACAGGATAATAAAGACATTAGTGCTAAAACCGTACGGAGAATTCTGCATCGTGCTGATTTAGAGCAAGGGTTGCCAGAAAGAAATCGTATATTAATAAAGTCAACCAAAAAAAGCGCTTGCAGTTCGCAAACCAGTATGTTGATAAAACTAATGAGTTTTGGGAGACAGTAATATTTTCAAACGAAAGTAAATAGAATATCATTCATTCGGATGGACGATCTCTTGTCTGATGTAGGCAAAACACAGAAATTTTTCTACGAGAATGGAAGTCCCTAGGGCAAGAAATTACTCAAAATCTAGTTCACTTCATTCCAAACCGTCTAAGAGAAAAGGACTTAAAGAAAAGGATCTATAAAATATTAATTTTGTATATGGTTCTTTCATTAGGTGACTGTACTAATACTTTCGTCCATTCAACTTTTGACAATATATTCATTTTAAATTTAATTTATCTATTTCATACAAGTTTAACAATTTTTTTTGATTAAAATTTTGATTTTGATTGGAAGTATAAAATAAACCATTAATTATATTTTTTTACGTTTGTATTTTGGAAATATATATTTTTATTTTAAACAAAATGTGTTATGCCAATATTTTTGCCTCTCATTGTAAATAAATAACATAAATCTTTTTGACACTTTGAAATCGTCTTTAAAAGAATGATCGGAAAAAAATTGATAGCCTCAAGATATCCAGTGGAATATTCTCGTAGTTTACCGCGTTAGACAGCTATTAAATTTCGTAACATGTCCCTAAAAACAATAAAGCCGGAATATTAAAAAATTCGTCCTAATCTCTCCCGATGCCTTTGGCAGGTTGTCGATTCCGAGCTCGATATTAAAAAACGATTTTCTGTTGACGTCGGAACGCTGGAAATAAAATATTGGAATCAGAATAAACGTGATGAGGCTTTTTTTTCAGATTTTATTTAGATGAAAAATGTTGTGCATGCCAATTTTTAGTGGGTTTATTGCAAAATGTCGAGTAGGTATTAGATTTAATATTTATTTTGTTTGCAGCATTACACTGCCCAAAATACAAATTACGACCTTTATAATGCTAAGTTCAATGAGATTTACCACCTAACACCAAATTACTTTTTTTTTTTACTTTTTGACGCGCGTTTCGCGTTCGCGTTTAGATGATCAATCTAATCTAAAACTGTAAAATCTTTTCTAATGCTACTAGAGTGTTAATTTTCAGCTCGTCCCAATGAGTCAACCAGTAAAAATGGCGTGGGCTAACAAAAGGAAATCGTATCGCTACTGTGGTATTATATAAGTTCAACAAATCTGCTAGTTTTCCCTAGTTTTAATTGTAAATCAAATAGTATTACCATGATTTTTTTCATTGCTGTTTTTTAAACGTCTTATCCTGAACTTATCCTGTCTAATTAATGTATCTGCTAAACAAGGTATTGTTTATCTTATCCGCCATTGAGCAACTGACAACTCGAAGATAACTGCCATTATTTTCTATCTCTACTATTAAACGTAGGTGGAAATAAGTTTCTTCAATCTCAACTTTGTATTAAATAATTTGTAAGAGATGCCCAGCCTTAATCAGTTTCCTAACCGTGATTTAAGGGATATGCTCTGCATTTATGCATAAGTAAATTATAATAATCACACTGTTAGTTAAAACGTATGAAGAACTACCCATTCAGAATCATACCAGATCGACAATTTTTTCAAATAATTTACAATCAATTAGGCGAAACAGGTTCGTTTTATCAGAGCAATCCTGGTGGACGAAACGTATAATGGTAGAACAAGAACAGGACATTTTGGTTAGTATCGCGGAAAATCCTGAACTGAGCACTAGGCGTTTGAAGGTATCTACAGGCATTAGTAAATATACCGTTTGAAGAGTTTTCCATAACGAAAAATTGTTTTCCTACTATTTTTCACCTGTTTAAAATTTATTGCCACAAGATTTGCCGGCTAGATCAGACTTTTGTCATCTACGTACTCTACTACGTACAAAAAAACAAAAAGCCCATGTTCCTGAAAAATATATTATTTACTGACGAGGCAACTTTTATCATACGCGGAATTTTTAACTGACGAAGTAATTATTATTACGCCATGGAAAATCCACACCAACTAAGAGAACAACATTTCCAGTACGAATGTTCAATTAACATTTTTTAATCGGCCCATTTGAGTTTCGGCAAAGACTGAATGGAGATCAATATGTGTAGTTTTTAAAAAATGATTTATTAGACCTTTTGGACGGTATACCTCTAAACTTAAGACAAGACATGTGGTTCATGCAAGATCGAAAACCATCTCATTTTACTGTTGCAGATCACACGTCGATAAATTGAGCGCGGTCTCGTAGCCCAGACATTTATCCGTTAAACTTTTATGCATGGGATCATATCAAGTCTTTCGTTTACCATGATGAAATTGATACACGATACAAACTTTTACAAAAAATTTAACAAGCGGCCAATGCTATTAGAAATGAAGAAAATATCCTCTCAAATGTGAGGCGTTACTTAACAAAGAGCCTTCGAAAGTGTATTGAGGTAAACGGTGGACACTTTCAACACCTTTTGAAGTAAATTTCAAAAAATAGTTATTTTAAATAAAGTCCGTTGTTTTTTTGACATCTTAATGGGTTTTTTCCTCGTATTCATTTTTCAGCCATCGACAAGATGTGGAATAGAATATTCGAACACGAATATTTCGCAAATAGCGGGAGATATCGATATTGATTAAGGGTACGTTTTTTTACGTGGGAATTATGACTCTTCTTTATTTTGAAGTCAAACTATTCCCAGCTTTACAGCAACATTTGCCAACACCAGTTGCTCTATGGCGGATATGTTATGGGACACTCTATATGTATTCCTGCTATAACTAATGACTTTGGCTACGTCATAAATTTATTTTGATCTCTTGCTTTTGACTATCTTATTTTAAAGGTAAATTAATTAATCCTTCTACTATAAAGTTTAAGCTAGATATATCAATGTAGAAGCTATGATTTAAATCTTTAGCAAAGTATCTCGGTTTTGTAATGTGTTTTCGAATAATATCAAATTCAATCAATATCAAAAAATCTAGGTTGTTTTGAAATCAGCACAACGACTGAAAACATATTTTATTTTCCAATACGGCGACAATCTATTTTAGTTGAGCAGTATTATTGAACCCGGTGGGTTGCTATGGACGTTTTACGCCTACAAAATTCAAAATCAATTACTTTTTTTTTTTCGAGAAATTACTGGAAAAACATTGTTTATTTTGCTGTTTTTGAAAAGCATGAATTATTTTGTAGCAAAGCATGGAATTGTTTGGAATGATAAAAATGTTTCATTTTTTTAACTTATATAGAAGAGTTTATAGTTGGCTTTATTGTCAACAAATCGTCACTTTTTGTTGAAAATTTTAACTTCAAATAGTTGTTATATTCCATTAGATTTATACCGAATGTGCTTCAGCTTCTGGTTCATTTTAAGATCATTCTTAATCTCGTTAATGATCATTTTGTTAGGTGCTTGACTAGGGAAGATCCCTATCCATCCCTTTAATTAGAGAGCACATGTTTCGCTTGTTGACGTTCAGGCTCGTCAGGGTACCGACATATGCTCTCTCGTCAAGAATAGGGAGACCCTGCCCGCAGTCAACAACCCATACTTTCATCGACTTCCCACCGGATGGTGCATATATGTAACGGTAGATTTCTTTAGACAGCTTCCAATGAGGCAACAGTAGTTGAGTGTCACATTCACACAACTGCATTTGGGCGGAGTTGCAGGTTGTTGTGTGTTTCAGATGAGACTGTGAAAAAGTGCTGCTCTGCAAGCGCGTGCCCATCGATGCAAAAAGATGGTAATCGGAGGGAGCCAGGTCCGTAGAGTACGGCGTGTGCGATAAAACTTCCCATCCAAGTGATTTCAGCACTTCTTTGACTGGTTTTGCTGTATAAGCCGGTGCGTTGCCATGCTGCACAATCACTTTATCATGTCTTCGAGAGTATTGTGGACGTTTTTCGATCAATGCACAGTTCAAATTGATCATTTTTTGTCGGTAGCGATCAATATTAACTATTTCTCTAGGTTTCAACATTTCATAATATACGACACCAACCTCGTCCCACCAGACACAGAGCATGGTCTTGCGACCAAAGCGATTTGGTCTTGCAGTCGATGGGCCGCAACCATAATTCTTTTCGCTTGGGATTTTCGAAATAAATTCATTTCTCATCACCCGTTACTATTCGATGCAGAAATTACTTCCTGTCATACCTTTGAGCATTTCAGTGATGGTTTTTCCATTTTCTAATTGCCTGTCATTCGATTCATGTGGCAAAGATCTTCCCATCTTTTGAATCTTTTCCATCGCTTGTAATCGTTCACAAATTGTGACTCGGCTCACATTCAACTTTTCTGCCAATTGTTTTTGAGTTTGTGTTGTGTCTTCATCCAATAACTTTTACAATTCCGCATCCTCAAACGATTTCGGTCTACCAGGACGTTCTTTGTCTTGAATTGTCCAAAACAACGTTTCACATGTTTTTCTGGTTGGAGCATGCTCACCGTAAGTCTCTACCAGCAAACGACGACTTTCAGCGGCTTTTTTCTTTTGATGAAACAAGAAAAGTAATTTGTGCCGAAAATGCACGTTTTTAAGCACAACACTCAACATTTTCAAAAAATTATAAATCTATAACGCTGTTATTTTGGCGGAACGTAACCTGTGTAGTTTTGAGGTTAATGCCAGTAGTAAAAAAATGTTACAAAAACTGTTACAAAAACTGCTAGTGAAACCTATATATAGTGGGGGACAAAAGTATTGGCACAGCATATTGTTTTTATAATATAAATTTATATTTTTAAAATACAAATGTCAAAAAAATAATGAAAATATATTTTATACCTCCAACCAAAATCTAAATTTTTCACAGAAATAAAATAGTTAATCTCAAACGAAATAGATAAAATTAATTTAAAATGTATTTTTTAATTGTATTGGCATTTGTAAATATATTGACTTAAATGTTTATCAAATATTTTAAAGCGCTGAAAAAAACTTGTTTCTACCTATGGAAAAGTATTTGTTGTGGTCGAATATTGTGTAGTCTTCTGATATGTGCGTTGGTCGAAGTATCTAGAAAATAAATTATTTTAAATAAAATGGGTCGTAAGGGACTGAACACTACAGCGACTGAAAGAAAAATAAATTTGAAATTGCGAGCGTAGTGAGAAAAAGTCGTGACACTGTTCGTAGTGTTATTGAAAGGTTTAACAATAGCGACAGTTTTAAATATGACTTATAGAATTGGTAAGAAGAAAAATAATTAAAAAAATTAAAAAGAGTCCTCATAATGTTAAAAAACTGTTACAAAAACCGCTAGTGAAACCTATATATAGTGGGGGACAAAACTATTGGCACAGCATATTCTTTTTATAATAAAAATTTATATTTTTAAAATACAAATGTAAAAAAAATAATGAAAATATTATTTTATACCTCCAACCAAAATCTAAATTTTTCACAGAAATAAAATAGTTAATCTCAAACGAAATAGATAAAATTAATTTAAAATGTATTTTTAATTGTATTGGCATTTGTAAATATATTGACTTAAATGTTTATCAAATATTTTAAAGCGCTGAAAAAAACTTGTTTCTACCTATGGAAAAGTATTTGTTGTGGTCGAATATTGTGTAGTCTTCTGATATGTGCGTTGGTCGAAGTATCTAGAAAATAAATTATTTTAAATAAAATGGGTCGTAAGGGACTGAACACTACAGCGACTGAAAGAAAAATAAATTTGAAATTGCGAGCGTAGTGAGAAAAAGTCGTGACACTGTTCGTAGTGTTATTGAAAGGTTTAACAATAGCGACAGTTTTAAATATGACTTATAGAATTGGTAAGAAGAAAAATAATTAAAAAAATTAAAAAGAGTCCTCATAATGTTAAAAAACTGTTACAAAAACCGCTAGTGAAACCTATATATAGTGGGGGACAAAACTATTGGCACAGCATATTCTTTTTATAATAAAAATTTATATTTTTAAAATACAAATGTAAAAAAAATAATGAAAATATTATTTTATACCTCCAACCAAAATCTAAATTTTTCACAGAAATAAAATAGTTAATCTCAAACGAAATAGATAAAATTAATTTAAAATGTATTTTTAATTGTATTGGCATTTGTAAATATATTGACTTAAATGTTTATCAAATATTTTAAAGCGCTGAAAAAAACTTGTTTCTACCTATGGAAAAGTATTTGTTGTGGTCGAATATTGTGTAGTCTTCTGATATGTGCGTTGGTCGAAGTATCTAGAAAATAAATTATTTTAAATAAAATGGGTCGTAAGGGACTGAAAACTACAGCGACTGAAAGAAAAATAAATTTGAAATTGCGAGCGTAATGAGAAAAAGTCGTGACACTGTTCGTAGTGTTATTGAAAGGTTTAACAATAGCGACAGTTTTAAATATGACTTAAAGAATTGGTAAGAAGAAAAATAATTAAAAAAATTTAAAAGAGTCCTCATACCCCAGCGTCGGAAATTACTTCAATGATTAGAGAACTTGATGATAAACATATTAGGGCTAAAACCGTAAGGATAGTTCTGCATCGTGCTGATTATAGAGCAAAGGTTGCCAGAAGGAAACCGTACATTAACAAACTCAACCAAAAAAAAGCTTTTGCAGTTTGCAAACCAGTATGTTGATAAAACTAGTGAGTTTTGGGAGGCAGTAATATTTCGAAAATAAATACAAAAGTAAAAAAGTAGAGTAAATACAATCGGAATTATATCTTTCATTCAGATGGACAATTTCTTGTGCGGAGGAAGTAAAACACAGAACTTGAGTTAAATAATTTACATCAAACAGTTAAGCATGGGCGTGGAAGCACCCTAGTGTGGGCATGTATGGCTGCATAAGGCGCTGGAAATATTGTCTTGATTGATGGAATAATGAACAAAACCGTTTATTTAAATATTTTAAAAAAATAATCTACGCCAAAGTGGTGAAAAGCTGAATATTGCCAACAGTTTCTATTTTCAACAAGGCAACGATCCAAAACATACAGCTTATGTAGCAAAACAGTGGATAGCTTATAACGTGCCACATCAGTTAAACACCCCTCCTCAGTCACCTGACCTGAATCTTATAGAAAATCTGTGGAATGAACTAGAGAAGCGGATCAGAAAATATCACATTTCATGTATTTTTAGAAGCTGCTGATTCGTTAGTCGTCAACTTAAGAATTAAAAACGAGATAGTGTCTGCCATAAAAACATTGCTGCCAATACAGTGTTGAAACGAGTAGAATAATGAGTAGTAATATTTTTTTTGCAGTTACCACGTGACTTATTTTACCCTGCAAATTTCTGAATCCACAGATGTGGTTCATACCACCCAGATGGCTGTTTTCATCAGGATGATTTTTAGCGATTTTCTAATTAACGAAAAACTTTTGAAGATTATTCCACTAAAAGGATATGCTACTGGACGGGATTTTAACTTCTCATTTCAAAAATGTCCGAGAAAATTCGAATATCTAAAATGGTAGGCTTAAGAACCATAGAGCTCCAGCTATGGTGGGTTCTGAAAAGAGTCTTGTGGCATTATGTCGAAAGGATGATACGTTTTCACAATTCCTCTCTTATCACTGCTTTATTATCACTTCATTACTATCACTTATCGCTGCATTATTATCACTGCACTATTCTCCACAAGCAATATGCGGGAAGTTTTTGAAACTAAACGACATTATGATAATGGTAGTAAAAATTGTGAACGTTAGAGCTCAGTCAGTTATTCAAAGAACTGACCGATGAAATCGACTGTCAATACGGGGATTTACTTGTTCACTCTGAAGTCCCATGATTAAGTAGAGGAAAAGTAATCAAACGTTTTAATGATCTCCTACCAGCTCTAGTTGAATTTTTTAAACAACGCGATAAACCCATTCCTGAACTGAAAAACTTAACCTGGGTTGGTTGGAGATTTGGATTTCTCGTGGATATTACAGTGAGATTGAATGAAGTTCATTTACAGCTTCAAGGGAGAGACAAAGAATTAACGGGAATGATTTCTGATATAAAAGCGTTCACCAAAAAGCTTGAGTTTTGGGAAGGAAAGCTAATCAACCGTGACACCAAGCACTTCTCTGTTATTTCAGAAAAGATATCTCACAATCAGTTGCAACCTTACGACGATAAATATTTGCAAATAAAATCGAACTTGATGGATACCTTTAAATCTCGTTTTAAAGATTTCAAAGTGGTCACACTAGTGGTGTAATTTGTTGACTCATCCCTCATGGAAATTAATATTGTACAAATTGCCACTTGTGTTATGCAGTATTTTAGGGAAGAAATGGTTACCACGCATTGAAAAGGTTGGCGACCCCTGCATTAGATACTGCTCTGTGTGACTTTTTTCCATTTCATCAGTTGACGAAATGAATGGATGCCGTTTTAAATCCATAGAAGCTACTCAAAACAGTTTGCTGGGCATTTTGATGGTATTACGAGAAGTCGAGTGTAAATACTGTTTTCACGATTGGAAGAAAACTTTGGAATGGTAGTGTTTGAAGTAAAAAGGAATTACTTTGATGAATAAATAAACATTTCGGGTTTTATTTTAAAATTACTTTGGTTTTTATACATCACACTAGAAAGTATTACGGGTTTTTGAGTGATATCGTGACATTCAAAAACATTTGGCCGGTCGCGTTGGTACGGACGGTAAGAGCAACGGCCTGCCGCTGCTGTGCCGAAACCGCATTGGAGCGGTAGTTAGTTCCCCTTCCAGCTCTCGGATGGTTGTTTTTCTTTCTTTCTTCTGGCTGTTTACTTCCTAAATGTTTGTGATTGTTTCTAGGCTAAGTGTAAAATCCGACAACGAATTGCCCCTCAGTCACGCCAGTTAAGGGCTGGGTAAGGCCGGATGCCTTCTGAGAAGTGTTCTACGTTGGTCACTCGCCAATCGGTAGGCTTCCTGATAGACTTATGGGTAAGCACATAACCAAGGGTTGATAGCATGAGGGGCGCGCAGATTTGGGTTGTCGGTGGCTGATGACCGTGGTTCAGAACCCACGTTAAGCTGTAGGTCCAGTTGCTAAATAGCCTTGTAGTTGCTGATGCGTCTCTAACAACATTTTTATTGTAGATTATTAATGTGATCCCCTAGATATGATCACTAAGAATAATTCATAAATCTCATTTCTGGCTCAAGTAAATTTTCAACATTTTTTCTTCTTTTGTAATATACGGGTTTATAATTTAGAATAAATTTAAATCTTATTTTAAGAACAACTCCTTTAATTAAAAACTTTTATAGGTTAGTTCTCAAGGTTCCCAGATTGCAGTTTTATGCCGTCAAATAAAAAGTTGATTTTGGTACCTCGTTTAAAATTGTTAGTTTACGTAGACGAAAGAGGTAAAGAGAGTGGCCTTATTTGAAATTAAAAACAGTGATGTACCCGGATACTGAAGATGGAGTTGGATTTTTAATTTAAAATTTCTTTAATAATATGGCGGGGAAGTAATTTTGTACTGAGAATGTTTTTCTTTTTAAAAGTAATTTAAAGGATCTATGTATTAAGATTACTTGTTTGAAACTAAACTAAATTCAATTTTCTAAATGCAAATTTTAATACAATGTCGATGATAATTTAAACCTTTCTTCCTACGACATTCTTTCCAATTAAAAATTAATTTATGAAATAGTTATATATCTAGTTATATATATATATATATATATATATATATATATATATATATATATATATATATATATATATATATATATATATATATATATATATATCTTATTTTAAGAACAATTCTTTTCATTAAGAACTTTTATAGGTTAGTTCTCAATGTTCCCAGATTGCAGTTTTATGCCGTCAAATAGAAATTTGATTTCGGTACCTCGTTTAAAATTGTAAGTTTACGTAGACGAAAGAGGTAAAGAGAGTGGCCTTATTTGAAATTAAAAGCAGTGATGTACCTGGATACTGAAGATGGAGTTGGATTTTTAATTTAAAATGTCTTTAATAATATGGCGGCGAATTAATTTTGTACCGAGACGGTTTTCGTTTTTGAAAGTAATTTAAAGGATCTATGTTCTATCAAAAGTTATTCTAACAGGCATAGTATCGCGGAAAGTTGGGAGGCGGCATGTGCCGATAAAGAGACTGCGTCACTCAAGAAGGCTATCATAGAAAAAGGTGGCTATAGCAGTCAATCCATATTTAACGTGGATGAGACTGGATTGTTCTGGAAGAAGATGCCTAAAGCAAAATTTATCGCACGTGAAGAAAAAATCTTTCGAGGTTTTAAGGCCTCTAAAGATCGATTTTCAGTGATGGTTGGCGGAAATGCAGCTGGCGACTAAGGGTTAAAATCTCTCTTAGTTTATCGCTTGGAAAATCTAAGAGCTTTAAAAAATAAATCTAAAGCTGATTTGCCCTTGATTTGGTAGTCGAATCTTAAAGCCTAGGAAAGCCTAGGACCGCCGCCATATTTGACGATTGGTTTGTTCATCATTTCATAACCGAAAGCGAATGTTATTGCCAATCAAAACAAATCCCATTTAAATTCATGCTATTAATCGACAATACACCAGGCCATCCTCCTGGTACTCTTACTAATTTTGACCAACGTGAAAAAGTTGAATTTTTGCCACCAAATACAATCAGCCAGCTTCAACCGATTGACCAAGGTGTCATTTAAAGCTTATTTCACGAGTCAATCATTTGTCGGTCATCCACACCTCTCTTATCATTTCCCAAATTTCCTTAAAATTCCCCTGTCGATTCTCTTTCTCCACATCCGTCCACCTTGTCCCCGATCTCTTCGAAACTTCGCTCTCTGATGCAACGTTCCACATATGTATTTTGTTTCTGTACGTTCTTCTATCCTCAATCTCTGTCGGGCCTATTTGTGCCTTTCGCAGATCAGCTCTGACTTGTGCGATCCATCGAACTGTTGACTTGACTCCTTGTATGTATGGAAGAATTCTGTTGGTGAGTCTGGTCGGTGGGAGTCTACTGATATGTCCATAGAATTTTAACCTTCTTTTTCTTATATCCGCCGCTACGTTGGACATTCTCTCTGTCGTCTTTCTAGAATATAGTCTGTATCCTTCCTCTGTTAGTTTTGTGCCGAGAATTTTTCTCATAATTTTGCGTTCTTCTTTTAGTATGTTTTCTATGCCATTTTTTGTGTAGAGTGTAAGTGTCTCGCTTGCGTATAGTACCTCTGGTTTGATTACTGTGTTGAAGTGTCTTATTTTTGAGTGTGTGCATATGCATTTCTTATTGTAGATGTTGTGTGTCTTGCCGTATGCCCTCTTCATCTTCTGTAATCGAGCCTTCTGTGCTATTTTCTCTCCTCCTGTGGGTTCGAGGATCTCGCCCAGCTATTTGAAGTGAGTGATTCTATTTATTTTGCTGTATTTGGTGTTCAAATTTTGGACATCTAATTTTGAGCAGAAGAATTCGGTTTTTTGAAAGGAGATTTGTAGGCCGACTTTCTCTGCACATTCCTTGGGAACTTCGATCTGTTTGGTTTCTCTTTTTTCATTGTCTGCGAGTATGGCGAGTTTCCAGTGTCCTTGATTTTTCAGTTATTTTTTCCATTCCCTTATGACTTTGTCCAGGACCAGATTGAAGAGGAGTGGGGATAACCCATCTCTTTGCGTACTCCGGTTTTAATCAAAAAGGGTTCGGAAATTTCTCCCATAAATTTCACTTTAGAGATTGTGTCGGTCAGTGCCTGCTTGATCAATCGTAGTGTTTTGGGGTCGAGTCCTTGTTCTTCTAGGATGTTGAACAGAGATTTCGGTCGATGTAATCATATGCTTTCTTGAAGTCCACAAACGTGCAGATAATTGGGGCGTTCCTGATAGCTTTGTATTTCAATATTGTTTTTAAGTTAAATATTTGTTCATCGCATGAGCGACCAGGGCGAAAGCCTACCTGGCACTCGCCAATTTTGTGTTCTAATTGTTCTTGTGTACTCTGAAGAAGGCATGCACAGAGGATTATGTAAGTAAATTGTAGTAAGGAGATTCCTCTATAGTGGTTCACATTTTTTCTCTCCGTTTTTGTGTAGCGGGTGGTTAAGAGCACATTTCCATTCCTCTGGTAATTTTTCTGTTTGCCAGATGTTCGTGATAATTTGCGCAAGTTCCTGCAGTTAATTTGGTCTGAGGTTTTTCAATAGTTTCGCGGTGATACCATTTCACCGGATGTCCTGTTATTCTTTAGTTTGCGTATGTGCCTGCGGATTTCTTCCTCTGTAGGTGGTGGTTATTTTGAGTGGGCATAGATACAATTTTCCTTGGGGAATCTGGGGAATCTGGGGGCAATATATATATATATATATATATATATATATATATATATATATATATATATATATATATATATATATATATATATATTTATGTAGCTTTTATGTATCTGGGATTCTATGCTCAAACTGTTAGTTTATTCAAGTTCCTCTACATTGGTCTGATATTTTTGCCATTCTATTCTCGAGAGATTTCATCAAGGCGACCT
Source organism: Cosmopolites sordidus (assembly GCA_031761425.1). NCBI lineage: Eukaryota > Metazoa > Arthropoda > Insecta > Coleoptera > Curculionidae > Cosmopolites > Cosmopolites sordidus. The sequence goes on from JARFXV010000619.1 coordinate 1,094,284, forward strand.
CAGGAGAATCTTGAGAATAAAATGGCTAAAATATCAGACCAATGCGGTGGTGGACCAATGTTTATGTACTTATGATACAGGATGCAGTATTCAGCTCCATATAGAAGAGTTAAAATAATGATGTAAACACTGACTTTAGTGCGTTTCTTCTCTTTTTCGAAACACTCTTCTCGTTAGATGTTCAAAATTGACACCAGCATATTTTATTCTATATATAACCTCTTCTTGCATGTCGGCAGAACAGGAAATTTTATTCACAACAATGCCAGTTGTCTCTTCTCTCTTCTTATTTGGAGGCAGTTGGTTGATTTAACATTGTTTTATGAACATTATCGATTAGTTTGATGAACATTATCGACCACGGAAGCCTTTAGACCCGAATATTATAGAGGTGCAGCCACATGCGGCATACAATCTAGAGAGGGTGGGCTTTCACATGAAGAGGATCCTACAAAACTGTCAAATCATTTATCAATAATATAATTAATTCAGTCATATACTGTAACAGTTAATAAAACTGTATCAAGAAATGTGAAAACTACAATCAGAATTTGTTAATCTGAAGGAAAGCATTTTAAGCAGATCTGGTAGCTTCAGATTATTATTGCGTATTATTATTATTATCACAGCGAAATTATCTGAATCTGAATGAGAAGAGAAAACATAGAGATATAAAACTGGATAAAGGTTTATTTTGAATATTTAATAAATTTTATTTCATCACAGCACCCTCTGAAAAATCTAGGAATCTATTTACCAACTTAATGCATTTTATTATTAAGTAAAGATCAATGTTCTGTTTTTTTTCCTCGCGTTTTCAATAGCTCCGGACAAATCTAAACAAATCAGTACGTGTCCAATTGTTTTCTCGTTTCACCTGCCGGCACCAGCGTCGCATTTTTCTTCCAGCTAACGCCAACCACCCTCTCCTCCCCTTTCCCCAGGTCGCCCTAATCGAATTCGCCGAAGACCGACAAAAAGCTCGACCCGTCGGAGGCAAGGAAACAGGGCGGACGAGGTGGTTAAAAAATCGCGACAAATATCTGATAAGGGTCTGAGAACACGCCGGAATCGACATTTAAATGACATTGATTAAATTCGGACAGTTCATTTTGCAATCTCGTCGGTCGGCCCGTTTAAAATTCGGGTCGCGATCTGATCGCTTCCGCTTCAGCTTCGGCTTCGACGGAGTTGATGGCATTCCTCTTACCTCCCCTTCGCTGCTTCACCTCGTCGGTTCGCGTTTTCAAAGCAAAGTTGATTAAGCTTCGGGCGTGGGATGAAGGCGTTTCCGGGTGTGACGGGGGTGGCTCGTTCCCGATTAAAATTAATTGATTTATTCTCCAGGTTTATTTTGCGATTGCGGTGTTAATCGAAATAACTTTTAAAACAATTATTATCGATTGTTAGTTTAATATTCTTTTTCTTTTGCTTGCTTCGTGTTGTGGCTAAATCTCTCCTTAATACTTTTTAACAGTCATTTTTATTCACTCTATTTCTGACATATGACTCCCACTTTAACGTCTATTAATTTTTGTTTTGAGACAGACTCAAAACAAAAATAAATGAAAGTACATGCCAGCTATATTATATCTTTTATATCGTCTGTCCACCACACTGCCGCCGTCTAGGGGATCACTGAGAAGATCTTTATTGTTATATACATTTCTCAGCATTCGTCCTGTAATATGGCCAGCATATTCATCAAAGGTAATACTTCATTTCCGCAAGTTCCCTCCAAATTCGCCAACTTTAATAACAAAAGGTTATCAAATAAGACCTATTTATTTATAATTTTGAAAAAAAAACATATCCGTAAATGACATTAACATGATTTTTGAAGTGAAAACTTCTTTAGCCGCGTTGAGCGATTTTCGGTAGGGGTAAAACTTATGGGTTCACGTCACCGACATGCTAGTGACGTGTCGCGCCAGACTGGCGACGCCAATTGTGCTTTAAATGTGTTTTAATGTGTTTTAAATTAAATTGTGTTTTAGATAATCATTTTTTATTTGTTTAATTGTAAAATCACTGTGCAGTACAAGAGTGACTACTCAATATGCTTATATTTTTATGTAGAAAAATTAATAACAAAAACTAAGCATTTTCGAATATTTCCAGTATTGTTATCAACTTTTGCCTTGAAAAATTTGATATTATTTATTTTTCTAATATTTAATCTCTGCAATATATCGTGCAATGAATATTTCATAGTGACTTAGGAGACTAGCGACTTATCTTACTAGCGTGGTAAAACAGATTTCATGTTGTATAGTATTTTTGTCGCGAATTTTAAAATTAAAAATTCTATAAAATTTTATAATAAATTTAATTTCTCAAAATATTTGTTTATTGGTTTAAATTGATAGAAATAAAATAAGTTTTTTGTTATTTTATTCAAAATAATTATTTACAAAGTTATATCATTCAATTTCGCCACCAGAAATTTACAAAAAAGTATTGTAATATAATTAGTTTTTCTAAATGTTCATTTTCTATATTTGTTTAGATCCTCGATCCTACGTGAAAAAAAAATACATTTAAAGGAATATTCATTTAAAAATTTAAAAAAAACACAGTTATTCCAAAATTCAAATGTTCACTTCTGTTGGCAGTCCCCATGACTGCCTGCCTTTTTTTTAATTTTCAATACGAATGGTTATCATTGAAAATAATTTTATTGTTTTTCAAAATATTATTCATGATGATCAATACACTTTCCCATACGTTTGAACCAATTTTCATAGCGTTTTTTCCATTCCGATTGAGGTATCTCTAAAACATGCATTTTGAAAGCATCAACAGCTTCTTCTAGCGTCGAAAATAGTTGACTATGTAGTTTATTTTTCACGGACGGGAACAAAAAGAAATCATTGGGTGTCAGATCAAGACTGTGCGGTATATGACCCATCAATATGATGTTTTGACCGGTTAAATATTGAGTGGTTCGGTCCGATGTGTGAGAGCTCGCATTGTCATGATGAGGATCCTTTGTCGCTGGTTGTTTTTACTTATTACTTCAAATACTTCTGGTAAACAAATGGCTGTGTACCATTTAGAATTGACCATTCTACGATTCTCTAGTGGCACTATATCCAGTGCCACTAGAGAATGGTTTTACCGATATCCGCCATGGGGCTCCGCCTTATTTATCTGTAAATGTAAGAGCGCATTTAGATCGGTTATATTCCAGATTTAAATCATTTTGATTACTTTCTGTGGGGATACTTGTAGCTATTGGTCTATTTGGGCAGGGTAAAATTTTCCATGAAGAAAAGAATCAGAGGATGCATTGAGATGAATGCAGGTCATTTTCAACATCTGTTGTGAATAAGTGCTAAATCCTTACTAGTAATTAGTCTTGTTATTGTTGGCTACTAAATAAACATTTTTGTACAAGGGTGCTTACTTAATTATTAAGATACATTTCGATATCCATATAATCGTACATCGATATAGAAAAAGTCAGTTTCCTGGAAAAAGTTCTATTCTAACGAGATGAAATAAGACAACCTTTTTTACCTAAAAATCTTTGCGATTCAATAATTTGATTTAAAAAATTATAAAATATTACAAACAAAAAAGTTATGGCAGCATTTACATAGGAGACGCCCCAATGTGACGGCTCTGAATCAAATATTCAATTATTAATACAAAAAACCGTTTTTTTTTTCAGAGTTTCACCTATAAGGGGTTCTAACCTCATTAAGAAGCATTTTTGGGGGTTTTTTTATGTTTTAATCCCTAGGGTCACCTCCCAAAATAATTCGACGTTATTTCCGGATACCCTGTATATATTAAGTATATATATTAAGAATTTAGGTCATAGCATGTTTTGATATTTGATTAGAAAGCAATTACTATAGAATAATAAAACTTATTGTCATAGTAAAGAAAACGTCAACAATATTTAGTTTTTGTAATACAGTTTAAGTATAAACATTTATAAGGCACAAGTCACTACAACCATTTTTCTTTTTTTTTTGGGTTTATCGCCACGATCTAAAAAACAAAAAAAAAAACGGAGACAAATTTCTCAGTGATTCTTTTTTTGTAATAAATTTGCATGTAATAAATTTGCCGAATAAGATTTTAAAAAATGCAAATTTTTGTTTAAATAAATACAAATTTTTGAACGTTAGCGTTTCGGGAGGTCTTCTCCTCCCGTTTCAAAACGAATCTAAAAAAATAAATTATATTAATTTTTATATATACTGAAAAGATAGGAAGTAAATATATTTTGTATATATGTTAATGATACTTACATTGACAATAATAGTTTTAATAATAGTGACATACTATTAAAAAAATATATAGGTGAGGTTTACTTTGTGATTATTGTGTATTGAAAAACTAAGTTTTTAATTGTATTCTTCAGAATCCGGAACTATACTAAATTTAAATCTACTGATGGCATAGCAATACAGTTATTTTTATTTAAATTAATTATAGCGGTTTCTTTTAATCTTCTATATTTTGTTAAATATTCTGTTAATACTGTTTTGAAATTATTCCAATTCTTTTTATGTCACGATTCCAATGCGTGTTGAGAAATTCTACATTTATTAAAATCGCCATTTCTAAGAAGGAATTTTGGTATTTTGTTGTGTGTTGTTTGGTTTGAATTTTGTTAATATTGAATTTTTGTTCTAAATGTTGTTCTTATGTCATATTTATCAGTTACTCTTTTAATTGTATCAAAAATACCGCGAATGTAAGGAATTGTGAGGTTAATTGTTTAAGAGTTATTATTATTATTGTTATTAGTAAGTTGTCTGTTTTGTCTGGTATCAAAAGTTTTAAAAGATTTATCTATGAATTTTTTAGGTAATTCTTTTTTATTAAAATGTCTTTGATGTAATTTGTTTCTTTTTGTAGTGTATCACTGTCGGTACAAACAAGTATTGCTTTGTCATATAAACTTTCAATTACTCCTATTTTATCTGATTTTGAGTGATTGGAAAATAAATTGCGATATCTATCTGTGTTTGTACGTTTTCTATAAACTGTAATTTTTAATGTGTTGTGTTTTATTATTAAAGTGTCGAGGAATGGCAATTTATTCTCCTTCTCCATCTCTAAAGTATACTTTACTGTAGGCTCTCGAGAATTTATATCTTTTAAAAAAGTATTTAGATCATCAATGCTAAGTTGCCATATAGCAAAAATATCATCAACATATTTAAGCCATATTATTGGTTTTTTAAGAGGTTTACTTAATATGTCATTCTCAAGTTCCTCCATAAAGATATTACTCAAAGGAGAAAGAGAAGAACCCATTTTCATTCCGAAATTTTGTTCATAATAATCATTTTCTAAGTGAAGATATGTGGTTTTTAAATATAGAGTTAATAATCTTAAAATTGTATTTATGTTTAGTTTAGTGTGGTCTTTTTATTTATTGTATCATGTTCTAATCTCTTTTTAATTATTAAATTAATTTATCAACTGGTGCATTACTAAATTAACTCACCACGTCAAAACTAACCATTAAACTTTGATTTGTAATTTTAATGTCGGAAATTTTATCTAAACAATCTGACGTATTTTTAATATATGAATTTGTTTCACCCGAAAGGGGATTTAAAATGTTTAATAAAACTTTTCCTAGTTTATAACATGGGGCATCTGTATATTAGTTTATAGGGCGAAGTGTTATATTAGTTTTGTGTATTTTTAGTAGACCATACAGAGGTGGTTTACTATTATGTGGTGCAAGCTGTGATCTTTCTAGATCTGTAGTTTGTGTTTATATAATATTTTGTAAATTTGTTTCTCTGTTTTTGATATAGGATTTGTAGATATTTTAGTGTAATTTATTAATTAAACTTATAATTAAAACTCATTAATTAAACTTATAATTTAGTTATTATTTTCTCTAGTATCCAGAATAACTGTGATGCTACCTTTTTCTGATGGTAATATTTTAATAAATTTATTTTTTTTATTTTATTTATAACTAACCTGTTCTCATGGTATAAATTTGATTTGATTTTAAATGGTCTTTCTAAGACAAGTTTTAATCTGATTCTGTATTAATTTGCACTTTCCAAAGGTAATCTTTGCCGAAATAATGTCTAATTTAGGAACATCTTTCGATGCAATACTAAAATTTAATCCTCTAGAAAGTACATACTTTTCAGAATCAGATAATATTTTACTTGAAAGGTTAACTACAATTTTACTAATGAAATATTTGTCATGTGTTTGTTTTGAATATAGTATAATTATTATAATTAATGTAATATGTATTACTCTTTAATGTTCCATGAAGGGCATCTTTGTAACAGAGTCTCTGATCTTCTTGCCTATGGATACCTAAATTATTTATACTACCAGTAAAACAATAGGAATGTTAAACGAACAGTTGATAATAATTGACTTACTATTGATAATTGATAATTTATTTAAAGTAACACCGCAATCTCATAACAAACCTAGAAAATAAATCAATTATTCTAATCGACAGCAAGTTGCCTCCGTTGTACTCAAAACCGCTAACACTTCAGGCCCGTAGGTTAATCAGCTTCTGTCAGAATACGCGAGCTAATGAGGGGGTGGCAAGAGGTCCTTGGCCTAGGAATGCCATCAACTCCATCGAAATCGAAGCTGCAATCGAACCGACCAGATCGCGACCCGAATTTTAACCGGCAACGGAGGACGAGATTGTAAAATGAACAGTTCGAATGCAATCAATAGGTTTTAAATCAATAGGTTTTAAAAATTGTTATTATAAAATTAATTACTTACAAAATGAAATATTTGTATCTGTATCTGTATCATTCAATTCTTCTACTGGAACCTTTAGTGTGAAACACTAAACTCGAAAAGATTTACCACTAAACACCAAATCACTTTTTGAAAACTTCTCGACTCACGTTTCGTAGATGATTATTATTAGATTAAATCATCTCCTGGTGATGCTAACATGGTTAGCAAAACTGCGTCGAGAAGTTTTCAAAAAATAATTTGGTGTATAATAGTAAATCTCTTCGAGTTTAAGCCAGTCGCGTTGTTTTTGTTTCTTTCTTCTGTCTGTTTACTTCCTTCCTAAATGTTTGTGATTGTTTCTAAGCAAGAGTGTAAAATCCGACAACGAATTACCCCTCACTCACGCCAGTTAAAGGCTGGGTAAGACCGGATGCCTGCGCTCGCCAGTCGGTAGTCTTCCTGTTAGACTTAAGGGTTAGACTAATATAACCAAGGGTTGATAGCCTGAGGGGGGTACTGGCCTGGGTTGTCGGTGGCTGATGACCGTGGTTCGGAACCCACATTAAGCTCTAGGTCTATTTGCTAAATAGCCTTGTAGTTGCTGATGCGTCACTAACCGTAAATCATTTTCTTTCCTTTCTTCGAGTTTAGTATCAGTATCGTTATTAGTAATGTGTATTTTATTAGATTTAACAAATATGGCTGTATTAATAAAACATCGTTAATGTTAATTTTAATAAAGAACTTTTATGAAATCTATATTCTCATATTCTATGCGTTTTTAAATTTCGCGAGCATTGTAGCCTCTTTAACAACGATGTCACATCTAAAAAACTACGATATAAAAAGTAAATTTTTGATATTTATTTGCTAATTACTACTATCACTAACTACTACTACTAATTACTACTAATTACTACTATCACTTTCGTATTGAAATCTGAAATCTGATAAGACTTGTGATTTCTTATTACAAAAATTTAATTAGATCATTATCTTACCATAATCTACTAACATGCCAAATTTCATTAAATTTTGAATGGTAATTTTAAGTCTAACCGTACTACCTTAACAGGTGAAATCATTTGAAGGTTCTGTCATATGTCAAGGACAAATGGTTACATGACTCGGAAAGCGCGCGAATTTTGTATACAAAAGTCACCTTACTTTTTGAGTATGGTGGTACAATACGGGATGATCATCGAGCATCACAATAATTTTTTGCCATAAAAAAAAACGCAACGTGAGCGGGTACAATGAGCAATCGCACATTAAGATCATTTCGAAGTATTTTTCAATAGTCAAAACTTTTATTGATGTATTTAGACATGGATCATCATCAGTGTCCTTTGTTCCTTTACAGAATATTGACAACTTCTCGGTACGCGTTTTGCTAACCAGGTTAGCATCATCAGGAGATAATTAAATCAGATTTGTTTAGATTTAATCATCTCCTGATAATGCTAACACAATTAACGAAAAGCTAGAAATAAAGTGATTTGGTGTTTAGTGGTAAATATCTTCGAGTTTAGTGTTTCACACCAAAGACTTCAAAGGAAGAATTGATCCAGTGTTATATGGTTTACTGAAAAGGAACTGTTTCATTTTAAGTAATTTCTAACGAATACGAGTCTTGGACGAGGAACTGACAAAACATTTTAGGTATTTAAAAGAGAAAATTTTTCCAAAAACGAAAGGTGACATTTTATAATGAAAACATACAAGTTATCTATTTTCAAAATAACAGGAATTTGTATTAACCTTTTGTTTCAGGTAAGAGCCTTAACTGTAATGGAATTTTCATCGACTTACAATTTTGTGGTAAGCAATTTACTATGATAAGAGGGGATTTATATATAGTTAAAAGCTTCAGAAAAATAAAGAACATAACAGGTTTTTCAAATTGAACGGTTTTTTTTAATTCTTAAATAAAACACAGATAACGTTGTGCATTTCTCTAGGTCTAGTCTCATTTGGGAAGTGTAATTTATGACATTTATAAAAATGGAGTCGTACACAATATAACAACGTGTTAAAACCGTTGAATTATTTTATGAAAGTGGGTGTTCAGTAAAAAATATTTTTGTAAAGTTAGGTGATACTTACGGTTTACAATCGTCCATCTGAAAGCACTGTCAATCAAATTGTTAAAACATTTCAAGAAACTGATTCGGTGGAAGAAGAAAGTAGACCAATATATATTTGTAATGGTCATTCAGTAGAGCATACTGATTTGATACGCGAGAGTGTACGTGAGAGATAAGGTTCAAATAACACAATAACTAAAACCACTGGATACTGGATCATTCAAAATGATCAAACAAATAGATGATTTCTCTCAAAAAATCATTTTTTCAAATGAAACACATTTTGAAATTGGTGGTTATGCTAACAAAAAAAAATGTTGCATTTGGGGTGAGGAAAATCCACGATTGCTTCATAAGAATTTTTTACATCCTAAATGAGTCACCATTTGGTACATTATAGTCAGGAGTCGTAATTAGGCTGTATCTGTGAATGGTGTTCGATATCGTGATATGGTAACTATATTTTTGTGGGCTAAATTGATAGAAATTGATCTAGAGGATAAGTTGTTCCAATAGGATGGCGCTACATCTTACTCTGCTCATGAAACAATTTATTTATTGAGAGAAAAAAATCCTGGGCGAGTTATTGAAAGAAACGGTGATGTTAATTGGCTACCAAGATCATGTGATTTACACCGTTAGACTAGTTTCTTTGGGGTTACGTAAAAAGCCAGGCCTATAAGAACAGTTCACAATAGATTCCTGAACTAAAAAAAGAAATTACTCGAGTCATTAGTGAGATAAAGTCACGGTTATGTTAAAATGTCATGTAAAATTTTGACAAAAGAGTGCAGGTCTATGGAGCTGCAAGAAGTGGCCATTTGGCAGATATTGCCTTTCGTATTTCAATGTCAAACACTATGCTCCAATTATCGATAAAAAGTTTTTTGAAATCAACGTAAATTCAAGAATTAAAAAACCGCTCGATTTGAAAGACCCTTTATAATTCTAATTCTTTAATAAATAAATATAACTTGTGCTGTAATGTGAAAAACTATAATACACAAGCAACATATACACAGCAACACTTTTTTGGAGTAGATATTTGGTTTTGCGATACTGGTTGATGGCCCACCAGGATTAACCCACGAACTTGGCCTCTTTGGATTACGTAGAGGATCCACTTTTCGCCACCGACCACAACAATATCAAAGCGTCTAGCCTTATTCTCAACTATGAACTGTGAGTTCGTAGGAGACCCAAGTCTCTGGTTCTCCTTTTCAATTTTCCATAGATTGTGCGAAAAATTTAGAAATGGTTTGAATTATTACTTCGGATTGTTGTCTGGGGCTCTAGCAGTCTACGACAACGATTTTCATCCAGCAATGTTAACAATTGCTTCTTTCTTCACTTTTGTTGGCAGTTCCGGACGTTCTGCACCATCTAACTCAAAATTTCCTGTCCGGATTTACTCGAAAACAGTTCTTACAGGTACAATCCGAAACAGTATTATCCTCCTCAGTTTTCACAGAGTTTGTCTTAAGTTAAATGTCTGAGCTTCATATGTTATACCTCGTTTTGAAGCTGAAATATGGCTTTTTAAAATAGCGATATCGAGGAGAAAAAAAATTGATTCGAATAGGTTCTGCGGTCGATGAAATGTGGGTGCGAAAATTAGATTCAGGACATGAATTTAGTTATGTAAAACTTATAAAATATTTCTCAACTTTATCTATATTAGAAAAGAAATTTAAACATCTCCGGATGATGCTTACATGGGTAGCGAAAAGTGCGGCGAGAAATTGAAAACAAATAATTTGTTGTTTTGTGATTAATTTGTAATTAGTTTTTCTGTTCGTGTTTATATAATTTTGGCAACTTTAGTAAAGTAAAATATATTCAGTCTTAGTTATGTCTTAATATACGTTCGTATGTATATACACAATATGTTGGAAAAATAACGCAACTTTTTAAAGTTGCGTTGCAACACAATTAATTTTTCTGTGTTCTTTTCACTATTTTTTGTTGTCACTGTAACACATATACATTTTTAGGCTGGCGTCCTATGAAAAAGAACAAGAATGGCTACATAAATTAATGGAACGATGTTTCCAATCCTCTGATGAATTGGAATTATCTGTTTATGAATGTGATGAAGAGGCAGAAGACGCCATTGAACTGGATATACATGAAACATATAATGAACAGGACATTTCAGACAATGAATCGAGTATTTTGCAAGAAGCTCTCGGTCCATTTTTCATAGGTAAAAATCAAACTACCAAATGGAGGAAACACTGTCCTCCAAAAAATCCGAGAACCCAATCAGAAAATTTAGTTGCCCATATAACCGGCCCAAAAGGAATTATTATTAAAACACTAAAAACTTCTTTGTCAATATGGCGGTGTTTATAAACATATTTAGGTTGTTCAAGATCGAGATTCTCGAGGATATGATGCCAAAAAAAAACTGACATCGTTGTAATTCAAGCATTATTTGGGCTCTGGTATTTGGCTGGGGAAATGAAAATTACTTGAGCACTGAAGATTTTTGAGGTGTAGATGGCACTGGTGTCAAGATATTTTGGCATTCTATGTCTCTACAAAGATTTCCATTGTTACTGCGACATTTGCGGTTTGACGATCTTGAAACTCATGAAGCTAGAAAGTCTGTTGATAGATTGGCAGCGATTCGAAATATTTTTGACATCTTTGTAGAAAAATGTAAAACTGCATTTACACCGTTTACGTGTCAGTTGACGAAAAATTAGAAGCATTTAGGAGTAGATGTATTTTCCAATACATATCCAATAAACCGAACAAATACGGAATAAAAATGTATGCTCTTTGTGACCCCAAAGTTTTTCATGCTTGAAAAATGGAAAGTATATATTGGAACATATATTGGGACAACCTGCGGGTCCTTATAAGTTAAATAATTCTCCAGATGCTGTTGGGGAAAGGATGTGTGAACTCATAAGAGAAAGTGGAAGGAACGCAACTACTGATAATTGGTTTACCAGTTTTAAGTAGATAGAAAACCTAAAGAAACATCATGACTCTCATAGGAAAAGTCTTTAATTCACGAAATTGCACGCTCTTACTTTATGTTCCAAAAAAAAGTAAAGATGTTTTTGCTTATGTCAAGTTTACACCATGATGACACTATTGATAGTGAAACAAATAAGCCAGACGTAATATGTACTTATAATCAAACTAAAGGAGGTGTAGTTACGGTCGACAAACTTTGTGCTGTTTATAATTGTGCACATGCCACTCGAAAGGGGTCAATAGTGATCTTTTACTCAATATTAAACGTGCAGGTATAAATTCTCTAGTTGATTCAGATTGTTTTGAAATAGAGCATGGTGAAACTTAATTTTGCAATGGCTATTTTACACTTCTTTCAAGTTATTTTTTAATGCAGTTCTTAATTGCATGTATTAGAAGTTTTTCATGTTATTAAGAAAAAAACAATGTAAATTATTCATTGATTTGTCCGTTAATTTGTGATAGTTCATTTTTTAAAAAGGAAAAAACAATGTTTTACTTTGTTATCTATCACTTTTATTTTTAAACAAAATTTGTGTGACTATAGTTTCGTAAAACTTTACATTCTCAAACGCTACTTTAAAACTAAGGTTTTATAGCTGTTTATCTATTCTATGTTCCTAATTTTATACTTTTATTGGAGTTAATTTTTTACAAAAGTTTAAATAGTGGGGAATTTCGGAGATCCGTCTGATCGTTTAATAGCTGTTAGATTTTTATTATATTTATAAATTTCAATAGCAATATATATATATATATATATATATATATATATATATATATATATATATATATATATATATATATATTTATTCCGAATCCTGAAAGAACAAGGACTAGATCTGAAAACGCTGGCAATTATTAAAGCATCGTTAACACAAGGTCAAAAGTTAAATTCATGGGTGACATCTCAGAGCCCTTCGAAATTAAAACTGGAGTGAGACAAGGGGATGGACCCTCGCCATTCTTATTTAACTGTGTTCTAGAAAAAGTAATACAGGAGTGGCGTGAAAAAAAGTCGGCCCTGAATATTGACCAGCCCATTAAACTGGGGAGAACCAACATCAAAATTGATTGTCTGGCATGTGCTGATGATCTAGCAATTTTAGCTCAAGATGTATTAACGACATAGAAACAGATTCAAATCCTAAAAGAAACAGCAGAAAGGGTAGGACTCCAAATTGCCTTTGAAAAGACACAATACATGACCTACAACAGACTAAGAACACCATTTCTAAAAACAAAATATGGTAACATTAGACGAGTCTCTCAATTCAAATATATGGGTGAAATAATCATGGAAAATGGGATGGAAAAAGCGGCCAATAAGGGTAGATGTCAAAAAATGGAAATGGCATTGAGACTTACACAAAATATTTACAACAAAAAATGCCTATCTAAAAGCACATAACTGAGACATTACAATACAGTTATTACCATATGGGGCAGAAACGCTCATTTTGAATAGAAAGAGGGACATCGAGGATATTGAAAAGAAGGAAAGAAAAATCCTAGGCCCCATACAAATAAATAGCACGACATACTGACTTCGAGAAAACCAAGAAATCAAACAATACACAGATATACATAGCGATATGAGAAAAAGAAGACTTAAGTTTTACAGATACATAAAACTGATGAATTCGAGTAGGATGACTAGACAAATAGTTGAATTTTATGAAAATAGGAGTAGAGCTAAAGTAGAAATAATTAAATGGATTGCTGCAATTAAAGAGGACCTAAGATCAGCAAATATTACACAAAGTGAAATTCAGGATAGAGACTGTTTCAGACACAAGGTTAACGTTTGGAAGGTTGGCCAGAGAGAAAAATGTAGGAAGACTGGAACAACTTGGTCTGATGGAAGGAAAAAAGCTCATAGCGAAAGAATGAAATTAGTATGGGCGCAAAGGAAGGCTAACAACAACAAGGGCATCTAATTGTACTTCGCGTGGTCTACCAGGGCCCATACGTGAATAATAAATAAATATATATATATATATATATATATATATATATATATATATATATATATATATATATATATATATATATATATATATAATAAAGGTCCGTCTAAGACAGCTATTAAACGATCAGACGGATCTCCGAAATTCCCCACTATTTAAAATATTGTAAAAAAATTAACCTCAATAAAAATATAAAGTTAGGTACATAAAATATATAAACAGCTGTAAAACCTTAGTTTTAAAGTAGTGTTTAAAAATATAAAGCCGTTTTACGAAACGTGTGACTATAGTTTTTGTTTAAAATTTTGTTTAACAAATTGTAAAACAAAGTAGAAAATTGTTTCATTCCTTTTTTAAAAAAACATTGTATTGAATATATTTGTATGTTCTTAAATAAGTACGTAATACAATAATTTAAATTTAAAGCCTATTTTAATCACTACGTAGCAATAATACGGCGTTCGCTATAGCGGAGTCCGCGGAATCCGCGGCTACCACTGATTGTTCCAAAACTTAGCGCGACTGCTGGAAGGTTAAATTAAACATTCTAGGCATCATTGAAAATATATCAGGCAATGTGTGTGAAAGATTAATCGAAAAATAGATCTCCAGAATGCACATCACCAGACGAAGCCGAGGGAGACATTTAAACTACATTTTCATGGCGTAATGCCATTATTAGTTTATTAAAACGAAATAAGAATTATCGGATGATCACTTATACTTATCGTTGTAGTCGTATTATAAAGTTCTGACTCTCTTATTGGACAACCCTATATTATTTGTTTCGATCTTCTGATTTTCTTTGTAATAGTATAAATGTCAAAGAGTGCACGATATTGCCAATATAAACACAGTATATGCGTTCACAGTGTCGATAGAAAGTTAATTGAACAAAAGAAAAAAAAACTTATTCGATGAAACATTTAATTTCATTAAAACCCACCCTACAATCTGGTGCAAACAAAAATTACAAAACATATTCTCGCCGCTTCTAAAACGATTCCGGTTGAAGTTGTGCCAAGAAACTTACAAAGAAGCAAAGAAGGGGGAGCATAATTAAAGAAAGGTTTTTACAAGATAAAACTGTTTTTCTTTTGTTGAAACACAAAGTGACGATTATGCAATAAACAGACAATTTAAGAGTTTTTCTTTCGCGTTTATAGATTGCGGCGCTTTAGCTGTTTCTCCATTTAATTTTCTCCTTTATTAAAAATGGTAATCGAGGCCTGATTTCTTTTATTTATTTCTCTAAGTTCTCTGATTTTAATTTTTCACGAGTCTCTTATTTCTGCGTTTGGAAAAAAGAAAGTCGTTGGGTTCTATATCAATTCACAGCTGTGAATAAGAGTAGATACTTTAATTTTAGACCTTTGTTCTCCAGATTCTAAGGACTTCCTGCATAAGATCGTGACATGTGACGAAATGTGGAAAAGAACTATTTGTGCATTTTTCAAATATACATCTATATAAAATAAATGTACTGACCTATTATTTTCATAAACATAATACAAGAATTTTTAATTGTACTAATGTAATCCTACCTAAAATTAAATCAAATTTGTATTCCAGACAGTCATATATTGTTTCCTTGAAATCTGATATTAAGTTTACGTTTAATTTTACTAATTTCGCTAACATCATAAATTTAAAAAAAACCATTAGGGATTCTATTACTGCAAACCCATATAGTTAATAGCCCAGCATATATTTAGATAAGTATATGGTTTATGGTTTTATTATTATTCACGTATGGGCCCTGGTGGACCACGCGAAATACAGTTAGAGGCGTTTGTTGTTGTTAGCCTTCCTTTGCGCCCATACTGATTTCATTCTTCGCTATGAGTTTTTTTCCTTTCGTCAGGCAAAGTTGTTTCAGTCTTCTTACATTTTTCTCTCTGGCCAACCTCCCAAACGTCAAACTTGTGTCTGAAACAGTTTCTATCCTGAATTTCACTTTGGTTAATATTTGCTGATCTTAGGTCCTCTTTAATTGCAGCAATCCTTTTAATTATTTCTATTTTAGCTCTACTTCTATTTTTATAAAATTCGACTATTTGTCTAGTTAGCCTACTCGGATTCATGCGTTTTAAATGTCTGTAAAATTTAAGTTTTGTTTTTCTCATATCGCTATGTATATCTGTGTATTGTTTGATTTCTTGATTTTCTCGAAGTCGGTATGTTGTGCTATTTATTTTTATGGGGCCTAAGATTTTTCTTATGATTTTCCTTTCCTTCTTTTCAATCTCCTCAATGTCTCTCTTTCTATTCAAAATGAGCGTTTCTGCCCCATATAGACATTCTGGTTTAATAATTGTGTTGTAATGTCTCAGTTTTGTGTTTTAAGATATGCATTTTTTGTTGTAAATATTTTGCGTAAGTCTCAATGCAGTTTCCATTTTTTGACATCTACCCTTATTGGCCGCTTTTTTCAACCCGTTTTCTATGATTTTTTCACCCAAATATCTGAATTGAGAGACTCGTCTGATGTTACCATATTTTATTTTTAGAAATGGTATTCTTAGTCTGTTGCTGCTCATGTATTGTGTCTTTTCAAAGGAAATTTGGAGTCGTATCTTTTCTGCTGTTTCTTTTAAGATTTCAATCTGTTTTTGTGCCGTTAATATATCTTGAGTCAAAATTGCTAGATCATCAGCAAAAGCCAGACAATCAATTTTGATGTTAGTTCTCCCCAGTTTAATGAGCTGATCAATATTTAGGGTCGACTTTTTTCACGCCACTCCTGTATTACTTTTTCTAGAATACAATTAAATAAGAGTGGCGAGAGTCCATCCCCTTGTCTCATTCCAGTTTTAATTTCCAAGGGCTCTGAGACGTCACCCATGAATTAAACTTTTGATATTGTGCTAGTTAGTGTTGCTTTAATAATTGCCAGCGTTTTCAGATCTAGTCCTTGTTCTTTCAAAATTTGGAATAAAGATTTGCGGTCAATGAAATCAAGTGCTTTTTTGAAATCCACAAATGTACAGACGAGATTTTTATTGTACAGTTTTTGATGTCTTAGAATCAACTTTAGATTCAGGATCTGTTGAGGGCAGGATCTACCCGGTCGAAAACCTGTTTGATATTCACCAAACTTAGGTTCTAACTGTCCCTGTGCTCTGTCTAGTAGACATTGAGATATAATCTTAATAAAAACTGAGAGAAGAGATATCTCTCTGTAGTTGTTTACATCCGTTCTATCTCATTTCTTATGTAGTGGATGGATTAGAGCCTCTTTCCAATCTTCCGGAATCCATTCGATTTGCCAAACTTCTTGTAGAATTTTGGATATATCCTTGATTGTAGCTGGATCAGCGGATTTCAAAAGTTCAGCAGTAATTCCATCTTCACCAGAAGCTTTGTTTTTTTAAGTCGCTTGATTTGCCTAACTAATTCATCTTCATTCGGTGGTAATGAATCTGGGTTTGTCTATTTATGGTTTAGTGTTGGTAATCTGTTTAAGGGCTCAGGACAGTATAGTAGTTGTTCAAAATATTTTGCTAGTTCTTTGCAATTGCTTGGTTATTTAGGGTTAATTGTCCGTTTTTCTTTTGAAAACAAACACTTTAGGGTAGATAGCTTGTTAATTTAGTTTTAGATGTTTTGTAAAAATTTCTGGTGTTATATTTTTGGAAATCTTTTTCTATTTCATTAAGTTGATTGTTTTCATATTTTCTTTTTGTTTGTCTAATTAACTTCGATGTTTCCTTTCTTACTCACAAAAAGATGTTATAATTTATTGCTGTTTTTTGACTGTTCTATACTTTGAATGTTTTACTTCGGCTTAATACAGCTTGCTTGCAACCTTCATCCCACCACTAATGTTTTCTACGTTTTTGTAATGGGACCATCTTTAAGGCTGTTTTAATAATTTTTTGTTTCAATTCTTGCCTGGTTGTTTATCAAGCTCTTCTGCTTTGGGGTTGGTATTATTTTCGTAAGGTCGAACTTTGGTATTAGCAGTCTCTTTTGAATACATTTTCGAGGTTGTAAGCTAAGTTTGATTCTAGTCAAGTAGTGATCCGTGTCTATGTTAGTTCTTTTCCTGACTTGATCATTCAGAATCTCTTTATAATTGGGGTACGAAATGGCAACATGGTCAATTTTAAATTCACCTATGTACGTGTTTGGTCACCTCCAGGTCTTTTGTTTTGTTATTTCTTCTTAAAATAGGTTGATATTATTTTTAGATTAAACTGCGAACATAGTTCAACCAATCTTCTGCCATTATGGTTAGTGCATTTATAAGCGCGAAAACAGCCCCCTCTTTTCCTGTTCTTTTTTTCTTTCCCTAGTTGAGCGTTGAAATCACCCAATAGGATTTTTACATGGTTAGAGGGAATTTTAGAAATAGTCTTTTGCAGAATTTCCCTGGACTTATTTACTTTTCATGGATTAGATTTATTTTCTTTGTTAACTGGGAGGTGTGCATTGATTAATGTATAGTTTTTGTTAGCACACCTAAGGGATAGTGTCATAAGTCGATTATTTACTGGATGGACATTAGCTATAGAACCAAGAATGGTTTTTGAGATAGGGAAAGCAACACCGTTATGAGGTGTATTTTTGAGTATTATTTCCGTTTTACTTTTAAAAAGTCTGTAGTTGTCGAAGTCCAAGGTGTTATCATCTGTCAACCTGGTTTCTTGCAGAACTATAATTTGGATTTTTGGCTGATATGATATTTAATGTTCGCCCCAATTCGTGTAGTTTTCCTGACCTCAGGAGAGAGTTGATATTTACCGTTCCAAAGAATTTTTTTGTTTTAGGTTTCAGACGTTGGCGTGAGGTCTCCGACTCCCTCTGAAAAATTTTGCGTTTAAGCCCGGACGCCCCAGAATCCGAAAGTCCGGTTGTACCAGCAAAGCTGGCAGAGGATAGTTTACCTCCTGGGGTAATTTTGTAATTACTAGAACGCTTCATCTTGTACTGTATTAATATCTAATGGAACTTTTACTATCCACCACTGGTGACCCGTCCAGTACCTTAGGCGAGGTATACTGGATACGAGGATACTGGAAAAAATTAATGTCTTGCACTAAAAGAACTATTTGTGTATTTTTCATGTATACATCTGTATAAAATAAATGACTGACTGATAAAATAAATACTCACCTATTATTTTCATAAACATAATACTAGAATTTCTAATTGTATTAATGTAATCCTACCTAAAATTAAATATTGTTTTATTCCTTTTTTTAAATCTAATTTGTATTCCAGACAATCATATATTGTTTCCATGAAATTTGATATTAAGTTTACGTTTAATTTTACTAATTTCGCTAACATCAATCATTTTAAAAAAATCATCAAGGATTCTATTACCGGAAATCCATATAGTAAATAACCTAACATATATTTAGATAATTATATGGTTTGGTTATATATATATATATATATATATATATATATATATATATATATATATATATATATATATATATATATATATATATATATATATATATATATATATATATCCCTTCCTAAGGGTTTTAGGAAGGGATTTAGAGATTGTTGACAGTTTTATATATCTTGAGCAGAGGATTTCCATGGAGGGTAATACCGCCCGGGAGGTGGAACGGCGTGTTAAATGTGGCTGGCAGGCATTTGGTAGGCTCAACATAGTGTTTAAGAGCAGATTCCCACTTTGCCTGAAAAGAAAAGTATTCGATCAGTGCGTTCTACCCGTTATGACATATGGAAGTGAAACCTGGACACTCACATCGCAATCAATTCAAAATCTTCGGGTGGCACAGAGGGGAATGAAAAGATGTATGCTTGGCATTACAAGACGAGACAGAAAGTCCTGCGCATGGATCAGGGAACAAACAAAAGTCTGTGACATCATTGGAAGAGTAAAACAGTTGAAATGGAGATGGGCAGGCCATATAGCGAGGCGATGGGACGACAGATGGACCAAGGCAATCCTGGAGTGGGTACCGCTTGATCGCAAACGTCTGCGAAGAAGCACGATGGATTGATGACATCGTTAAGTATATTGGACCCGAGTGGCAGAGGAAAGCCCAGGACCGTGAAGGTTGGAAGCATGCTGAAGAGGCCTTCATCCTGCAGTAGATCGATACGGGCTGATGATGATGATATATATATATATATATATATATATATATATATATATATATATATATATATATATATATATATATATATATGTATATATATATATATATATATATATATATATATATATATATATATATAATATATATATATATATATATATATATATATATATATATATATATATATATATATATATATATATCTTTATATATCTTTATAATTGTAATACAAATATGTTTTGCATCAGGAAAATTTAATATATATGTTCAGATTATAATATAGTGTAATCACTCTGAATTATAAATGGCTGTGTTCCTTACTGACTGTTATTTTACTCCAACTCTCAACACAAGTGCATTTTAGTGCTATAAGGAGAAATTTAGATGCAAATTGAAGTGTACTTATTATAAAGTATATTTATTACAAATTGTCGCATTGAATAAGTTTGAGCTTCAAAAATGTACCCTTAAAAATTATATTTTTTACTACGTTAGGTGATACCAAGAGCTAATTAATGTTCAGAGAACATGAGATCTCAGGCGACAAAAGAAAATATTACTCGGTACTGAGACATTTATTATCATCATGTAAGACCGTATCGTGATAGGTAAAAGAACATGAGAGAGATTCGGTTACAATATTAAATTAACTAGGTTAGCAATATATAGGCAATTTAGTAATGACATTTTATAGACAATAAACAGTAATGAACTTAATCTAATATGATTAGTAGGATGATAGCTTATCTTTGGTTAGTTAATCCACGAAACTCCCCGATGAATGTCACACAGGCCACGTGAGGCGGAACAGGTGAGGCAGATATTCCGTGTGTCTACTCTGGGACGCGAGGACTTCGAGGACACCCAAAGACTTGCGTGGAAAGAAGCCAACGATTCACCCGGATCAAGCACGTGGACAGGAAAATATAAAAGATGGGAACAATCCCCTACCAAAAAAATTATCTGGGTTAAAAAAGAATAATTCATCGGACGAGAAACAATTGCATGGCCACGAGGATTCTCTAACTAAGATAGTCCAAAAATATACCTCGATAGGCTTCGGGGGCAGCTCGCAGTTTGTTATATCCCGAACTCTAAAACTCTTTCAGCAAAAATTTTGCATTGGATCGAAAGCCTATTGCTACTCTCGAAGGTAGTCGAAAAACGAAGCCGAAGGGAAGAGACCAAAAATGGTTTGTAGAGTTCACAAATTCTTGGTCGCTACTGGTAAGTTTATTTCGGGCGAAATGTCATTGGAAGAGCTCCTGTATCCTTAGAACAAAGCCAAGACAGTCTAACTCCAAATCTCCAGGTAAGCGGACGTTTTCGCGCCTTACCCTTCCGACAGAGGTACGTAGGTTTGCTGGCCAAGTCATGCTTAGGTTTACTTTTTCTGATATTCTTGTAGATGGTTTTACGACCCGGCATCAGAGATTCCGATCAACAGAGACCAGGCCATTGAAAGACCACCTATTTCAGAGTCCGATCATTGCCGAAACCTTACTCTTTTTGGGGCCTCATGGCACAGTAACCGGTCAGTCAGCTTCTAGATTATTTGGGGATCCCCGCATAGGGATACCGGATTGCCCGTAGTCGTACTCAAGGTTTTTGGACACCCAGTATTGGATAGGGAAGAAGAAGAACAATCAGGAAATAAGGCCAGACAAACACATTTTTATTATATTTTCATATACAGATAAAAATCGCAGTTAGCATTTTTAAAATTATCTATTTACCGTTTGACCATGTTTGATTACCCTTGAGTTATATATTTCTTTTTACTATTGTCAGAATATAGTTAATAACCTCCAATTTATAAGTATAGGGATATATAGACCAGCTGGGGTAGTTTAAAGGAATTTGTTTAATTTTTGATTTTTTCACGGCAAGCTTTAGCAAACCACCTTCCCTAAACCTTTCTGTGCCTTTTGTTTAACGGTTTTATTTCTTCCATATTTTAATGTGCTTTGTGTCGTTTTTTTTTTGAGTATGCTTATGTGAATTAAATGTATAAAATCCAGTAAACAGTTTTATTTAAGATAGACTTCTTCCCGGTTCCAGGATCTTTTCTAAATATCAGATATATTAACGAATCGGATGGCGCCCGTTTTGTCGCGCAGCTTCATTCTATCCTGGACCTTCTTCCCGGTGTTCCCGGCGAACAGCTGCCGTCGCTGTGATCTGTATTTTCTTATTTTGTCCTCAAAAGAGAAAATAATAGGTCACAGGTTCCTTCGAAAAATTAAGTCCGCGAAGTAATTCGGTAGCTCTCCGTTAAAGTACTGCCATCAACCAAGGTACCAGTATGGGACTGAGGTGAACGAAAAGTAACGAATTAAAATCGATGCGTTAATTCCAGGACTAAAATAGATATAAACTGAAAGAATAAAAGGAGAAATATGATACCGACCCTCTGTTAAAGCTTATTCAAATACGAGCAAACGATTGATCAAGAAAACAAGTAATTTTTTTTTAAATCAACTCTGAAATTCTCGATACTGTCGGAACAAAGTACTGCCTTGCATCCCGGCTGATCGCGTAGTATCGGATACACAGAATGATCACGGACATGCGTTCCTTGTATATAGTTCGGCCATGTGTTAATTACCTCAACGACTCGACCGAAAATGTACTCCATTTTTATTTCAGTACCTTCGCCAAAATGTCCAAAATATGGAAAGTCTGTATAACTTAAATTTTAATATAATAGAATATAATATAACGAAATTTAGTAAATAACTATAACCGTAACAAGTTATTACGGTTATAGTAAATTACGTAAATTAATGTATATGTAATCAAGGCAAGTGTCAAATTCACCCGTTAAACCTGGCCCAGTTATACAGGGGGCGAATGTATAGAAGCCCCTCTCTGACATGATGCACATGTATTCAGCAACATCCCAAACTTGCCTAAACAGATCAATGTTCAAATCTCCCATCAAGATGGTCTTATTTCAATCAAGTTTAACACTGAAATGAGGTCCTTATTAAACAACTCTATAATATACTTATTATACCTATAAATTCCTAAAATATGGTAACATAGTTTGCTTATTACAATGTTACACCCGATCTACTCTCAGTGTTGCAGTAGAAAAAATTCTGAAAACCCTCAATGTTATACAAAGATATCTCCTCATCATATATCTACGTTTCAGTTAAAAGTATTATATCCGGCTTTTTTTAAGATAATTAAGGTTCTGCAGGAGGGAATCAAAGTTCCTTCTCAGAGTCCTACAATTAAAATTGATAAACGAAATGCCATTGCACATCTGATCAAATTTAAGCCCATTCGAATGCTTCACAAACTATATCATCCCCATCCAGTTTTGTGGTGTCCCACAATTGTCTATGCTCTTTATATGCCATTGTCAATTTTAATTGCCATTGGACATTGCCAATGTGCTTTTTTTTCCACTACCCTGTAACAAAAACTATACGTGTTACAGTAATTAGCTTATCCTTTTCAGATTTAGGACTAAAAATATTTCATATACATCTATTTTTATCAATGTTACCTCAAAAACGTTTAACTTGGTTGATCTGTGTGATAATAACAATAATGTATTTAACCTTTCGACAATAGAAAATATTTATGGATCAAGATCAAGATCAAATCAGCATGAGAGAATGTTCAATGGTATTACATCAGTTATCAGAATCAGTACATACGTAAGTTTTTAATGGAACCCCTAATAAGACATGTATTTATCTAAGCTATAAAAACTTTGAATTATAAGAAAATCGTGGACTATTATTTTAAACTTGTTGTCATTTTTAATGTCTAAACTGTTGTGGTAACTTACTGTACATCTTTACATCTTGGTAGTATTTATTACGACATTACGCGAATGTATCGGCAGACCCAACGAAGATTATCAGAGCCTCGTGTACTATAAGAATGAAATTCACTATTTTTTTACCAATATTTTGATATTACGCCTCACGAAGATAAGAACCTCCAAAATATAAAGTGATGCTAAAGTTAAGATCCTGCACTGTTTAAAAACTGGAGGACATGCAGCTAGTAGTAACGCTCCAGTCATCATCAGCCAATATATGTATGTGACGACTCATCCCAAAATATTAAATCATACCTGGATCGACTCTAAAACTCTGCATTTTTTATGATTTTTTCTGACTTAATTAAATTTGTCTTTATCTTACGTAGAACATCGATTTTCTTTGTCGCTCCATTCGAACTTATACATTTCACCAGCTTCCAAGACTAGGGTTCCTTTGCATGCTGTATACCACATTTTTTTCTCTTAAACAAAATATTCTTCTGAATTGAGTACAACGAATTCACAATCGATAATGCATATTTATAAAGGCGACGCCATAAAAGAAACTCACAGTAATAACTCACAAAACGTCAAAAGCTAGACGTTTTCAAAGCGACGTACAACTCGAAAATTTGAATTCCTGAAAGCTTTGCGAATTTAGTTCCATGAATGCGGCCCGGCAAATAGAATCTTTTTCCGTTTTATATTTTTAAGCTGTCAAAATGGAATTATGTTGCTGCTTTGCAGCGCGTTAATAAATTGCCGCGTTATATATGATGTTATTTCGTGAATATATGGTGAGATAGCAATGGTGGTGTTTAATTTACTGTCCTTCTATTTAGTCATGGAAGATTTTGATGATGTATGCATTTTATAAAAATAACTTTTCTATTAACACGTTTTTGTTTCGTTTTTTTTTTCGTACCTTCAGTCGGCGATCATTTAATATAATATTGTGGATATTTATGATCTGTACATCCATTATCTTCAATTGATATACTAGGCTAATTGAAAAGTTCACGGAGCGACACCTATAGAACAATAAAAGAACTATATAATCTACTACATTTGAAGTTTCTTCCTTCATTGAACATATGTGAAGTTTCAAGTCGATCTGTCAATGCATTCGTACAAAACAGCAACTTAAAGTAAATGTATTAGTGTTATTTTTTAAAATAGAAAATGTGGAAAATCGTGCGGTGATTAACTTAATGGTATAAAAAAGTTTAAAGGCAATATAAATTCATAGTGAAGTGAGTGAGTCTGCTCCTCCAAAAACAATGGTTTGTAAGTAGGCAGATGAGTTTTAACGTGGTCGTACAAGCCTGGATGATAATCCTCGTTCTTGACGTCAAATTAGTGCAACTACTGAAGATATAATTAATTCTATACATGATATGGTTATGGATAACAGACAATTGACTTTCAGTGAAATTGCTAAGGCCATGGACATCGCAATTGAATGGGTGTTTCATATTTTAAAAATGGAATTGGTCTTGAGAAAGCTATGTGCAAGAATGGGTGCCGCATTTGTTAAATTCTGATTAAGATCGATCGAGTACAACTTTCTAACCAACAATTGGATCATTTTCGAAATAATAAAGTTGATTTTAAACGTCGTTTTGTAACTATGGATTAGATTTAGTCTTACCGCTATGATTCTGAACTGCGACAAAAAAAAGCAGAGTTCGGGCACAGTCAACTCTGCGGTTTTTGGTTCTTGGTTTAGCGAAGAAAAAAATCATTTTTCATCAATCTCACAGAGGTGTTCTTGCAATGCATCATAATTACCAGATCTGGCCCCCCCTGACTTTCATCAGTTTCCAAACTTTAAAAAATTCCTACGTGTCTAGAAGTCTACGTTTTGAAGACTTCCAGAAAATCACTTTAGAGATGGAATAAATAAATTCGAGAACCGCTGGGCGAGAATAAACGGTTGAATAAAGTCATTTCTTCAACTATAAACTTGTTTTATCATTTCCGCTCCGCAAACTTTTCAATTATCCAGGTATTACTACGGTTAAATTCAGCAGCCCACTGTTTTACGCTCGAAAAGGAATCGTGTGAACCCTTTAAAGTGTATAAACTTGTTTGCTTTACTCGATCAGCAAAGAAAATAACTAAACGTCGTCTGAAATTACACAGCACCCCATGTAACGAATCGTGCTTGACAAATATCATAGTTCGTTGATTACACTTGCGCCATCTCTGTCATGTCAAGAACTTTTTAAATGATCGTCCCCCATTCGATTTTACATAAAACAAAATGTTGAATTGAGTGAGTAATAGAACTGAGAGAAAAATATGGTATAGTAGTGGTTTCTATGTCAGTTTCACTTTAATGTACCGTAGCGTTCGATCGGACAACACTGTTCGCTTTTCCTTTAGATGGGAAGAAGGCCAATATCTGATGCATCTTCAGCACGAGTTTGAATATTAGTCGCGTCTCCCCCTCCAAAGGGGATGTCAACAGTGTTGCCAAATCGAACGCTACAGGATCACTTTCATTGCTATATTTTCACACGTCATATGTTAATTAGCCCTTGAACCACAACATGAAATTATACTCCTTATTTCCTTTGAAAGTATATCGTTGGGCATTATTTCCTCTAACTGCTGTTCCACTAGTGAAAATGCAAGTTTTTTCCAGAAAATCTCAGCGTTTTGGCCTTTTATCATCAGTGTTACATTTATAAATAATAAAAGCGTTTATACCGGTAATATCAATCATGCCATAGAATATTCTCATAATATATCTCAGGCGCCATCGGCGAGTTTCCCTAGATACTGCTGTGGAATGGTATTTTACTGCACCTTTCATGCTATTATAACTTAATACAATAATTTCTGGTTTCTTAGATATTTCAGTTCAAGTTTATAGTTGAAAAAATTACTTTTCTCAACCGATTTTGTGCATAGGCTCCTTAAAGACTAGCGGTTCAATCTCTGCAGAATATATATAAAGAATTCAAAGTGAGATGAGTTGTCTTCATAACGCCAGAAAGATATAAACGGCCAAGTAATACACGAATTTCAACTAGGTTTGTAGTGCCTCGTTGTTCCGTTTTGTAACGAGTACTTCTAATGAACGTTGGTTTACTTGACATCTATATCCAAAATTTTGTCCGTAAAGGAACAGTTCCAAATTTTTTCTATATTAATTAAAGTTTATGCGAGTTGTTTTGGCCTAGGTAAGTGCAACACGATGTTTTTCTGACTAATTCTTGTATTTTTGACGTGAAAACTTTGCAAATACCACTCGTGACCATTTTTGACAAATAAAACTTTTCTGGTTTCAATCACAACTCACAACGGCTCGTAATGGGTAGAAACTTAACAAGTACTTCATTTAGTTGTTTCTGGACATTGCGTGAATCAAACTCCTAATCTTCCACATCTTTCGCCTCTTCATAGTTATCAGTCTCACTGCCGTCAGTATTAATTTCTAATTCATCATCTGTTTCATGTTCAGGTTCACATATTATTTGTATTAATTCAATTCCATAATATCCATTTTGTCAACAACAATCTTGTACTTTCAAACGCGCACAAAAATTCAAATTTGTATTTATTTTCAATACAATTAACAACGTGGGGTCGCCCACGACCGATGAGTCGATTTTACCGATCCCTTAAATAGCAGCAAACTAACTGACAGCCTAAAATATTTCTTACATAAAGCCTAGAAGGTACTGGAAAGCGTGACCTTCCAAAAAAATTAGTCTAAGCGTAAAACGCGAGAATCAAATATCAGCAAAAATATTAGGAACGGACTAAACTTATACTACTACTGCTTAATTTATCAACAAATATATTTCCGTGCCGATTGCTATTTTAATTGTTGCATTCTGTGACAGCATAATTTAATTTAAAATCGAATCAAACTAATTCGACTTAGAGAATCTCATTATCGATTCAATGGAATCCGAAATACGTACATTACATTTACAAATAGGTCAATACTAATCTGATGTTAAATTACTCATATTTAGTGGTTTATTATGCGATAATAATTGTCAATAATTCTCTCTTGTACTTTATGATGCTTTTTCTTGTGATCTTTTGATTTAATAAAAATTATTGGTTCTTACGAGGAGTGTATGATAAGAACCTGGCCTAGGCCAGAGATAGTGTTGCAAATTATATTTTCCATAAATGTAATCTTGCAGAACGGTCAAACTGTCAAATCGCTATGTGGTTTAGCTTCTGAATGGCAACCATTTAAATAAAACAACTTTTGTGATTTTACAACAATGAAAGAAACTGGACATCGAGCAGTGATACAAAATTTATTTTTTGAAAAGAAAACAAATGATATAAAAACGGAACCCAACGAAGTTTATGGGGACTCCTCCGTTTAAAACCATAAAATATTGGACAGCTGAATTCAACGCTGAATTCGACAACTGAATTCAAACGTCGCTGAACAAGCATGTTTGAAGAAGATCGTCCAGGTCTTCCAAATGAGGTTAGCACTTCAAAAAATCCACGATATCGTAATAAACGATCGGAAAGTGAAAGTATGCGAGATTGCTGAGACTATGGGCATCTCACGATGCGAAATATTTTAACAACTCATTTGGATATGAAAAAGCTTTTCGCAAGATGGGTGCCGCGATTGCTTCCAATTGACAATAAGCACATACATGTATCAACTTCAAACGAATGTTTAGCGATGTTAAAACTTAATTGGAGTGATTTTAGGTGTCAGTTCATAACTGTAGCGAAACACGGATTTATCACAGCACAAAAGAGACCAAATAAGAGTCACGAATAGTCAACGAACACTTATTTTGACGGGTTTGAGCAAATGTATTTTGTTAGAGGGGATACAAAAGAAGAGAAAAAAGTTGGATTAAGTGTATCGAACTGAAAGGTGATTGCGTTGAATAAACAAATAAATTTAACACATAAAATACCTATTCTTGTCAAGGCCTCCTACGTAATAGAAACTGTGTCCAGACTTTAAGGTAGTGAGCTGTTCCCCACGTTTTCTGACTTCGCTGAGACCTACGATATCCCATTTGATATTTTCCAATTCGCACTCAAGTTCAGTTAACCGTTCTTCCGACAATAATGATAGTGCATTATACGTTACGATGTACATAATATAATTCTTCTCTTTTTACATCTTTTAGGTTTCTTCGCCAGATGATTGTCCCCCCCCAGAATCCATGGGACAGACTGATTTAACATCAGTGTGAGATTCTGAAGATAATCTTCTACTCGCCTGGGGTCCTTGAGTCTTTATACCTGGCATTTTCATAAGGGAGTATTTAGCCATAGAACACCACGCTGGCTAGACGTCTTGGTGAGCGTGTATTTCAGCCGCTCCTCCCTGGAGAACAGACTCTGTTTGCAGCCGCCCATTCTGGGTCAGACGCTGCGGTTTCACCATATCTGGCTATCCTCATTTAGTTTAGCCTGCAGGTCGATGCAGTTGCCCGGGGTGTGGCACGTGGAGCCATAAGTGAGAATTGGGTGTTTTGTGAGGACCAGTCATCGCCGACCACTCTCCAGCATAAACTGTTAAGTGCGACCGTCCTTGATGAAAGGTACTAGCTCTACAACACAACCCCCTACAACCCCATTCTGTTACGTAGGAGATGAAAATAGCTCAGTGGGAGGAACTGGCTTTCTAATTATAAGCGCCACAGAACAAGCGTTTTATCTCTGAAGAAAAATTTCCACAAGAGTAATATCCCTTGTCCTCAAACTCAATACTAGATATAATATCAAAATTATACAAGTCTACGCGCCTACCTTAAATCATACTGACGAAGAAGTGGATTTGTTTTACGAGGACGTCAGAGATGCTCTCAGCGATCAGCAGGCACATTATACTATTCTATGTGGTGATTTCAATGCCAAGGTGGGAATAAGGTTGGACGCTGCCGAGTTTTCACTGGGAAATCATGGACTGGAAGGAGGAAATGATAGGGGCAGAACATTGCTTGGTTTGCTATTGCAAAACAACTTATTGCAGATGAATAACTTCTTTCCTAAGAGACAAAATAGGAAATGGACATGGAGAAGCCTGGATGGAAGAACAAAAAATGAAATAGATTTCATAATCACCGACAAAAGATATATAGTCAAAGACGTCTCAGTACTGAACAAGGTAAGCACCGGAAGTGACCACAGGATTGTACGAGCCAAATTAATGATTGACGCGGTAAAGAATGGTATAGGCTGATCAAGAAGACCGCCAGCGGCAGACCATGGAAGAGTCCATCGGACATAGTTGGCTTCCAGCAATGCATTACAAATAAGCTAAATGGCCCTGAAGCAGAAGAGAACATCAATGTCCTAAACGAGACTATCACTACTGCCCTGATAGAAAGCCAAAACGGATACTACCCAACAACCAAGAAAGAATCGAAATTGAGCGAAGCTACTATGCGGAAAATGAAACAAAGAAGAGACATGAGAAGTGAAGACCTGACTACTATTGAAGGCCTAAGGAAAATTAACAAGGAGATATCAAAGGCTATAAGACGCGACATTAGAACACACAACCAAATCAGATCGAACAAACAATAGAGAACAATAAAAGTATGAAGGTCTTACGTAGGAAACTAGAAGGCGGAAAAAAGCAGATGACCAAGGTAAAGCACAAACAGGGGCATACTACAACTAACCGGGAAGATATTCTAAAAATAGTTGAGGACTTTTACCACCTCTTATATAAAAGCCACAATGAAGTAAATTTAGACTCAGAAACAGAACTAGAGATATTGACAAGGGAAAAGGGCATCGTTAATCAAGGGTCAAAATTAATGCCTGATATTACTCTGGACGAAATAAAGCTGGCACTGAGGAAAACTAAAAACAATAAGGCCCCTGGAGAGGACTGCGTAGTTGCCGATGCAGTTAAGATAGGTGGTAACTGTTTACTCAAGAAAATAGCAAAACTTTTTAATCTCTATCTTTTTAACAGCACCATAACAGATAGGTGGAACAACGCCATCGTGATCTTGATCCACAAGAAAGGAGATACAGCCGAACTGGAAAACTATCGGCGAATAAGCTGACTTAGTCACCTTTATAAACTCTTCACGAGAATTATTACTACACGACTGGAAAACAAATTATATTTTTACCAACCAATAGAACAGGCCGGGTTCCGCAGAGAATTTGGAACCAATGACCACCTTCAAAGCATCAAAACTGTGATCGAAAAATCAATGGAATA
The DNA here is from genome assembly GCA_031761425.1 of Cosmopolites sordidus. NCBI lineage: Eukaryota > Metazoa > Arthropoda > Insecta > Coleoptera > Curculionidae > Cosmopolites > Cosmopolites sordidus. The sequence goes on from JARFXV010000619.1 coordinate 1,125,114, forward strand.
CAATAGACCGCTTGTCATTGCCTTTGTGGACTTCCACAAAGCCTTTGACACTGTTGAGATAAGTCCAGTTTTAGACTCCTTACAAAAATGTCGTGTCAACTATCGTTACACTAAACTAATATATAACATATATAAAAATGCTACCATGATGGTAAAACTGCACGAAAACACCAACCCCATAAGAATCGGTAGAGGAGTACGACAGGGTGACACTATGTCACCCAAACTATTTATCACCGTTCTGGAATACGCCTTCGGGATGCTTGAATGGAGCGGAAAGGGTTTAAATATAGATGGCTTAAACCTAACAAATCTACGCTTTGCGGATGATATAGCTTTGTTGTCTGACAACCTACAAGATATCAGGAAAATGCTGGAAGATCTCAAGGAAGTATGTGCTCAGGTTGGGCTAAAGATTAATATATCAAAAACGAAGTTTATGACGAATATGGTCCCTAGTGGAAATATTAATATTGGTGATGGCGAGGTGGAGTTGGTGGATAGGTACACATATTTTGGTCAAGAAATACAGATCTCGAGAGACAAAAAGAAGAACCACGCTCTCTTGGGCTGCATATGGCAGACTTGGGGAGGTATTTAATAGTAACCTCCCAATTTGTCTGAAACGTAAGGTTTTTAATTAGTGCATTTTTCCGGTTATGATCTACGGCGCCGAAACTTTAACTCTGACAGTCACATCTGCTAAGAAGCTTAGAATAACACAACGTAAGATGGAAAGATCGATGCTCGGTGTGTCACTTCGTGACCACGTTAGAAATGAGGACTTACGAGAGAGAACGGGAGTCACGGATGTTTTCTATCAGGTGGCTAAGCTCAAATGGAATTGGGCTGGACATGTGGCCCGCATGACAGATGGACGATGGACAAGGGGGCTGCTCGAGTGGAGACCAAGAGCTGATTCAAAAGAATAACCACAAACTGGATGCGCTCAAGATAGAAGACGGTGGGCAGAAATGGGGGAGGCTTACATCCAGCAGTCGATGTAGAGGGCTAATTGATGATGATGAAGACCGCAAAAACGAACAGTGGAACATTGAACAACTGCAAGGACAAAATGCTTCGTGAGAACCGGAGAATCAAAATAAAAAATCCGTTGATATTTTGAACATCGCTTGGTACGGAACGCACACAACTGGCGCCTTACACCCCCCTCTCAACCCGCACATCCCGACATAGGCAGTTTTTCGATCCCGCTCCTAGTTTAGTGTCAGCGCTACTCGTCAGCGAGTCGGGCTATTGTGTGTGTTTTAATTTTGGTGCTGATCTAAAGTAGATACTTTTGCTTTCTTTGTGTCATATTAACTATATGTGTTAAAACTTTAAATTGGATGTCTTATGATGTTTGGCAACGGTCCTATTTTAGAAAACCGATTTATTTTTTAACACAATCTTAGAGGTTAATGTGTAAAACTTTTATTTCGAAAGTCTTTATTATGGGGCTATTCAGATCATGCCATCGAGGGCGAATGGGATCGCTCTTTCAAACTGACATATTACATATTCGAGGTTACCTATTCAAATCTATTTCATTGTAGATAGTTGGCAGGTACAAAAGACAAACAGATATGGGATAACGGTCTCAAGAAAAGATGATAAAGGCTGCAAATTAAGTCCTGGCCAAAAAGTTAACTTTACGTCAGGCTGCTGAGATTTGCGAATTACCGCACACAACTTTACAAAGAGTCTCTTTGTCCAGAGGTATCATTAAACATCGTGGTGTAGCCAGCTGTAGACGAAAATGCAGAAAAGGTGTTAGCTGACCGCCTACTGCACTTAGCAAGTCGTGGTTTCGGAATTGCACCCAAGGCTGTTCGTAAATACGCGTTTGAATTTTTAGAACATCAAAAAATAAAACACAAATTCAACAGAATAGCAGGAATGGCTGCCAGGACTGGTTTCATCGCGTTATGGAAAGAAATAAGGAATTAAGTATTCGGAAGCCCGAACGGTTCTCAAGAGGAAAAAGTGGCCGAATTTTTTAAGAATTTGGAAACAGTAGCAGACAAGAACAATTTAAGAGCAAGACCTGAGTGTATTTATCATAGTAAATACACTCGGACGAAACGGGGATACCGCTTAATAATCGACCACCCAACATTATAGCTTAGAAAGGTGCAAAAATGTCGCCAGCATGACGAATGTCGAACAAGGTGAAAACGTAACCGTCTTAGCCTGTATGAACGCAACAGGGCAGTAGTGCGAAAACGAGACGATTTTCTTATAGGTATGTCACTTGATACTGAGGTTGTTATGACAGAAAAGGGCTGGGTAACTGAAGAAGCTTTTCAGTTGTGGTTGCAACATTTTAATCGCTACCGCACCCAAGGAAAAGTTATTCTAATTTTGGATAAGTCGCTTTCGGAGGACTTTTCAAACAGTCTTGGAACCAGGCTGCCACTGTTGGGAATGCTGTAAAAGGCTTTGAAAAAACTGGAATATTTCCACTAAAGGTCACTGCAATACCTGGCCTCAAGTTTATCGATGATCAAGAGTTGGTCACTGCGGAGCCCCACGTTCAGTCTACGCGTGCATAACATTAACAGCCAAAAATCTAATCCTCAAACACAGAACAAGAACAGCCACAAATACAGGAATAAGTCCAATCCTCAAATACCCAACCGGTTGATGATACGGTTTCATTGACATCCACAAGTTCACAACAGTCTGATAAAGCCCAATCACCTAGCACTGCAGGAATAATTGAAGAAATTCTTTCATCACCTTTAAAGACGCCAACCACTTCTAAGAGAATTCGTAAAACTTCAAAACCGGTCTTGCATTTAACCTCACCTCAAAGTAAGATTAATCTTCTCGAAAAAGAAGCAAAGAAGAAACTGAAGGCAGATAAAAACTCCGAAAATAAGAAAAAGATTGACGGCAAAGAAAATATTAAGAAGAAGAACAATAAAGGAACGCCTGAGATAAAAATTACGAGTTCACCTGTAAAACAAATAGAGTGATACTTTATTTACTGTTCCGAAATATTCATTCATCCTCAATCAGAGGATTGGATTCAGTGCCATGCATGAGAAGAATGGTACCACGAAAAATGTGCTGATATGAGAGGGAAAAAAGGACTGTATATATTTGATTTATGTGCCAATAATTAAAATTGATCTCATTATTTATTATTTCAAATTTTTAATGATTCTAAAGCTTTTGTGTTGCGATTCGGATATTTTTGTTTTTTTTACTTTTTAGTCAATAATTAAGAGAGTTAATGAACCATTTTAGTTTTGACATGTTTATTGCAGAGTTGAATAGTTCCTAATCACTATTTCGTCAATAAGAACTATTTATATTACACTTTAGTATGATTTTCTCCTTCTCAAAGTGATTCGATTCGCCTCGGTCTTCTCTACACGGTAATATAAAAGTTAAGAACATAAGGAGAGTAGCTAATGCCATTGCTTTCTGTGGAAATTTAGTAGAAACTATTAGAAAACAAAAGTTTTAAAGGATGATTTAGGATACTATACCTCGAAAATTGATATCAATTGTATATATGAATGTATCAATATCAACTCACATGTAGGCTTGATACGATATTAAAATAAAATATAATTTGGTTGATAACAAATTGAATCATTCAAACAAGGAAGTTGATAGTAACAGGATTTATAGAATATATGGCTCAATTGAGGCCAGATTAATCTTCTACCGTATCATTTTTATGTGGTCTTCGTTGCAGATATAATTCCCTCAACGCTCTTCAGATTTCATGTGCAGTACTATCAAGGAATCACAAATGACCAATTTTATAATTCTTGTACAGGTCCAAGAGTAGTATTATTATCAAGAAATTTATTGAGCGGGAGATTGAGATCGCCTGTAATATAGCGACTCGAAGGTCAAAATGTAGCGTGTATCACCTTGAATGGATGATCTTCTGACAAGAAACCAAGCTTACATGCTTGCACTGTAATAGATAAGAGTGTAAAATCCGACAAGAAGTCATCCCTATCAAAATTTTAGGTTAAACACAAATCAAGAGTTGATAGCCCCCACCAGATACCCTGACTGGTTGATGTGCCACTAATCATAAATCTTTCACTTATACTAATTAATTTTGTGTTGTAACTAATGATTTTCATTAAATATTTATATCCTTATATTTAAAATTTTGTACACAATACTACAATGTTATTTATTCTGCATGTTCTGGCTATAGGGTATGATTAATTATAAGCCAGTTCTATCCATTTGGCAAAGTATAATATATATTATTACGCAATTCATTCTGGATAATGTAGGGATTAATAATTCTGTGGTTAATTAGTACAGTTGATTACTATTTTTTAATTTTATTCATATTATTTGGATTGAGTTATTATATTGCAAAAGCCACCGGGGATATGTTAAGGTCAAAAAATATGATATTTATGGTAAATTTTTGGTAATTGCTGTGACTGTTACCGGAAATAATGTACAGTGTTACCTGAAGTAATGTAAATTACTGTAATATATACTTACTTGCTTTACTATATACTTACTTTACTATGTACTTACTTTACAACTTTGTACGGTGACTTTTTAACTTCGAAGTTGTTTCTTTAGTCGAGGGAAACAGAAAAAGTCACATAGTGCCATATATGGGGAATATGGGGCTTTGGAACGGTATTTGTTTGGTTTTTATAGAAAAATGGAGTAACAAATACTGCAGAGTGCGATGATTCAAAAACCATAAGCTGTTTTTTTCAACTTTTTTTTAAATGGATTAACGTAAAGGACATATATTGCATTGATAATATTCTTTATACTGTTTGTTAAGTTAGTGTTTTCGATACAAGATGAGAAGGCGTATGACCCAAGCCTAAATAGTTCTTCAAAATTGATTACGTTAAACGATTACGTAGTAATATCTACCATTTCTCTAATACTTATAGGAGGATTAGTTAGTATAAGTTTCCAGATTGTCGTATTGTTCTCCTAATCGGTGGATATGGACAGTTTTCCTGAACGAGGTTAATTTTCATCAGCATCTCTTTCATCACTACATTCGTTGTAGAACTTATAAACGTTTTTTTTTTACATTTTTACGAAAATATTCCATCCTCGATAAATGTATCCATGTTTCAGAATCCAGAATCTTCAATAAGAGACAGTTTAAAAAAAAAGAGTACTATGATTATGATAATAGGAAATAGCTGACTATGTTGTTATTTTGGCTAAAAGATTTTTTGAAATTACACAACATCTACGCAAACTGGCTCATGAATTTGCTGTTGCAGCGAATATTTTGAAAACATTTTTTCAGCAGTTAAAGACAGAGCAGGTAAATGTTGGGTGTATGCGTTCTTAAAAAGAAATTCTTGGATCTCTTTGCGAGTTCCGGAGCCAACGATCATGTGCTGGGTTTTACAGAGAGTGGGTTTTACGGAGAGTGTTGGGTTTTAATAAAACTGAAATTAATTTGTTTTTTTCGTAATTTAGAGGAAATGATGGAGAAGAATGCTTATCCAATCAAAAGAATATTAACGTTGATGAAACGGCAGTTTCAACTGGGCAAAGTCCTGGAAAAATTTATGAGTCTAATGGGTTAAACAAGTTGGTAAAATTTTAATCGGAGAGCGTGGGCAAAACTTCACAGGCTGTTTATTTGTTCCATCTATATTTATATATCATTGCCAAAGCATCAAGTCAAGTCTTAAGATTGGAGAGCCTATTGGAGCTGAATATGAAGGCTCAAAATCAGGGTGGATTAACGAAGATCTTTTTGAAAAATTGTTTCGTCATTTTGCGAAACATATTAGTGCACCTAGTCAAAACCTCACCCTCCTTATTCTTGACAATCACGCCACTCACTTGTCACTGAAAGCTTATCAATATTGCCGCGAAAATGGGATCTACATGCAACTACTGGACGTCAAAATGTTATTTATATATGAAAAACCATCCATATAAAAAATCATGATGTTTTTGCTAGAGAGTAGCTTCGATGGACAACCAGTACAAGGATTCCAAGTAACTGGAATTTATGCCATAAATTTCAATGTATTCGGCGACGATGATTTTATATCAGTTTCTATTATTGAAGACTTAACATCTCGAAGTCAAACTTCAATGAATAATGGTATAGCAAACGCAACATTTACTACCACTCATATTACGACTGAAACCGAAGCTATTGCTAGTTTTTCACGTAATATTTTGAAAATCTTAAGTCCAGTGCCCTAAAAAAAACACTCACATATATTGATTGTCACTTTTTTAAAGACAGAGTTACAAGAAAACGAGAGCAATGGAAGTTTAAAAGAAAATAAAGACAACAATAATAAAAAATGGAATAGCACAGCAAATAGAAAAAAATATCAAGAAAAGAGTGTTTTTGTCCAGCAGCGATGACGAAGTCCTACTAGCACAATTATGGAATGACGACGATTATGATGACATGAACTCAGACAAAGAATATGAATAATGGTATAGCAACCGCAACATTTACTACCACTCATGTTACGACTGAAACCGAAGCTATTGCTAGTTCTTCGCGTAGTATTTTGAGAATCTTAAGTCCAGTGCCTCAAAAAAACACTCACAAATATTGATTGCCACTTTTTTAAAGACAGAGTTAGAAGAAAAGGAGAGGAATGGAAGTTTAAAAGAAAATAAAGACAACAATAACAAAAAATGGAATAGCAACAGCAAATAGAAAAAAATATCAAGAGAAGAGTGTTCATTTCCAGCAGCGATGACGAAGTTCTACTAGCACAATTATGGAATGACGACGATTATGATGACATGAACACAGACAAAGAATATGATAATAGTGCCGCTATTGCACTCATATATGCTTTGCACTATATGAGGAGAATTCGGCCGGAACAAGGAAGTACGGTTTCCTTGCTGCAGTTGTTTAAGCTGGGTCCATAAAAAAATACAGTGGTAAAGACACTGCTGTAAATTTCATGTGCGACTACTGTTAAATTTAATAATACTATTTTTATACAGAGATAAATGTTGATTGACTCGTATATTGGCTATTATTTATAATACACGGTATTATCAATCAAAGGCGCGCTATTCTCAGACCAGTTTGATAATGCCGCACTTTCCAAGATTTTTTTATTTCCTACATTTTTACATGGTGCTGTAAGAATTAAAGATTTCATCAGAAGTTGGTTGCCAAGTAAACAGTCTTATTAATAATGAAGTTTAAGTCGCTCTGTTTCATACCAGTAGAATATTATAGCTATAATCCCTTAAGAAAATGATATTATCTAACCCTCCCTTACGCATTAGGCGATCATTTCCATAAAAAACGCTCCAAAAAAACGTCTTGTTTATTTCGATCCATCTCAATTTAGTTTTTTGTTCGATTGTACTCTTAAGGTATTATTTCAAAATAAAATGTAATACATTTTTTACCCGCTTATTTCATATGTTTCAGAATAAATTTGATTTGTTTTGTTACCAAAATAAGGGCAAACTTACACATTATTGCGATTTAATGTCAAAGTTTAAATTATTAGCACTAATTTTTTACACCACAAAACGTTTTAAACCATTCCCGTCAGAGTAAAAAAAACATGATTAATTGTTCTATTCAATTGTTTATGTTTATGTCCAAATTCTCATTACAGGTGAAAGAAGCTTCGTTGGTTAATTATATTGAACACAAAATTTCTATTAGTTTTGCCCAATAAACCATTAAACTTGAAGAGATTTACCACTAAACACCAAATCACTTTTTTTCAACTTTTCGACGTACGTTTCGCTAACCATGTTATCATCATCAGGAGATGATTATATCTCAGATTTTCTCCTGATGATGCTAATATGGTTAGCAAAATGTGCGTCGAGAAGTTAAAAAAACATACCACAAAAACCAAAGGTTCCAATAAAAGAATTGATCAAGAAACCATTCACAATATTTCTGTATATATGAAAAATCATCGGGTAAGAATGCCTGTACCTTTTGGACATCATAAGGGTAGAATAATTGCTCTTTTAGTATCCTGTTGCGCAACACTTCCGGTACGGGGCATTTCACGTGAAGCGGACAACGAAAAAAAATGAGGTTCAGAAATTTGTTCATATTGGGCATATTTGTAATTATACATAGGGATAATCCCATATTCCCTATGTAATTATACATAGGGAATATGAACATGTACACATATTTTTTTTTTTATCTGAGGTTTAGTTGTTAAGATATGGGATTCTATAGAATTCACCTGATTGACGGAAGCGTTTCTTTCGAATTTTATTTTCATATTGAAGTAAATTATAATAAAATAATAAATGTAGTGTTTATTATAGAAAATTTACTGTTCTTTTTGATTTTTAAATCAGATTCAAAATTTGAATTTTTTTCTATGGTTAAACCGGAAGTAAATATTTTAAATATTTTCTAATAACTTCGACCATCTTTATTTTGATTTTTTTACTACAAAATAAAGCCTAACTTTTATAAATTTTACTATAAAAATTGCAAAATGGAATCTAAATTAGTTTAGGAGATAAATCAATTAGAGTACGTATATGTTGCTGTGAGCGCGATACCTGTGGCTTGTTAAAGCTCGTTGGTAATAAACTTGAAGAGATTTACCACTAAACACCAAGTCACTTTTTTGAACTGCTCGACGCACGTTTCGATAACCATGTTAGCATCATCAGGAGATGGTTTAATTTAATTCTAAAACTAAACTATGTACTATTTATATGAAAAACCCCACCTAACGAAGCGTGTAAAATTCATGAACCATGAAGCTTACTAAGCCTTACATTAATAATTTAAAAAGTTGACTGAACGGGATAGGCCCTTTATCTCGGTACATTTTTTATTTAAATGCTTTCATATACATCCAAAGTCCTATTATTATTACTAACACTTTTAATTAGTCTTAAATTATTAATATCTATACTGTGGTCGTGTGCGATTGCATGTTGGGCAACACAAGATTCTTCATTTTTCCCATATCTAATGTGGGCAAGATGTTCTTTATATCTTGTCAATGTGGATCTTTTTGTTTGCCCAATATACCTTCGATCACAGTCTTGACAACTAATTTCCTAAATCCCCGACTTTTTATGTTGCTCTACTTTATCCTTTGGATTACCCAGAACTTCTCTTAATTTATTATATAGTTTATACACAACCTTAATATCAACTTTTTTCAATATTTTGTCTAGCCCTCTTCTTAACTGGGCACCAAATGGTATTACTATGAATTTCTTTGTGTTCTGATCCTTTTGAAAAGTCGAAGATTCTTTCAATAATTTTCTGAACTTATGTTTTCTAATTAATTTATCTACAATGTTCTTATTATAACCATTCAATTCAGATACCTCCCTAATTAATTTTAATTATTTGTTATAATTATCTTTATTTAAAGGAAAATTAATTAATCAATTTACCATAAAATTACCCTAGCCATCTTATTTTGGAAGCTATGATTTGAATCGTCAGGAATGTATTTCGAAGTGGTGGTGTTTTTTCTGAAAATATCAAAAAAATATCAATATCTTGACCGTTACTTTCCGAAGGAATGGTTAAGACATGTGGATGACATTTTTGCCATTTTCGACTCGAAAAATGAAAATTAAGATGATTTTATTAAGAACTTAAATAGTAAATCCCAAAATATAATATTCACGCATGAACTCGAAAACAAATATAGTTTACAATAGAAATAGGTTCGATTTTGATAGAATCTATTTCTATTTCTATTTTTTTTTTTTAATGTGGGCGCTATATTTAAGAATATAGTGCCCACATTAGATATGGGAGGAATGAAAAATCTTGTGTTGCCCAACATGCAATCGATCACGACCACAGTATAGATATTAGTAATTTAAGACTAATTAAAACTGTTAGTAATAAAAATGTTAGTAGTTCAAACAGAAAAATGTAAGGAAATCATGAGCCAAGATAAAGGGTCTATCCCATTCCGTCAACTTTTTCAATTATTAATATAAGGCTTAGTAAACTTCACGGTTCATGATTTTTACACGCTTCGTTAGGTAGGGTTTTTCCTATAAATAGTACATAGTTTAGTTTTAGAATTAGAGTAAATCATCTTCTGATGATGCTAACATGGTTAGTGAAACGTGCGTGGAGCAGTTCAAAAAAAGTGATTTGGTGTTTAGTGCTAAATCTCTTCAAGTTTAGTATTTCACGCCAAAGGTTTCAATAGAAGAATTGATACGTTGGTAATATAAAAACACATTAAAACGTTGGTTATATTTCAATAATATTGATTATGTATTATTGTCTTATCTATTTGTGTCATTATAAGGTTATTTAATACCTAAATTTAAAATAAAATGTATTATTTTGAACAAAAATATGCGTAGAAAGCAATATCAAAATTAAACATTATTTTACATGATTTTTTCTCATATTGTGACGACGAAATATGAATAATAACGCCATCTCTTAGTTGAGAAAAGAATCACATCATCAAAACGAATCAAAGTTATATAATAGAAAGAGATAGAAGTATGACGCCAAGCCACGCATGTTTTCTGTTATTTTTTTAGTTGTTGTTTTAACCTCTTAGTGAGTTACGTTCGTTAATAAGTGTTATCATTTTTATTGATTTATTATGGCTCCCTACGGTGATCGGTCCATTTAATTTGCCAGCTCACGGAAAGTGTAAAGATATATAAAAAAAATCTAAAAGTTTAGCTGAAAAATAAAATTGTTCTTCAAATGTGTATTTATGTGGATTCCAGTGACGTGTCATGAGTTTTTAAAGTACGTATTTTCTTATTACAGTTAAAGTTGGACTACCCTTATGCATTATTCACGTATTGGCATAAGATCTCTAAACACAATGAAATATTTATTCTCTTTGATTAATTTTTAGTGGCGGCTCGTGGGTTTTTAAAGTGGGAGGGCGTAGAAGAAAATAGTGCTGCTGAAGATTTTTTTGTTTTCCCCTTCCTCCTTTTTACTTTTCGTACTATTGAAACCCTATATAGAAGGTGAACCAGGAAAATGAGTTAATGGAAAGAAACTGAACGGAAACAAAATATAGTGTTTTGCTCTGAAAAATTGTTTACTCCGATAAATGCTGGAGGGGCGGCGCCCCAACGCCCTCCCTCACGAACCACCACTGGTGCATTCTGCAGGAAAAGAATGTCATTTAAAACACCTCCGATAGTGGTAGAAAATTTCGTGCAGAGTAGTCAATCATCAGCTGAAACTCCACAAAAACTCCCAAGATGTACCGTACGTTCCCGAAGATAAGTATAAACATAGTTCGATCCAAACTGACCAAGACCAAGAAATTTTGAAGCAGTTGAAGGAGAAATTTTACGATTCGTCTACATCTACTTCTATGAAGACAATGATACCGACTGTAGCCCCGAAATCTCCGAATGAAAATAAACTTGAAAACGACTGAATAAAACTGAAAAAAATTACTCAAATGACTGAAAAAAAATTCAAACTTCCAGACGATAAGCGAGAAAAGCAAAACAATTAGTAGACTAGTTCGGCGTTGTATCATCTCCTAATCCACGAGGTGGCCGTAAATAAGCACAGACCGCTTCACGATATCTACTAAACTACTTCCATCTGATGATTTCGTAGATAGTTTGTGTGACGCTTTGGATAAATTGAAATCCCATGTCCACATTGCGGAAGAACAAGCACTTTATTTTAAAAGACTCAAGGAGAACATCACAGAAGGTGAAATCATAGTACAATGCGATTTTGCAGAAAATTATAGTTTTGTTGTCCAAGACGTAGCTCAATCTTTTCTCTGGATTAATGGGCAGGCAACACTACTAACATTGGTCTATTATTATAGAAATTAAGGTGAAATTAAACATGCTCCCATTGTAATGATTTCAAACGATTTGAGGCATGATACATCTACATTTTATGGTTTCCAAAAAATACTACAAGAGTATCTTTTAAAAAAAGCAATAGTTGTATCGAAAATTATCTTTAACACAGATAGTGCCTTACAACATTTTAAAAATATATTCAATTTTATGAACCTATTTTATTATAAACAAGATTTTTAGACATATGCAAGGTTTCATTTCCACGCAACCTCTCACGGTAAGGGACCGTGTGATGGTCTTGGAGGAAACCTGAAACGTTTAGCGACACTTTCAACCTTGCAGTTACCTCCAAGTAGAACAGTTATTACGCCAATGCGATTGTATGAATGGGAGAATTTAAGTTTAACTCAAACAGCCATTTACTACTGCTCCAAAGATGATATTGAACGCCAAAGAATTTTTCTCCAACCACGATTTTAATCATCAGTAACTTATATACACTCACTTATACACACATACTGTGATTGTTTCTAGGCAAGAGTGTAAAATCCGACAACGAATTATCCCTCAGTCACGCCAGTTAAAGGCTGGGCAAGGCCGGATGCCTTCTGAGAAGTGTTCTACGTTGGTCACTCGTCAGTCAAATTTAGAGATTCTTTTCTTACAACAGAAAATAGTTGGTTGGAAAGGAAATTTGACATGTTTTAAATGGAGAGTGATCCTGAAAATTGCATACTTTGTTATTAAATATCTCGTGTTCTAAACGGTAAAAAATCTTAAACTTCATGTTTTATTAGTAAACGCTATTCTTAATTTGTGACAAAAAATAATGGGCAAAATCTGTCGAAAAGGAGTTTCACGCTGGAACTACCTTACGAAACCATTGTCATTCATACAATTTTAAATATAGTGAAAATTTTTAGATATTAATCTTTGTTTATTTATTGGTAATAATTTCTTTATTTTACAACTTTTATATAAATGATTCCTGGTAAAATTACTTATTTTTACGAGTTCTACAACAACTTTAACCTGACAAACTTTGAAAACACCCTGTATATGAATTGAACGATAAATACATGTTGCAATTTTGGGGATATTTATTTATTAATACTTAGGAGCTAACGATATAAAGGAAACATATAAACTTGACCGTTCTAATTTTCCGACTCCGAAACCGAAAGCCGACCGAGAGATATTCGAAAACGACGAGGCCCACGGAATTTCTCAATCGGAGGCCGGCATTTTCAATAATGAATTGTTTTGAAATTAAAAAGGATGTGGCCGGTTCCGGGCCCTTGCAGCTGAAAAATTCCTGCCTTTATTTTCTAAAGGCATTCTTTTCAGAATTGTTTTCGGTTCCTTTAAACCGATTATTCCATTATTCCGTTTAACTATCACGTAGGAATTCAATTTTAAAATGTCGATTGACTGAGTGAGTGCAACCAGGAGTGGTCTGATGCAGGGTTTAATCTCGTTCATTAATAGAAGTGTTACTACCAAATGTTTTTCTTTGTTTTTTATTTATTGGGAAAAGTACGCTATGAGGAATGAAAAAGTATTTATATTAGGATCTCAAATTAATTCTTGGCGTTTTTTGACTATCTTTCAAATTTATTTATGAATAAAGTATTGTATTGTTTTTTATGTCAAAATATAAGGCAACTGAAGATATTCAAATAAGCAGAGGAATAAGGCAGGGGTAATCCCTTAGCCCATTTCGTTTCAACATGATCATGAATAGAATCATAGAGAAACTACCCAGAACAAACTGGATATAAAATGGAAAATGGATAACAATGGATATAAAATGAAAGTTAATACCTTGGAGTTGAAATAATAAGCGGTGGAGACGTACAGCGTAAAGTAAGAGCACAAACAATGAAAGCAGCATGTATCGTGGAATGTTTGCGAAATATTATGTGTAGAAATAAGTACCTTCAAACCGAAAGCAAAGTAAAAAACCTGTAGTGCAAACTTGTGCAATGCAAACAAAACCAGGCACTACCAAAATTGAGCAAACAATGCGAACAGTAGAAATGAGAACAATAAGGAGCATTCATGGAAAGAGACAAGAAGATCGAATACGAAGCGAAGAAGAAATTAAAGTGAAATACTATGTAGCCAAATGGATACGACAAAGGAGAAACTACCGGGACGAACATGCAGAAAGAATGGAAACCCACAGACTCGTAATGAACGCAAAACACGATAGATCAACTGGAAAGAGAACAAGAGGAAGATCATCAAAATGATGGAAAGAGTTTCGAACCTCAACATCGCAAGAGGCATAGTTTTGATAAACAGGTGTATGCCTACATATATATATATATATATATATATATATATATATATATATATATATATATATATATATATATATATATATATATATATATATATATATATATTTAAAAATAGGATATATACGCCTATAATAATGTAAAAATTGTGATGGATATTTATTTTACACCGTTTTTAAATGAAAATATCAAAAGCATTTATAAGTTGATAACAAGTGTGTTTTTCAATTTTTGCCAATTCTGCTGATACTGGTATTTACGCGTTCTTTCAGTCCTCTTTCAATTTTCAATCAATCCATTTAAAAATGCCTAGAAACATGATATCTCCTTTGAACAGATGACGAGCAATTGCTTTGTTACAACAGGGCTTTAATCAAAGTGATATCGCAGAAATTGTAGGTATTTCCCAAAGTGCTGTATCGAAAATTCATAAAAAAAATCCATAAGACAAATGACGTAAATGATCGCTCCAGAAGTGTTAGAGAACGATGTGCAATAGCTACACAAGACCGGCAATTATAAATGATAGCTCGAAGAAATCATCTGGAATCTACAAGTGGTACGAAACGATGCACAACGGCTGTACAAGACCGGCAGCTAGCAATGATAACTCGAAAAAATCATCTGAAATCTACAAGTGGTATATCAAGAGGGCTTATTAGGCCTGAAGGGGCAAATGTTTCATGACAAACGAAAGCACGCAAACTGAAAGCGGTAAGTTTACATCACAGAAGACCTTTACGTGTTCCCAAACTTATCCTTCAACAAAAAAATGTAAGATTGCAATGGTCACACGGCGCAAATTTGGTAAATGTAAATCGGAATTTGATTTTTAGCTAAAAGTTGTTAAATAATTATTTCAGCTAGAATCTAGAAGTTTTACATCTACTTCTAACGACTATCTACCTTACTTTCCATCACTTAGATATTCTTCATTGGTTAACGTGGAAGGTTTTCCTGAACGAGGCTTCTTTTCAACAGCTTCACTACTATCATTAGTCATTGTACCACCGGTAAACATTTCTTTACATAGGTTCATCGCTACAATAATTGTATGAGATATCGTTCTCCTTTCACAACCCAGATGAGCTGCAAAGACACATAGAAGAACTTGCAAAGGGCTAGAGAACCATTTGGCTTGAAAATGTATAGGAAGAAGAGTCACATCGTCACGTCATCTGGAAATCAAGGTGTTTGCTACTGCTTGGATTTAAGAAGGATGATGATGGGATTTAGCGTTGAGGTATCGATCAGTGTGAGTTGGTTTTCTAAACACTGTGTGTTCGAGGGTTCCAGAAAGTTTCCTTGTGATAAGGGAATCCAAAAATGGCAGTTTTCTATCCTGTTCGACTTCTAGAGTGAACTGTATTCTGGGATGGATTTCGTTTAACTGGATTAGGAAGTTGTTTAGAAGTTCGTTTCCGTGAGGGTATATTATAAAGATATCATCTACGTAGCGTTTCCAAAGTTTAGGTTTTAAAGGAGCGTTGGCTAATGCCTTTGTTTCGAAGTCGGTCATGAACGGGTTGGCTATAACGGGTTGATAAATATGATCCCATTGGGGCACCGTCCGTCTGTCTGTTGATCTGCTGGTTGAAGGAAAAATATGTATTCTTCAAACAGTATTGGGAGAGTTTCCCCACGTATGGTGAAAAGTCTTCGTTCATCGAAATTAGGTTCAGGGCCTCGTCTCTGGGGACACTTGGATATAGTGAGATAATGTCCAGGCTTGCCAGTATGTCTATATCCTCTTATTGGAAATCTTTAATTATCCTTATCAAATGTTCTGTTTTGAACATAGGACTCGGCAAGTTTGACGCTTTGTTGCATGATATTTGTTAGATATTTTTCCAGATTTTGTGTTGGAGAACCGAAGGCACTTACTATGAACCTAAATGGGATTTTTGGTTTATGTATTTTGGCTAGACCGTAAAGTTTGGGACATCTACTTGATTTTTCCTTTGGAATTATTCTTCGTTCAATGTCCGGTTTTAGTTTCCATCCTATGATTTTGCTTTTGGTTATTTTTTTCTAGATAAGTTATTGGATCTCTATATATAGATGGATATATATATATATATATATATATATATATATATATATATATATATATATATATATATATATATATATATATATATATATATATATATACATATATATATATATATATATATATATATATATATATATATATATATATATATGTGTGTGTGTGTGTGTGTGTGTGTGTGTGTGTGTGTGTGTGTGTGTGTGTGTGTGTGTGTGTGTGTGTGTGTGTGTGTTTTGTTATGTTTTGTTGTAGTGATAATAAATATGTTTTCTATCTTATTGATTTTTTTAATGGTCTAACATAAATTTCCAAAATGGTTCTTGAAACAATCCACAAACTAGTTTTTACTACTCGAACTGACAATCTCAAAACAAATAAAAATAAAAGTTGATGATATACGACATTAACTGGAGCACATGATATATTATACGAACCGAGAAGGAGGAAAAAAACTAAATAACTGAAGGCACTGGACTGTGCCTTCTCGGCTGGCAAAAATCTCGACCGACAGAAAAAAATAACTCGCCACCCAAAAAGATAAGCATAACGACCAGGAAATTACCACCCCAGGAAGAAGAATTATTTCGAGGGCCGAGCCCCTCGAACTCAGTCACGGAAACAAGAAAAATGCCCGGAATAAAACCCCTTACGACCCTCGGCCATCACGTCTTTGTAACTTGGTCAATTTGGGGCCATCTGCTCTTAACGCGTCGTGCCTTTTTTTGGCCATATTGCGAAGTTTCACGCCACTGCACCGAATTACAAAGGAGAGATCGGCGAAGGTCGTTAAATTGTCTTTAGCGATCGTTCGGCGGTCTGCCGGACGATGGCGCCCCACCATCAATCTCACTTCGTGTTTACGAAAGTTGCGCAGTTTTTCTGGTCTGTTCACGACGTAATCATTTAAGGAAGAAAAGCGTTAATTATCCAGAACGGAGTGAAATGTGAATAGCTCTATTTGGTTAAATTTTTATATAAAGCCCTGATTTTTTTCATAATTTTATGAAGATTCGAGTTGTGAGACATGTCCGTTCGGTTTTATATTGTGCAATGAAATTTAATTTATTAATTTATTAAATCTATAAATTAATTTTTGCCTTGATTCCATTTTTCGTTTTCGTTATTTAGGAACTTGAGCCATATGTGTGCTATGGTGTACCACCCTTTTTTCCCTAAAGTATCCCTTTTTTTTGGGTTCCACATATTTTTACTATATAATTTTTTTGGTGTTTTGTAATTTAGTAACGGGTCTTTCAAATCGAGCGGTTTTTTTTCATTCTTGAATAACAGATAGTGTTGAGAATTTGCCTATGTATAGTGTCATTTCAGAAATGCAATGTTTGACATTTATAAAAATGAAGTCGTGCACAATATAATAGCGCGTTAAAATTGTTGAATTATTTTACGAAAATAGGCCTTCAGGAAAAATGTTTTTAGAAATTTACATGAAGTTTTCGGGTTACACAATCGTCCATTTGAAATCATTATCAATCGAATTGTTCAACAATTTCAAGAACCTGGTTAGGTGGAAGCTAAAAGAAGAGCAATATATAGTCGTTCACAAGAGTAAATTGATTTAGTACTTGAAAGTGTTGTTGAAGACTCAGAAATTTCCATTAGACGACGTTTACAACATTTTGGACTCAATTCTTCTGTTGGAACCTTTGGTGTAAAAAACTAAACTTGAAGAGATTTACCACTAAACACCAGATAACTTTTTTTGTTCTTTTCTGTTCGACTCACGTTTTGCATGCATGTTAGCATCATCAGGAGATGATTTAATCTAATTCTAAAACTAAACCATGTTCTATTTATATGAAAAACCCTACCTAACGAAGCGTGTAAAAATCATGAACCGTGAAGTTTACTAAGCCTTACATTAATAATTGAAAAAGTTGACTGAACTTAATGTAAGGCTTAGTAAACTTCACGATTCATGATTTTTACACGCTTCGTTAGGTAGGGATTTTCATAAAAATAGAACATAGTTTAGTTTTAGAATTAGATTAAATTATTTCCTGATGATGCTAACATGGTTAACGAAACGTGCGTCGAGTAGTTAAAAAAAGTGATTAGGTGTTTAGTGGTAAATATCTTCAAGTGTAATTTGGACTCAATAAATCCACAACATGGCGTATTTTACGAAAGGTTTTTAGCTCTGAAGCTATATAAGGTAGAAATAACACAGGAACTAAAGCTATTAGATTGACAGGTGATTTATCACCGTTGCACAATTTTCTTTGGGGTTACGTGAATAGTCAGGTCTATAAGAACAATCCCCAATCTATTTCTTAACTAAATGATGAAATTGAGAAAATGTGGACCTCTATGGAGATGTAAGAGGTCATCATTTGGCGACTATTGTCTTTCGTGTTGAAATATAGTATACTATGCATGCTTCAATTACACTGGAGAACAGCAATTTTTTTGACTTGTATCTGTGACTTGTTTTTGATTAATTTTTCATCTCTGAATTAAAAAATATTCACAGTTTTTCTCTATCACGTCAAGTTCTTAAGCTGCAGCATACCTCTCATTTTACCTTAAAAGTGTACATAGGCAAGGAAACAAGGTCAGATCTGGCTAAATAGATTAGAAAAGTTTATTCATAAAAGTTAATATATTATTAAAAGTTAAATTGTTTATTCAAAAAATAAATAGAATATATTATGGTAAAAATTTCTTCTTATAGCTTTTCCTGAAGTGTTCAGTTTGTGGACATTCTCGCTTGATGCTCCAACAGTAGTCAGCCATCATACTGACATCCCATCTACCTTGATACCGCTTCTGTAACCTTTAGATCTTGGTGGAATCGCTCGCCCTGTTCATCACTAACAGCACCAAGATTTTCTGGGAAGTTAGCAAGATGACTAAGTAAGAAATGCAGTTTGATGCTCATGTTGCAACCAAACCTTTTAAAGCTCTCCAAGAGTTGTTGAACAATTTCGATGTAATTCGGGACTCGTATATTTCCAAGAAAGTCTTTAACAATATTTTAAAAAGCCAACCAAGCATTCCTTTCAAGTTCGGTCATTGTTTCAGTGAAATTTTCATCTTTCACGAGTTGATGAAACTATGGACCATCAAACACAACAGTCTTTATCTTTTCATTTTTCATATGACAGGCTAGGGAATGCCGAAATGATATACTTAAAGCAGTCTCCTTCAATTGCCAAAGCCTTAACAAATTGCTTCATGAGACCTAGTTTTATATGCAAAGACGGAAATACAATGTTTTTTCTGTCGACAAGTGGCTGATTTAAAATGTTTGGAAAACCAGGTCTTAGGTCAGATCTTGGCGGCCAGTTCGATTGCACGCAATGCTTCTCACGAGCTCTGTTATCCCACATGCACAAAAAACAGGGATACTTGGTATACCCGCGTTGCTGGCCAAGAAAGAAACAGACCATTTTAAGGTCAACACAGATGATCCATTGGTGCATGTATATTGCAACAAGTCAATGTCTGTCTTGCCATATTCTTCACGCAAAGAAACTGAATGACCCACTCCTAGGTCGAAGAAGGTTCGCCGGTAGGAGAGCAGTAGGGATTTTTGTGATTCGCCAAGCTTAGTCGGATGCGCAACAACTGTAGAGAAAAAACTTGACGTGATAGAAAAAAACTAAATAAAGTTTTGGAATTAGCATGTCAATTTACGTATAAAACAGCTTTAATATCGAACGCAACAGAAATTATTTTTCAAATTGTTCCCCAGTGTTATCAATAAAAAGTTTTTTGAAATTAACGCAAATGCTGTGCTTTATTCAAAACATAAAAATCCGCTTAATTTGAAATCACCTTCAATATTTCTAGATGACCTAACTATTTAACTCTTGTATATTCAATAAAGGTGCTTAGATTAGATTCAACATATAATTGAGATGTTCTATATGTGTTTCTTCGAGATGTTTATCATCTAAAAATTATTTTTCTATACTTTATCCTGCGATTGACTAACACGATAGGAGCAACCACCTTGAAAGTCATTTGAACCATGAATTAAGAAGTTAAGGAGCAGAGTTCACATAACACTATTTGAATTTTTCTTTGATTGGCTCTATGGTTTTCCTAATCAAAAATATTGCAAATATTTTATTTTATTATTAGGAACGAAGCTGCTTTTCAGAAATGCAATTACCTATTGGTAAAACATCTGAAGCTTATCAACAACAAACCTTTGGAATCAATGAATACTCTTGGAATCAATGAAACACTTTGCAATCATTGAAAACGATGACAATTACGAAATATTGTCATTCAAATGTTAAGTAATTCCTATAACTAATATCTTCCACTGATGTTTTTCGCACCGAAATGCCAGCCAGCGCCTTGAAATATCTTGTGTGAAAGCTTGATCACTCCAAGTATAGGTTTGACGCTTACCGGGTACTCAAGTTAGAAGATCAAGCTTTTTAAAAATGCGGATTCTCAAGGCGTATATCCATCGTCCCGAGGGAATAAATGTGGTATTATATATAACGATGTTTTTTGGCGCCCTCAGATTGTGCCTAGCTTTACTATATTAGCGAGGCTCTGCTGTATGCCACCCCTTCTAAGGATACTCGTGAGATCTATATTAGACTGGGCCAAAAAAATCGACTTTTTTTTCGAAAGGGATACCGAAAACATTATTTATGATGATAAATGAAATTATTGTGAATACTAGAACCCTTAATATTTATATTAGCAACTGTATTATCGCAATTTACGGTTTTTTAATAGCAATCGCTTCTTTCATCCAAAATTCCTAAAGTATCAATTTGAAAAATTTGAGCAATAAACATTCTTGAAGGGAATTAAATTTTCTACAAAAAAAAGTTTTATTAAAAACTTACGTTAAACAAGCCGTTTCCATGTAATCGTGCCTTGAACATTGATTCGTTTTTATAATTTTACTTTTCAGATTTGAAATTTTGTAACTAATGAATGAATCAATATTTAAAAAAATAGGATACACATTCTTAAAGAAAATGGAATGCGCTACAAAAAAGGCCTCTTAACATTTTTCGTTAAATTCACTCCTATCAAAGTTATTCAAGGTTAAAGTTGAATTTCAAAGTAATTTATCGCTTTTTTTGCGTTAGACCTAATTTTTTTTACATAAGTACAATCTCTACATTTTTTCATAATTCATAATTTATTTTAATTTTATTTTGTTTTTTAACTTTAACTAACTCAAAGAGTAAAAAATATGCGGCTTTTTATTTATTTATTTATTTTTGATATTATATACTTCCCTACCTATTCGCGGGATGGGCGCGATTCGCTTACTTGTTTTTGTTTACGTCGTCGACTGCAATTACCAATTATACATAGTTTTGGCCGTTTTTAAACTAATTTCGTTGACCCAACTGCATGTTTTGGTTTGTTTGAGTTATATTTACATTGTTTAAGTATTATTCAACATAATTAGTTTGGCAAAAAAAAACAAAAAGTGTAAGATAAGTGTAATAGAGAATTTTAAACTTGGTGGACTGAGAAATATGGCATGATTAGTAAAGGTGATAGAGCGGTGTGTGTTTTATGTTCTGGAACAGTGGTATGTAGAACATCGAGCGTGTAGAACCTTTTAACGAGGGAGAGTTTTTGAAGGAAGCCCGGCTAGCATCGCCTCTTTACTTTTTGATGGTTATGAAAGTAAAGATAAGATAATTCGGCACATCAAAGATAGTCCTTTATCTAGAAACACAATAAAATATATAATCCTAAAATTACCGGAAAATGTAAATGAGCAACATAAAAAACAATACCAAAACAATACTTTTATGTCGCTATATCAAGACGAAAGGGCTGATGACGAAAGTGCTGAGAAAAAAATTGACTTAAATAAAATTGTTTCGAAAACGGCTGATGCTGCTCAAGTATGGTGGGCAATAAAATGGTTTTATCAGTTTATTTCAAACACTCATAGGACATTCGCTTCTTGAATTCCACTGCATCATTCATCAACGAGCCTTTTGTGTTAAGGGTGGAAAAATTGAATAATACTCACAATTGATGGATGTTATATGACTTTCGAAATTAATGTTTTTTACGTACATGTGCCAGCATTTCAATGAATTGAACTTACAGCTTCAAGACGCAAATAACACAATTGGGCTTTTGAACAACATTTTTTTTTGTCATAAATGGAAAGAACATATATAAGTTTTATAACAAAATTATTTTTATTTTTTCCTTATAATTAAAAAGTTATATCAAATTGAAATTAATTTTTTAAACCTAGTACCGATGACACGCCGACAATTCCCGAAAACAATGGGAACAATTTGTGACCTCACGCAATGTACCGAAGGCCAATCGGTGTTTCGAGTAAATATAACAATTTATCGATCTTTAGTCATTGTCCTATAGGTTTAACCTATATCTTTGACTGCTTTTGTTGGTTTGCGATCGATTTGAAAACATACTTGCTTTTAATTGTTATTTAGGTTTTCGGTACTGTCTTCGACGTTATTCTCATATATCTTCACATAAGATATGGAGGCTCAAAAGTAAGTTCAGAATGAAATCAGATTAGGGTTCCTTTTGTTTTTTGCAATCGTTTTTATAACTTTTATTTATATTATTTCATTCATGCAGCGATAACAAATTAACGTGCCAAATTTATAAGAAGGAATATGAAAAAACCCTACAGGATCGTCAATTTTGCGGGATAGGAATAATAATATTCAAGAATTAGACAAGAACAGAGAAGAACAAAATTCGACTACCGATTTGGAAGGTAATCGTATATGAAAAGTCTTATATTTATGAAAGTTTTACAGGATAATCTAATTTGTAGATGGTCGAAGAGTACAGAAATTTGTATGATCAGCTGGATTAACACCAACTAGTTAAATTAAGGACTGGCAAAGCAATTTTCTATGGAATCAAAACAAACATCTAAAGGAGTATGCAAAAAGAAAGAAAAATAGAAAAGCAAACTTACTGTTCAAACAAAAAGTAAAGAAAATGGTATATTTATATTTTAAATTAAAAACAAACAAACATCTAAAGGAGTATGCAAAAAGAAAGAAAAATAGAAAAGCAAACCTGCTGTTCAAACAAAAAGTAAAGAAAATGGTATATTTATATTTTAAATTAAAACAAAACAGTTAAAATATTTAGTGTTGGTACATTTCATCTATTGATTGAACATATTCATTTGATAGGGTATGTTTAAACATAGGTTAGAAATTTATTATAGGCATTGACGACTGATAGACTGAAAGTAGGTTTTCCAGTGGGAAACTTTAATAGGAGAGTCCCACACTTTGACTGTTTTCCACTAAAAAAAAATGTTTTAGGTGCCTTCTCTTATTTGGGAAATCTCTGGCTGGTCATGCATTACAGTTAGCAGCCTAATTTATTTATATTTGCAAATATCATTAAATCAAGAGTCTAATGTGGTGGTTTGTAAAACATGTAAGGTTTGGTAGCAAGGTTAAGGTAAGGTAAGCAATAATGTAGTTTGGGAGGAATTTTTAAAAAACATTGTTAATAGAGTTTAATATGATGGTTTGAAGAATTTGTGTGGTTTTAAAAGTATTGCAAACTTTAATGAATACAATCAAACAAATATGTATATAAAAAGTAGTGTTTGAGAATGTAAAATCGTTTACGAAGCTATAGTCACACAAATTTTGTTTAAAAGTAAAAGTGATAGATAACAAAGTAAAAAATTGTTTTATTCCTTTTTAAAAAATGAAGTATCACAAAGTAACGGACAAATCAATCAATAAATATGTATATAATTTTGGGTGGTGATTGTTTTATTCTGAATTGATTATTAATGTAATTTACATATTATAATCAACTGTAATATATTATCCATATTATCCTAGATGGGGGAAGTTGAGTTATTGAATGAGTGATTTAAACAGTATGTATGTGTTTTGTTTTTCTAATTATGATATATATTGTTTTTTGCTCAAAAAATAATTACAAAACTAGAAAATATGTTTTGGTTACCCAATATGTAACATTTTTCTTCAGTGGATGTTGGATCTTCACTTCTACGATGTGTCCAAATGAGTAGTGCATGTTTACATCCACCTGTCATCAAATATATACAAAATATTACTATTTATTACATTATATAATTTTTTTTGTTTGAGTATTACCTGCTGAAGCTGCACAATCGTGACATTGGGTTTCTTGGACGTCTCTTAATTTCTCATTAATAATCAAGGTAACTGTAGCAGCTTTACTCCGAACTTTATGTTCTCAACATACACGTCCTTTTACCGTGCAAATACCAGTTTGGCATTTAAGTTGAACAAAACCTATAGCCTTGTCACCGTAACTTTCTCGTGACACCATACAAATAGTTTGATTATATTTAATAGACATATTTTGTTTCTTATTTACATTTACATTATTATTATTTTTAAAAAAAAACTTACATCGATGCCTTAGCACTTCAAACTTCAGCTGAATTAAACCGAATGTCATTTTTCAGAAAATCTGTGACCATAAAAATATCCACAGGAGGTATATTATCAGAATTAACCTTTATGAACCCTTTGTCACTCATTACTGAACTAAATTAGTAATCAATAATATTTTAGTTTGTACTTAACGTTTTTTGCACAAGCCGTTGACAGTACTGATGTGAAAACACTGGTATTCTAACGTTACAAATAAAGCAGCCAATTGGGGCGCGTTCGTAGTCACGTGATTTTATTTAAAATTTTGTGCATTTTAATTCATTTATAATTAATTGTAACAAGTTTTGAAAAAGTTTTTGGCATAGATTATTACTATTATTTATGACAAATTTTTAAAATAAAGTAAAAAAATCCATAATTATTTTTTATTCAAACACCCAATTATCGTTATGATAGATTTTATTCGTGCTTTTGAGGTTAAACTGTAATATTGTTACCAAAAACTACAAATATTTTTCAAACTTGAAAAAAATCACCAGATATTTTGATTTACGCGAAAAACCAGACCAAGCAAAATCCCTGAAGAGCTTAATTCGGTAATTCATTATTCAATAAAAGAATTTTGATCGAGATTTTCTCAGTTCAAAGAGTTATCGGAAACACTCAAGTTTATTATGTATCCTGATGTGACTTCACTTGATAAACTGAACTTGTCCAAATTTGATTCGTTGGAAATTGAAGATTGAAGAAATTGAAATGCAGCTGATTGATTTCCAGTCTAGTTCAATATGGATTCAAAAATTTATCGAAGCAAGGAAAGAGTTGCAATTGAATGAAATAGAAAGACTATCAGGCAATATGAGTAAAAAATGCCAATACCAAAATTATGGAAAGGTGGAATTCAATTCCAGACACATTTAGCTGTCTGAAGAAGCTGGCTTTTGCTATATTAACAATATTTTCATCTACCTATGCATGCGAGTCATTATTTTCAAAAATGAATAACATTAAAAACTCGCTTAGGAATCGTTTTTCATGACTCTACTAATAGTAACAAAATACGAACCTAATATAAATTATTTAGCATCTAATTTGCAACAGCAGAAGTCGCACTAATTTTTTATTTCATTTAAATAAACATAAAACTGTTAATGTTGCTATTGCTGTACAAAATGGACATTTCTGGTTGCAAATAAAGTGTTTTAAGTTGATAGT
Source organism: Cosmopolites sordidus (assembly GCA_031761425.1). Lineage (NCBI taxonomy): Eukaryota > Metazoa > Arthropoda > Insecta > Coleoptera > Curculionidae > Cosmopolites > Cosmopolites sordidus. Next base: position 1,150,817 of record JARFXV010000619.1, read on the forward strand.
ATTTAGTTTTATTTGTTTCCCGTTAATCTCTAAGTCAAAATTGTTTCCCGGCACGTCATCTCCTCATTAAATATTTTGTAGTGTTTACAAATTATGGTTCGCTACAAGTAAGATCATTTTGCGTGAGTTTTAATTGGAAGCGCACCTGTATCATTCAGGACAAGGCCGAGAGAGTCTAACTACAAATCTCGAGCTGAACAGACGTCTCTACGTCTTACCCCTCCGTCAGAGGTATGTAGATTAGCTGGCCAAGCCATACTCAGGTTTAGTTTTTTGATAATCTTGTAACGGGTTTTATGGCCTGGTCGTTCTAGAAAGCAGCCATTTTATAACCTGGTAATTAGAGAACCCGGTCAATTAGAGACCAGGTCGTTATAAAACTAGTTATTTCGGAACCCAGCTATTACCAAAACCAGAGTTTTTGGGGCCACCTTGTGCAGTATCCGTTCAATACCGATTCCAAATCTTTGGGGAACCTCGCGTAAGGACATATAATTTCCAGTAGGTGAACTTATTCATACTTGGATAGCCCAGGGGCTGGACAAACTGAGCATGACAAAGGAAAGAAAGACCAGCTAATAATTTTTATTATATTTTTTATTGAGTTAATGTTTCACGATTCTTCTACATCAATTGGCTACTTCTCTGACTACCATCAGGAAATAGACAGTCAACAGTTCGATCAGATTTATTTTAGTTCGGTTTAGCATATTTTAGTTGATCTAATTTGATTACTTTTGATTTAACTTCACCTAATCAATATACTTTAAGTAGATTTAGTATCACCTAATTTAAAATCACTGATCACTAGACACGAACTCGTTTAAGTTAGGGAAATTTGTCACTAAACCTCTTTAGGATTTTTTTTCACTGTTGTATTTTTTAACCTTTTTATGTACTATGTGTTGTTCTTTTTATTGTGTTTACGTTTATTAAAAATTTTGGTTACAATTTCTTTAAAAAAAATGTCACGTAGATCAATAAAGGTTCGCCATCCCTGCTCTAGGGAGTTCAACTGAAGCCGCATCGAATGGCCTGCCTCCGATTGTTGTCAGTTCAAACGCTACGCTCCCAGTCTCATTGCTTTGTTTACACGGATCGTACACTGCTTCATATTTGATTGATTAAATATATCAGATTCGAGTCGTAGGTTGAAGAAAGTCAAGACTCACTACTGAGATGTAGAACCTCAGGAAAAAGATGAAATGTTAATTAAACATTGACTAAAAATATATTTGTACATCTGATAAAACAGAGGGGATAAAAAAACAATCCCATGTATCCAAAGAGAATTTTAATATGAAACTTTTCGAAAAACAATTTCGGATTTTCCCCACCGAAATGCTGAAATTAAACGGAGGCATCGTACGCCGACGTCCGAACTTTCCTCCAACGAACCCATGTGTCACAGCGAACTTTTATTTTTCTTTTCGGTAGAGGGAAAATTGCGGAAAATAAGGAAACTTAACGTCGGAACGAAAGGGAACAAAACACGGGTGGAAATGAGCAAAAATAAACCACACTTACCAGCGGTTATGTGGCTTTCAAAATGTGCCGCTTTTTCTTGGACGCTTTTTTACGTGTCTCAAGCCAAAGTCGAGGGAATGGAGAAATATGGCGCCCGGTGAACATCTTACCAACGGTTTATAGAATTCTTGTTTTTGCTGGTCTGTTTTTGAACATCTGAATTTACTATGAAAGTATTGAGAAAGATGTCAAGTTTAACAGAACTTTTTTGTTATTTTACAATATACTGTATCGGTAAAAATATTTTCATATCCATTATTAAACACTTTGTTGCAGTGGCGGCTAGTGTATTTTTAAAGTGGGAGGGCGTAGAAGAAAATAACAACATGCTATTGAAACCCTGTACAGGAGGTGAACCAGGAAAACATTAATATTTTGTATTGTTACCACTTACAAGGACATTGGAGGATTGGTTGTTGCTTGTTGCGCAGATAAACGAATGAATAAGCAGATACTTACCGTTTTCCGAAGAATAAACCATTCAAACAGTTTACTGTAACTGCAAATTAAAAGAGAAAATTCTAAAAAATTCATGAGAAGTTCGAAAAGTTCAAAAAAATATCAAAGTTCAATGACAAAAATGGGTTATTGTACAAATTTTTTTTTACCCTAATTTTTTGTTCAAAATATTTTGTTGCCATTTGAATTTTTAATGCATCCCTTTGAATTAATTGTAATTGATCATATAATATATCTACATGTGGCATAACCTTTGCAAAAAAATTAACCAAAACAAATAAATATCGTCCTCCAACCATTTGAGGAACCCAGCGGCTTGCAAGTTAATTTCTGCATTATATTTTTTTGTTTCCCCTTGTTGGATATTCTCAAAACATGTCTGAATTTCTTCTTTAAATCTAAAAATAGTGGCTATTGTATGGGATTGAGAAGTCCAACGTGTTTGTGATGATCTGGGTATTCGTTTGTCACAAATTTTTCGTAACGCAGCCGTTCTATCAGACGAATGTGCAAAAAAACTGGAAATCACATTTATGTTAAAGAAAATTCTCAAACTTGGTTTGCTTGAAACAACTTGCTCGAAATCAAAACAAGTATTCGCGAGGCGAACGAAATACGCGACGCAAGACATATCGTTCCGTACTTGCCAAATTAGTGTTTAAAACTAATTACCGATACGCTCGGACGCAGGGAATCTACGTCCAAATTGCATGCTTTAGAAAGCAGTTAAACCACCGAATTCAAGCAACCAACAAAACATGTAACGCTAACGACAAGATGACGTGGCGTACAGTCGCTGGAGGTAAACGTCCGACCAACGATGTAAAAATTGTGGCGAGTGAATGGAACATCCCGCGAGATATCGATATTTTAAAGTAGGGGAGTTTTGACGTATCGCATAAGTTTGCTGGAAACGTGTAGGAAAAAAAGTCGACGGTTAAATTTCAGATGCGAATTAGATTGGTGTAAAGGTCAGTGTATTCCCCACATTGTTGGGTCACGGTATACTTGGTGAAACACATGCGTTTTAGGACTTCAAGTTTTAACTAATACGTCAGCTTTACTTCACCGAACTTCGAGACGTGTTAATTATCTCACCCAGGGCTAGACAGCACAACTCGCAGGTCATACTACAAACGTTCGTTCGTAGATGGCGCTGCATTGCGCAATTCGCTTCGCTCTCTTAAAAAATATGCAATAAACGATCTCAGGCTTTTATTATTTCTTTAGTGATTCTTTAACGTTGACACGAACCCGATTAATGAAGTCCATAAAGCCAGAAATCGGTCTTGGGAGATATCGGTCGGAACGTCTTGGTAACGTAGAATATCTAAAGTTATTTATATTTCCTAATTGATGAGACAAAAATGGGGAAATCGAACTTATGTTACCAAAGAAAATTCTCAAATTTGGTGTGCTTGAAACAGCTTGCACGAACCGAAATCAAAACAAGTCTTCCAGAGGCGAACGAAATATCAAACATATCGAGACATATTAAACATTCCGTACTTGTCAAATCAACGTTTGAAACTAATTACTGATACGCTCGGTCGCAGGGAATCTACGTCCAAATCGCATGTTTTAGCTTTCTAAACCAGTTAAACCCTCGAATTCTGGCAACCAACAAAACATGTAACGCTAACGACGAAATGACGCTGGAGATAAACGTCTGACCAATGACGTAAAAATTGTGGCGAGTGAATGGAATTTTTATCCGCATTATTTGGTGTGATGGGTCGACAGACGGGGATTTTAATTTTTATTAATATTTTAAAATGAGTTAAGGATAGAAACTGAAGGAAAATAAACAATGTTGTTTTGCTCTGAAATATTGTTTACTGTAATAAAGCTGGAAGGGCAGCGCCAACGCCCCCCCCCCCCCCCCCCATATGAGCCGCCTCTGCTTTGTTATCTTCATTTAATTCCGAAAACCTTTTTTTTTACTTATGGAAATATCTGCTCAACAATTACAGTTGTTCTTCAAGACAGTGTTGTAATTAAAGTTTTAACATTAACATGACAAATCTATATTAAAAATATCTTGAGGTAGTTTCCTCTTCAGTCTTGCATGCATGTTTCTGCGACCTAGTTGATTATGTTCAGTGCTGGGAAATTGCTCTAGTCTCTGGTGAAAAATTATCATTCCTTTTTTTTGTACTCTAACACTCCTAGTAGACCGAGTTTTTGAGTTCTTGGTGCAGTTGTTGGTTGGTTAAGCACCATTCGGCATTCACAGCTATTCGTAGTATTTTGTTTTGAAGAATCTGCATTTTGTTTACATTGGTAGGCGATGTGTTTGCCCTCAGATAATGCATGTATAAGAGATTAAAAGCCGAATTAGTGATTTATATATCAATAAGGTACATTCTGTTTTTAATGAGGATCTCTTATTGATAAGTGGGTAGAGTTGAGAGAGTCTGACATACCTTTCGTTGAGTTTGCTAATTATGTGAATTCTCTACGTTAATCTGGTATACAGGTATACACTCAGATATTTAACATATTCTTCATTTGTTTTCCAAGCGATTGGGTGTTGATTTATGTGGATTATCGGAGAGTTATTGATTCTCCTTTTGCTGCGTACTTGTCTGTATTGATTTTTAGATTATATTTATTGAGCCATTTAACAATGGTATTTGTAGCTGCTTAAAGTTTGGTTAACGCAAGTTCAAGATTCTGTTCCTTGATTAGAAAGTTGTGTTATCTGTAAACATAAGGAGAGGGGCGTATATGAGTTAAAAAGAATTGGGCCAAGTATACTCCCCTGTGGCACGCTGGTTTTGATTTTTCTAATAATTGATGTTGCGTTGTGTATGGATGTTTGGAAGGATCTGTCGTTTATATATGATAGCTTCTAAATATTCTGGTATCTTAACCGATGTTATTTTATGTTTTAACCCATCATGTCATATGTTATCAAAGGCTTGGGCCAAATTTATGAATATGGTTAAAGTGTACTCCTTGTTCTCAAACCCCTCTTCTATAGCTTCAGTTAGGCATTGGAGTTGATAATACGTAGAATGTCCTTGTTTGAAGCCAAATTGGAAGGCTGGAATTATGTTGTTGTTGACAATCGTTTGGTTCAATCTGTCGTATATAATGTTTTCAAAGAGTTTAACAACTGTAGAAATGAGGATTATTCACCTATAACTTGAAATTAATTTGTGATTTTTTCCTGACTTTGGCAATAACAGAATGTTTGAGTGCTTCCATGTTTGTGAAAAAAATATCCCATTTTTAGACAAGAATTAAAAAGTAAACTTAAGTAGACAATCAGTTTCTTGTGTCCATTTTTGAGTATTATATTCGGTATTTAGTCGTAGCCTTGTGCTTTTTTGATTAATAGGGTTTTAATTACTGACATTATTTCCTGTGGCGATGGGGGTTTCATGTCTAGATCAGCTAGTGGTGTGTGGGCTTTCACTTCATTTTGTGTAAAATTTGCAAAGACCTGTTATGAATGATGTTGATAAAACACTGTTTCCAAGTGGTCACCAAATGTATTACATTTCTCTTTATCGCGATGTAGTCGCATCCTAGCTTCATCCCTATGTATTAATGCGATGCGATAAGTTATTAACTAGATTTTTGTTTGCAGGATCCCTTGTTCTCTGCCATTCTTTTCTGGCCCGATTCTTTTAATTAATTAGTTGATTTGTGGAGGTAGAGGGGGTATGGTTTATAAATGTTTTTATTATTTTTGGTGGCGTTGTTGAGGCGTAATTCCGAAACCTACGAGACCTATTAAGGTCACGTTAAATTAATCTAATTAAAAATACTTTTCATAGTTGAGTTGAATAGTTTTGTTTCCAAGTTTGTTTATCAATAATACCTCGTATGTGACACATACGAAGGAAATTAGTACGTATTTATGCACGAAATAGCAAAGCAAGTCATAAATTATAACGAGAATTTGAAACAAATCAAAGCGTTTTCCCATCGATCAAACCTAATTAGTGTTCGCCGAAACTTTGACGTTTATGGAGGAAAGTTAAGAAAACCGTGTAGCGTAACCGTGAAGTTGAACTAAGACAAAGTTTCTTCAAATTGTTGATGCCGACGGTTCCTTTTAAATGCCACCGAGGGGTAGCGTGGCAGCCGAACTTGATTGTTGGCGGTTTAAATGTTTTGTCGTCGTTATGTAAACCGGAGTATCGAGAGAATTGTGTGTATGTGAGTGGAATTATATAAAATAATTTTATTAGATTTTGTGAAAAGTTGGAAACGTTCTTAGCATACATATACTCAAAGGTCCTATGCGGAATCATGCGTAAAGGAAATGATCAAAAAGTTAGTGAATTAGTTAACCTGAGACTATTTTTGGTTTCCTAAGGAAGAGTTTAGTTCTTAACATGTACCTAAGTTAATAAAACTATATGTTTTATAGAGTTTTTAGATGTTAGTAATTGATTTTGCCAAAATAGGTACCTATATTACTATTAGGTACTAAATGGTAAAGTAGTTTTGTATATTTAAACAACGATTCTTTAGAGTTTGTTGAACAAGAACTTTCCTGAAAACGCGTATGGAAAATTTGTGCGAAAACAGGTATGAAAACAGGAGACATTTTCCTAACAATGGCAACATCTATTTTTGCCTTGTTTATATCAATCTATTGGATTCATTTTTTTGCATTGGTTTCAGAATGAAAATATTTGAAAATAAAATTTAGTATTTTTATATTGCCCGTACAAAATAAAAGATCAACCTTTTGACTGCCCTGTAGCCAGATTGTGATTAAACATCATAACTTTACTTTAGCGAATCATTTTTACAATTTAAACATTAATAACAATAAAGAAATTAGCCCTTAGTTAAATGCAAATTACTAAGTAACTAAAAAAATTATAATAAATGTTGAAAGTTTTCCAAGTGTCGTCGATTTAGTAACTCTAGATAGATTCAAAACCATCGACAATATTTTTAAATATTTGAAAGGTTATTAAAATAAAAAGATTAAATAATTACCAATGACATTTATTGATATATAATATACAAATACAAAATAAAAAAAAATTAAATACCTCCATGAAGTTATATTTTCATTAATCACAATCCGAAAACTACGGCCTGGAATCACTGCTACCATCTGCAGTATTTATAATTAACGGAAGAACTTTTCGATCAAGTATTTGCTCTATGGCATACCATTTCATCATTTCATTTTCGAAATGCTTGATTCTTTTTTTCTTGATCAAAGTTTTTTTTTTCTTTCATATACCCTTAAGACAAATATTTTAGACAAATATTTAAAGACAAATAATAAAAGACAAATATTTAAAGACAAATATTTCAAGTGAGAAGTAATAGAAGAGTTTTAAAATATTGATTGCGTTTTTCCATGTGGTGTAAACACAGTGTCAGCTCGAAGCAGCTGCAATAACTTTACCCGCAAAATGTTAAACGGTCTCGTCCAGATTCAAATTCTCGATTCCGAACCTGTTTACACGGGATTTTTCTCCCGTCTTACCTCCATCAATCAACGCGTAAAAACATCCCGAAAGTAAGAACGGAAACTATAAATAATCCCCGCGAGATATCGATATTTTAAAGTAGAAGAGTTTTGATGTATCGAATAAGTTTGCTGGAAACGTGTAGGAAAAAAAAGTCGACGGTTAAATTTCAGATGCGAATTAGATTGGTGCGAAGGTCAATGTATTCCCCACATTGTTGTGTCACGGTATTCTTGGTGAAACCCGGGCTTTCTGGACTTCAACTTTTAACTAGTACGACAGCTTTACTTCATCCAACGTCGAGACGTGTTAATTATCTCACCCAGGGCTAGACAGCACCACTCGCAAGTTATACAACAAAAGTTCGTCCTTAGATAGCGCTGCATTGTGCAATTCGCTTTGCTCTCCTGAAAAATATGTAATAAACGATCTCAGGCTTATTATTTCTTTAATGGCTCTAACGTCGACACGAACCCGATTGATGAAGTCCATAAAGTCAGAAATCGGTTTTGGGAAATATCGGTCGGGACGTCTTGGTAACGTGGAATATGAAAAGTTATTTATGTTTCCTAATTCATGAGAAAATCTGAAATATCTTGTAACTGTTGTGATTGTTGTAGAAAACAGAAAACTTAATCTTGTCAGACAAATATATTTAGAAACCATAGGGAGGGACTAAAAGTCTGATGAAAGAAACGCGTAGAAATTATCAAATTTAGTTTCCTTTTAAGTCATACCAGAAGATAGGAATACATTAAATGTAAAATAATTAATTGTAACTTTGTTAGAAACAGTTCTAGGTATACACTTGTTGACGCCTCGTTAGCTGTAGAAGGAATGGGTGGTTTTTTGTTGTAGTAAGAATGATAAAGGTTAAAAGGTAAAGTGTTAGGGTTAGGGGCGCATCAGCAACTAGGCTATATAGCGACTGGACCACTTAACGTGGGTTCCGAATCACGGTCATCAGCTTCCGACAAACCCAGGCCAACACCCCTTCGGGCTATAAACCCTTAGTTATGTGCCTACCCCTAAATCTATCAGGAAACCTACCGACTGGCGAGTGACCAACGTAGAATACTTTTCAGAAGACATCCGGCCTTACCCAGCCTTTAACTGGCGTGACTGAGGGGTAATTCGTAGTCGGATTTTACACTCTTACCTAGAAACAATCACAAACATTTAGGAAGTAAACAGACAAAAGAAAGAAAGAAAAACAACCATCCGAGCGCTGGAATCGAACCAACTACCGCTCCAGTGCGGTTTCAGAACAGCAGCGGCAGGGCGTTGCTCTTACCGTCCGCACCAACGCGACCGTCAGTAAGAATGAATTTTTCAAATCTTCATGAGCCCACTATATAACTTTTCATGCGGAAATAGTAATGGCGAAAGTATACAGCTTTGTTTAGCTACAGTTGCTGTTTTACAGGGCTGTGCCAGATATAATTCGGGTTATTTCTTGTTAAGTTCTGAGCTGCAGCTTCGCAATATTTTGTGGGGATCAATGTAGACCTTGTTATTTAAATAATTGTTTAAATAAAAGTCACATCTTCTAAAATATCGACGAAATGTCCAAACCATTATGGGTTGCAGAAAATTTTACTGTAATATATTTTTTCCTGAATTTTTTCTCCATCTTTATTCTGAAAATTCTGCACATAAAGAAAAAAAAACAGAATTAATGTATACAGTTCTACATCCAATGGCAATTTAAAGTTATTGGAACCACACAATAAAATTCAGAATAATGAACAATAGTTTGTGGTTTTCAATTCTTTCACAATAACAAAATATAGGTTTTGCGTACCTCCATTCAAAATATTCAACTCTCCAAACAATTCACTATTAACTTGTAAAATATATTCCTTTTAGAAATAAATGTTTATTTCAACACTAAACATTTCTGAGTCAGTGAAAACATTCAATTTACAGTGAAACATTCAAAACCTTCACATTTCCCACACAAACCATTTCCTTCGAACTGGGACTGATACCCGAAAAATTAAAGGCATTTTCCAGTCATTTCCCCGCGTTCTAAGCGGAAACCGATATAGCGAACAAGGCTAACTTATTGGCGAGAAGCCTCAAAAGTTCATTCGCAGTACGCCGGTTCTGGAAAATGACTGGGATCGAGTTTTTCGGCACTTAAGGACGGAAGATAATTCAATCCGTACAAAATTATGATTGTTCAAAAATTGCAACAAAATGACTTTGTGAGACGGCGTAGGTTCGCAGAAAGGATGTTGGAATTGCTATTATTTTCTGCCAGAACTAAGAAGAGGACGCATTAACCTCAATACACTTTGGTTCCAACAAGATGGGGCGACTTGCTATACGCCAAGAGCAATAATGGCCTTTTTAGGGGAACATTTCCCTGGGGGCCTTATGTCGTTGCGTGGGAATGATGACCACGTCGGTCATGAGGCTTTTCAGCATGTGATTACTTTTTATGGGGCATCATAAAATCCAAAATTACTTAGGCAAACAGCGAACTCTTGAAGCTCTTTCTGAAACCATAACGCGCGAAATTGAAAGGATTCCTCATGTCATGCTCGAAAGGGGTATGGACGATTTTGCTACCCGTCTACAATAATGCCTCGACAAAAATGGACGCCGTCTAACTGATGTGATTTTTCGCACCTGACTGTGTTATATATACTTTAATGGCAATATACTATTAATGTATAAAAGCAATCAATTCTGATATTCGTTTAAAAATAAGAATGTGAAATGTGAAAAAAATTTGAAGGGAACTAACAGTCTGATAAAAGAAAATCGTAGAAATGTTAAAATGTAGCGTTTCTTTTTAAGGCACATTAAAAAGGATACATTAAAAGTAAAACAAGTAATTGTAATTTTGTTAGTACCGTCACAAATATCGATTATAATGCACATAACATATAACTACATATGTTCCTTTTTATAAACAGAAATAATGCAAATAACAGCTCAGATAATGTGGTAGGAATAATTATGTTAAGTTCAATATGTATATTATATCTGAAACACCACTGTACGTATTATGCTTCATAGGGTTTCCTTCATAGGCTATATGCCAACTTTAAAAATTCCAGATAACTATTACTAATAGATTCTTATATAAAAATTACACTCTTTATTTACAAATGAAGACGTTTTAAAGTAGAAATAACTGTCTTCTTATATACGATATTTTGGCTTTCGCTCACTTTTTACATTGATTGATAATATTTCTTAAATTTCACTCTCACAACAATAAAAAGTTTCCATATTCGAAGATGATCACAGGAGTACTTTCTCAATGATCCGTTTTTTTGTTGTCAGTGATAAATTTATTGAACATGACCTGTCTCCTTTTCAGGTTAATTTTCAATCCAAATAATTCTCCAGATTTTTGCAGCTCTTGTGTGTGCTTGTATCTGCAAATGCCTTTTTATAGTCAATAGAAGCCAAGTAGAGTAGCATGGTAAATTCATTGTGCGTTTCTACGGATCGTTGAATAACCTGGATGTAATCTATTGTACTCAATCAGCTTCTGCATTTTGCTTGCTCTTTTGGTTGTTGTACCAAGTAATGTTTCTAATATTCTTATAGCTATATATTATCTTGATGAAAAATTTGTACATTACAGAAAGGAGGCTTATTAGGTGGAAGTTTTTTAAATCTTCCGATACTCTTTTATATAGAAGAATTAGTCCAGCAGCCTTCAATAAGTGGTAATTTTTTGTTTTTTGAAGCATTTTAAGCACAATTTTCTGTTACTATTTTATGTAAAGTGGATGTTCAGTCTATATATATATATATATATATATATATATATATATATATATATATATATATATATATATATATATATATATATATATATATATATATAAACACATATATTTCGCAGTTCATGTACAGATTACTAATTAAGTAGGTTAATTTTACTATCGCTTTTATATTCAGTGGATACCAGGTTCTGTTCCATTAATTTAACATGGAAATTGAATTATTGCGAAAGTTTTGCAATATTTAGGGTTGTTCCTGTAAAGAAACCGCGGCAGCCAAAGCTCCGAGGTTCACTCTATGAAAACCACTATTGTAAACAACACAGAACACTGGCTCTAATTTAAAATAGTAAAATAGTTTCGTCATGCTCCAGTAGGTATTGAAATGACTGTATACCAATTAGAAAAATCAAATGAAAAATACAATAAAATATAATGCGTTTAATAATTTTTTATACGAGATGTGTTCAAAGATATAAAGTACAGACGTAGATATAAATATTATATATCATCATCATCAACCCATATCAATCCACTGCAGGATGAAGGCCTCTTCAGCATGCTTCCAACTCTGGCGGTCCTGAGCTCTCCTCTGCCATTCGGGTCCAATATACTTAATAATGTCATCAGTCCATCGAGTTATCGGTCTTCTCCGTGGACGTTTGCGATCAAGCGGTTTCCAGTCCAGGACCGCCCTGCTCCATCTTTCGTCCCATCGCCTCGCTATATGGCCTGCCCACTTCCACTTCAATTGCTTTATTCTTCCAACGATGTCACTCACTTTTGTTTGTTCTCTGATCCATGTGCAGGTCTTTCCATCCCGTCTAGTAATGCTAAGCATATATCTTTTCATTCCCCTCTGTGCTACTCGAAGTTTTTGAACTGACTGTGACGTGAGTGTCCAGCTCTCACTTCCGTATGTCATAACGGGCAGGACACATTGATCAAAGACTTTTCTTTTCAGGCAAAGTGGTAGTTTGCTCTTAAACACTATGTTGAGCCTGCCAAATGCCTGCCAGCCACATTTAACGTGTCGCTCTACCTCCTGGACGGTATCCCCTTCCATTGAAACCCTCTGCCCAAGATATATATATATATATATATATATATATATATATATATATATATATATATATATATATATATATATATATATATAGTGATCCACAACTTCCAAATCCGTTCCTAAAACAGAAATCCTTTTGTCTTCAGCAAATTTATTGAACATGACCGGACTGTTTTTCTGGTTTATCTTTAAGCCAAATGATTCCCCAGCCCTTTGCAGCACTTGTACGCGTCTTTGCAGCTCCTTTGGGTCTTGTGAAAGAAGAACGATATCATCTGCGAATCCAAGATGATTTAAGTATGCACTATTAATCCTTATTCCTTCTTGTTTCCAATCCAGATTACGGAACACTTCTTCCAGGCAGACTGAAAAAAGAAGAGACGATATTACGTCACCCAGTCGTACATCCCGCTCTACATTTATTGCAACCTCAAGACCGTCAAGGTGGACTGTCGCTCTAGCTTCACCATATATCGATCCTAGTAGATGTACATGGGCTTTCTCCACACCTTGATTAAGCAGTGCAGTCATGATGGCCCGCTTTGAGATTGAATCAAATGCGTTTTCATAATCGATAAAAGCCAAGCACAATGGCATAGTGTATTCGTTGTGTCTTTCTATGACCTGCTGTAGAACCTGGATGTGATCCATTGTACTGAATCCACTTCTGAATCCTGCTTGCACCCTTGGCTGTGCGTCATTAAGTTTTCTTAGTATCCTTTTGGATATTATCTTGGTGAAAACTTTGTACACCGTTGATAGGAGGTTTATTGGACGATAGTTCCCAAGGGTAGTAGAGCTTCCCCTGCTCCTTTTTTATGTAAAAGAATCACTTCTGCATTTTTCCATAAGCTGGGTACTTCTTGTTGTTTGGGACATTTTGAGTATAATTTTGCTAGTGTTTTATGTAAAGTCCGACCACCAGCTTTTAACATCTCCACAGTTATACTATCTTTCCTGGAGCCTTGCCATTTTTCATCGAGTTTATAGCCTTTGTCATTTCCTCTACCAGGATATCCGGCACTTGCTTTTCCGTGGGCATTGCTGTTCTTGCTTGATTCTGGTACTCATACAATCCTGAATAAAATCTTTGGACAACCTCTAATATTTCCGTCCGTTTCCTGCATATTGTACCATCCTCGTGCATTAAGGAAAACATTCATGTCCTTTTCTTTCTTAGCCTCTGCTTAGGTTTGTTAATTCCCCTGTTTTCTTCCAGAGTCTTTTGCACAAGCTGCATGTTGAATCGGCGTTTTCTCTCGAATACGTTTTTTTATAGTTTTGCAAAGCTCAACGTACTCGACCCTGCTAAAAGGATTGTCTGCATTCTTCATTGTCTGGCGTTTTTTCATTAAATTTATGGTCTCATTGGAAATTTTTGACTTTTTGAAACATTTATCTTCTGGTGCGATTCGATTCGACAAAACAATTTTAAAATATCTGCCCCTCTCCAGCAACTTCCCAGAATCCACTTTGCCTCTTTTGGATCCTATCATTCTTTTGCGCTCTTTTCGGCAGTTTATCTTAATCTTTTCTCGTACCATTCGGTGGTCACTTCCCACATTAAAATGGTTAAGGACAGTACAATTGAAAAACATTGCTTTATCGTTTGACATGATGTAATCAATTTCACTTGTGAGTCCAGATGGACTTTTCTATGTCCATTTTCTGTTGATCTTTTTCTTGTAAAACGAATTCATAATATAGAGTTCTTGTCCTACAGCAAAGTCAACCAGCCTGTTACCTCTATCGTCCCGCACACCGTTTCCATATGGGTCAGTTACATTTTCACCAGTTCTTGCTTCTCCGATTCTGGCATTAAAGTCGCCCATCAGGATTATATACCTACACTTCTTTTGGTTTAAAAGTTGGGCTACATCATCATAAAATACCTCAATTTGCTCATATCTATGGCTTATAGTTGGTGCATAAGTTTGGACGATTTGAAGCTTAAACTTTTTATTCAGTTGAATGACACATTGGGCTAATCTGTCAGATATACTTTCAAATTTGACTACACTGTCTTTCAGCTTTCGATTGATGAGGAATCCAGTTCCACCACATCGTCCATTCTCCGTACCTCGGGTGTAGAGTACATGACCAGTTGGTTCTAATTTGATTAACTCTTCGCCCATTCTTCGTGTTTTACAGAGCCCAATAATATCCCAATGTATGTTGTCAAGTTCGATTAACAGTTCTTGCAGTCGGGTCTCCGTTTTCATTGTCCGTATATTAAGCGTTGCAATGTCAAAATTCTAATGGCAGCCTGATCTAACCCGGTGATTATTAGCAGCCTCTGCCGTGGGGCAGATCTTCCCGTTGCCATAGGTAGTTGCCCCTTGGCTTCCAGGGCATGAGGGCCGTGTTTGAAGTTGTACTGTCATGTTGAAGGCATGGGCCGTAATCCTCCACGCTGGTCCAATGCGGGTTGGCAGATTTTGGATCATGTTTGTCTGAGGGGTGATCCTCCCAGGAACTTGCGCTCCAGACGGAAGGAGCCCCACCTATCCCTTCAACTGGATGACATAGGTTTCGACTCTCGAGGTTCAGACTCTTCAGGGCGCCGACATATACCATACCATCATGAATAGGGAAACCCTATCCACAGCCAACAACCCATGTTTTTTGCCGACCTCCCGTCGGATGGCGTATATATGTAGTATTAGATTTTCTTGGACTGCGTCCAATGAGACAGCAGTAGCTGAGTGTCATCACACACCCAACCGTTGGGTTCCACAATCTCATGTGGAACACACAACAACCTGCGTTTCCGCCTAAATAAACATGGGTTATATATATATATATATATATATATATATATATATATATATATATATATATATATATATATATATATATATATATATATATATATATATATATATTCCAGGTTTCTCACGGCAGCCGTCCGTTAGAAGTTTTCCTGGTTAGAAAAAACACTTTGAATTAAAACTTAGAAGAAAGACTTCTAAGTTTTCTTAGAGAATCGGTGGATGGTGGTGGCCCACAGGGACCCTAGAACTGACCACCTAGATCACCCGATATGACGCCCTTTGATTTTCACCTCTGAAGCTGTATAAAAGAACTAGGGTATTCTAGGCCTGTACAAACTAGAGAGGAATTATTGAACCGTGTTCACGATGCGTTCACTAATCTTAGTCCAGGCAAAATTCGGAGATCTCTTTCGCGAGGAGTATATGACAGTTACCTAGTGTTTGAACCAAAATGGCGGTCATATAGAACAATTATTATAATTTTACTATCATTTATTATTTCTTGTAATTATGTTCCAATTTTTTTTATATTATTTTATTTGTTATTACGTTCTAAATTTTGTTCTATTCCTGTTTTGTTTTCATGTTCCAATTAAAGTGTTACAGTGAACTATAATATACGCATTTGCATTTATATTCTGAAAATTCTGCACATAAAGAAAAAAACAGAATTATATAACACTAGATCCAATGGCAATTTAAAGTTAATGGAATCACGAAATAAAATTCAAAGCATTGAACAATAGTTTGTGGTTTTTAATTATCTCTTCATAATAACAAAATATAGCTTTTACGTTCCTGCATTTAAAATATATAGCTTTCCAAACGATTCACTATTAACTTGTAAAACATATTCCTTTTAGAAGTAAAAGTTTATTTCAACACTAAACATTTCTGAGTCTATATACAGTGAAACATTCAAAACCTTCACGTTTCCCACACAAGCCATTTCCTTCGAACCGGGTCTGATCCCCGAGAAATTAAAGGCATTTTCCAGTCATTTCCTCGCTTTCTAAGCGGCAACCGATATGGCGAACAAAGCTGACCTTTTCGCGAGAAGCCTCAAAAGTTCATTCGCAGTACGCCGGTTCTGGAAAATGACTGGGATCGAGTTTTCCGGCACTTAAGGACTGAAAATAATTGTAGAATGGTCCTCGGAACCCTTTTCGCATCTTACTCGCGACATTTTAATCGGAAAAGTATTTTTTTTACTGGATTTTGAGTCAATTCAGCAAGCGTATTACTTGTTTAAATATGGGTGGATGTACTACTATTGTCAAAAAGTTTTATAAGTTGGTATGACTGTCCTTCACATCTGGCAGAGGTTTTAAATCATCCCGCTTATTAAATTAGAAATTAAATGGCTTTTTGTAAGTGTTAGACATTTTTGATAGGTTTTTTCAAATGAATTTCGATTAAATTTTGTCTAAGAAACACAATTTATTACACAAATATATTAAAAATGTTACAGCGATTAAGTTATGTAAAATAAATGATTGTGTACTCAACTGAGACATTTCCCTCCCCATAAAGCATAAACAATTCTTATCAAGAGCCTTTACAAACTGCTTCATTAAACCCAGCTTGATATACTTCAGAGGAAAGATATTTCCAACGTCCAACGTTCATGTTTTCTCTCTTAGGTCACTCTTATCTAACTCAGTAGTGCGTTTTGTCTTTACTATTCCAGAGGCACAAGAAGCAAGGATATTTGATGTGCATTTGGTGGGTGTGCATCCATACTTTAATGTATTTTTTCTTGTTTTGGGTTTTTCGTCACGATCTAAAATTCAAAAGATATCAAAACTATCTGTTCTTATGTAAACAAAGAATCACTGGGTAAAAAGCAAAAAACCAAACGAAGACAAATTTCTCAGTGATTCTGTTCTGTAATAAATTTGCATAACGAACAAAATTTTAAAAAATACAAAAATTTTCTAAAATAATTACAAACTTTTGATCGTTAACGTTTCGGGAAATATTCTCCTCCCGTTTTCAAAACGAATCTAAGAAAATAATTATATTAATTTCTATATATAATGATACTTACATTGACAATTGAAGGAGAAAGTGGACGAAGGGTTGTGTGTTTCAAAAATATGCAAATGAGATAATTAGATTTTAGTAAAATGAACTGGCATTTTTTAACTGAAGAAAATTTTAAAATTTTTGTTTTTGTTAATATAGATCTAAGAGTATTTTTTGCTTTAAATGTCGTACTTATGTTGTATTTATTTCCTACTCTTTTAATTGTGTCAGAAATATCGCGGATGTAAGGAATTGTGAGGTCAATTGTTTGAAAGTTATTATTATTGTTATTAATAACGTGTCTGTTTTGTCGTGTATCAAAAGTTTTAAACGATTTATCTATGAAATTTTTTGGGTATTTGTTTTTTATTAAAATGTCTTTGATGTGATTTGTTTCTTTTTATAGTGTATCACTGTCGGCACAAACAAGTCTTATTCTGTCATATAAACATTTAATTACTCCTATTTTGACTGATTTTGAGTGATTAGAAAAGAAATTGAGATACCTATCTGTGTTTGTCGGTTGTCTGTAAAGTCTGTAGTTTTTAATAAAAGTGTTTAAAAAAAGAAAAAAATATATGAACACGCTACAATCATTCAGATATTACATACTTGAATGTATTGAATTAAAAAAGACATTGATAGATAAGTAGATGTATCTAAAAAGTAGAGTAGACAGAGAAAAACTGATTTTATATTTAGATTTAGCGCCCCAAATGGAGCTAAAATCAGTTCTAAAATCCTAGGCACCAATTTTTTTTTCTTGTAGGCCGGTGTAATAGAAAACTAAAAAAGTATAAACAAAAACCAAACAGTTCCTTGACCTAGCTGGATTGGGCTATTAGCGATTACTTACCCTACCCAAACCTAAATAAATGACCTGCTCGATGAAGATTCAGTACATATAATGGGGTGAAGGCAGATACAACCACTTGTTATGCAAAGTTGAATTAATTACATTACTTTAATTAAATGAATTAAATTGAAATGTTAGAGGTTGAAAACAAGTCCTAAAAACCTTGCGCTTTATATGCCAGAGCGAGACCTTTTTGAATGACCTTTATATTTTACATTTGTTTGCATCTGTGTTCCTTATTCTTGAGTAGCAAACCATTTACTTCAAGTAACCTAAATTTGTTGCACAAAATTAACAGATTCAAGATTCGCTATCGTCACACAAACATCATTGAATGGTGCATATAAAACAACTCTAGATAAAGAAAAATCAAACGTATTTTGTTGAAGGAATAAAACCGGGACGTTTCCGGCTTGAGATTTATGAACGACCTTCGAGCACTTTTAAAACTTCGAACTGTTCCATTCTGATAATGGCTCTCGCGGAGCGGTCAGTCTTGTAAACACGTATCAATCATAGTTAGCTCCATTGCGAGAGCGAAAGAAAATTAATAAAAGAAGTTGAATATGTTTCCTAAAGTTTTAGATGTGTTATTTTTAACAGTACTACCCTATTTTCTTCTAGTAGTATAATTATTTGGTAGTAAAGAGTCTTTCAAATTGGGCGGTCTATTTAATTCTCGAATAAATCAGAATTTGCTTCGATTTCAAAAATTCTTTTATTGATAATTGGAGTATATTGTATGACATTTTAACACGAAAGACAAGATCTCCCAAATGAACATCTCTTGTAGCTCTATAGACGTCCACACTTTTGTCAAAAATTTTTATGCTATTTTGGCATAATCCTGGCTCTATCTCACCAATGACTCGAATAATTTCATCCTTTAGTTTAGGAATTGATTGTGGATTGTTCTTATAGACCTGGCTTTTGGCGTAAAGCCAAAGAAAGTAATCTAACGGTGTCAAATCATGTGATCTTGGTGGATAATTAGCATTATCGTTTCTTGCAGTAACTCGTCCAGGAAATTTCTCTCTCAACAAATCAATTGATATATTAACAGAGTGAGCTGTAGTGCCATCCTGTTGGAACCATTTTCTACAGTTGCAGCTTCACCAGCAGCATTATAAAATAAATATGAACCAATAACACCTCCTGACCATAATGCACACCAAACAGTAACTCGTTTATGATGTTAAGGTTTCTCATAAATCAATTGTGGATTTTCCTCACCTTAAATGGGGCAGTTTTGTTTATTAACATAGTCACAATTTTTTTGAAAAAAATCATGTTTTAAAAAGGAATAAAACAATTTTTTACTTTATCTATCACTTTTATTTAAAAAAAAAAATTGTGTGACTATAGTTTCGTCAATGAAACTATCAATCAATAAAATCATGTGTTTGTTCTTTGATCCAATTGACAAATGTACCACGTTTTGAATGATCCAGTAGCGTTAATTTCTGTATTATTTGAACTTTATATTTCCTCAGCGCTAAATCCTTTCGTAAAATACGCAAAAGTATATTTACTGAGTCCAAATTGTTGTGAACGCCGAATAATGAAAATTTCTGGATCTTCAGGAATATTTTTACGTGCTAAATCGTAAAGGAAAAAGTGAAGCAGGTTTGATTTGATTGCTGGTTAGATATTTGGAGAAATGATGCGGCCAGGAACATATGTCCGAACAAATCAAAAATTTGCTATTAAGAACATGCTATTAAGGTGCATATTATCCAATTGGCATCATAAAAAGTTTCTTAACATAGTGCGGTACTATTCGTCATTAATATTTAACGTTTCACCATCATTATTTTCATGACAAAAATGGCCCTATAAGGCCTCCAGCTCACAATGCACACCATACTGTAACTCGAAGAGGATGTAAAGGTCCTGCAATCACTCGAAGATTTTCACTTCTCTAAATTATCCTATAATTTTGCTTGTTCACATTGTAAAATTCTACGTTATTTCTAACTCCATCAAGTTTGCATAATTCTAACACCTTCTTCCGTCGGAAAACGATTCATAATTAAATTACCGGGTTTCTAGACATGTGTTGTCTGCTTTCAAATTCCCTTAAATCCATTTTTTTGTAATTTTCAGATAATAAAAACTGTTTTGGAATGATTTTGGCGTTATTTAATTAAAACTAAATTGTTTATTGATGTACGGACTAATCACGTTTCAAAAATTCAACAACCATGTATTTTGAAATAAATATAAAATCAATTGGATTTAAAACTGGTGTTTGGTGGCGTTTGTTATCAAACTGTGAATTAAGTGCAATTTGAAACTAAACAAAATGGATTTGACGTGGTTTGAAGATGTAATAGAGAAGAAGTAACAGAAGTGAATCAAATTTCATTAAACAATGGGACAGAAAAATGTCTTAAACTCCCAAAATGGGATATATCTTCCTTTTGTTCGCAAAAACAATGATCCTCGTCTTCTCTAGTTTCTTTAAACTCACTGAAAATATTATTATCGTGAAAATTGAGCTTATCGTGAATATCGTGATTTTTCTTAATGACTTTCGAATACCCCTGTGTCTCAACGATAAGATAACTCACCTCGAAAGGTGATGACGTTATTGTTGCCGCGTCGTACAATGACCGTACAATGAATATGGTACAACACTGGTTGTACCATATTCTTTGCAACGCTAGTGAGATTTCTCTCTCAGGAGAGTTTTTCTATAGTGTTTTATATATATTTCGGGCGCTTTTGGACACAACTATTGAATAGTTTGATAGAAAACAGATTTTTCTGCCAGATAGCTTAGGTATATAACTCATTTTAGCCTAAAAATGGATTTGATGAGTTCTGAAACCAGACTCACGAACTTAAGTAATCAGAACTCACGTAATAACATAAATTTCAAAGTACCTATTGGAACACCCGTTATTAGAATTGATATAAAGTTAGTTAATGTTATATTAACTTCAGTTTTTTCTTCCCGAGTATCAGATTGTTTAATATAAATACAAGACTAGATATTTCAAAGGTACGTAAACATATATTTTCATCTACTAAGGTAAAACAACAACTGTACCATCTGCCAGTTCAGTTCCACATTTAAAAGTTTTATCAGCATCAGCAAGACAAAAATTATGCGAGAAGGTGAATTTTATTTGAGCTGTCGTTTTGCTTTAGAATGCATTTATTTCCAGATAACGTAAGCAAGTAGCAAGCTCGCAAAATACGAGAAAATAAAAGTTATAAACAGCATACTTTATGGGAGTTTCTGTTTCCGCCATTTTTATTTGCCATAGTTTCAGTTGAAGTCGCTCCATTTAACACATTGTTTTTTTTTATATATCAGACTTTTTGAGGATTTTTTTTATGTTAACTAATTTAACGCGATTTCTTAAAATTGTTGGTTATTAACTCTTTATTTTTTACTTAATTTTTTAATCTTTAATTTATCTGTTTGTTTCAGAACGATACCCCATTCTTTCTATAGTTTCTCATTTATACCTTGTTTTGCATTTTTTTTAGTTTAGTCATTTATTTCCTTTGTTGCATCACACATATTCTCATTTTTTATTTTCTCATTGTGTTATTTTTGCCAGAGCTGGTATAACCTGGTCTTTGGCCCAACACCAGATATATATATATATATATATATATATATATATATATATATATATATATATATATATATATATATATATATATATATATATATATCCATATATTCTGCCGTTTTCAAAATGTTTGAAACTGATAAATTGAGGAGGGTTATTGACCTTTCCCCAAACAAACAATTTCTTTATATTATCGAGCCAGATGACGTAGCCGAAGTTCTTCATTCTTCCTTTCAGATATTTCTTGGCCCCTTTTCATTTCTTTCTAGGTCTCCTTTCCCACCCTGTTTCCCTTCATCATCCAATATTCTTGAACACTGTATTTCCACTCATTTTCGTCAAGTGTCTCCAACCATTGAGACAAATTTTTATTTTCCAGTTCATCTTCCTTGATTTTAATATTCTATGAATGAAATCCTACCGCATACTAATTACTTTCCGCTACTTCAACTTTTTTTCCCGGAAATTTAAACCGGAACTTTAAACCAAACAAATAATTCGACCATTTGATCTGCCTGAAACTTTCAATGTCGCCAACTGCTTGGATTTTCTCCAAAACAATGTACCACTCAATATCTACAGAGAAATATGGCTTCAATAAGATTTTGCAAAAAAGGCAGTGATATTTTTTGTGGAAAGAAAAATGCCAATTTTTCTTTAATTTTAAAATCTTCACTAAATCGGCCATCTTAAAATTGAATGTCAATCTGTCTCTCTCTAATTCGTCGTCGAACAGTCATTATTAATCTTACTCACATCTGTCCATCTCACTTTTCACTGGTGTAGTCCATTTTTGAGCACACAAAAGTATTTTTTATCATGGTATGAGTTTTTGAAATGTGGTTCTTTTGCAAAAAAAATGTGCAATAATATTTTTGAGAAAAGAAAAGTGGCAGTTGTTGTCCCATTCTGAAACCTAAACTAAATGGGTCATCTTTTGAAATAACTTGCCCAGGGTAGTGTAATATTTCTTTTATAAATGAAGTGTAAACGTTTTCTGACACAATTTTATAAACCACGGATCAATGGAACGTTCTTTTTTACTAAATTTTAATGTTTATTGTATGATTTGTGAATGCGATTAATAACATGGTTATTTAGCATCATGTTATTTAGGAACAGAACAATTTCCCAATTTAGGAAAATTGGGAAATTTGTGATCACAATAAAGAAGCCTAGGGTGTCGAATTTCAAGATTTTCAAAAATACGCCTATTGTCACTTAACACGGTGATGGATTTTGTTTCTTTTTTTTTCAGAACTGGTATAACCTGGCCTTTCGGCCGGCACCCGGTATATATATAAATATATATATATATATATATATATATATATATATATATATATATATATATATATATATATATATATATATATATATATATATATATATATATATATGCAGTGTTAGAATTCTTTGGACTGCGTCCAATGAGACAACAGTGCTGATTGTCATGAGACACCCAACTGCTGGGTCCCACAATCATATTTTTCACCGACTTCCTGTCGGATGGCGCAGGTTGTGTGTTCCACATGAGATTATGAAACCCAGCAGTTGGGTGTCTGATGACACTCAGCACTGTTGTCACACTGTTCAACACAGAATATATATATATATATATATATATATATATATATATATATATATATATATATATATATATATATATATATATATATATATAGGCATTCTTGTTTATTATTTTGCATTGTATGAGTCAATACAGCAATCTCCAACAATATCAGATATGATATTGTTAAAATTTAATGACCGTGTATCTGTAACTAAAGAAAAACTATTATATGACAAAGAATTGCTAATTCCAAACCTATAAAGAATGGATAAGGAACCAAAATTACTACCACATTCAAAGTAAAACCTGAATGTCTAAGTCATGTCATGTAAAAATAATTGTAACTTATATTTTCACAATATTATTTTATGAAAGTAGATTAAAAAGTTTTGAGAATGATTGTTATTATGACTATAATACCAGAAAAGTTAACATAGCGGAAGGATACATCTGGGATATATCAACAATTATATTTTCCAACTAAATCTTTTTCGATTCCTTTAGAAAAAAATGCCAACTACTCATTAACAGTGACTTGAGTCTCCTATAAATGTTCCTTTATTTTAATGAATTAAAAATAAACGTAACGAGGTACATGAGAATGGAGGGTCCTGTTCAAAATTTTCGAAAGAAGGTAAAAACCAAAAGAGACATATAAAAAAAAAGATTATATGTCGTATGAGGAAAAAGAGCAGAGTATAATATTTTTTAAATAAAAATTTAAATACGATACAGACGAATTTTTATAGCTTCACTTTTTTTTAACCTTGACTCTGTAATTAGTCAATATGACATCATGGATTTTTTTGATTATTTCCTTAGTAGTTATCCCAACGGGGTGTGTTGAATGCGGAGCATCTTTCGTGTCAGTAAACCAATTATGTACAAGAGGCAGAGTCCCCATAATAATTTTTCAACTTTTCTTTGGTTTAAGCGATAGTGCTTTTAGGCAAAATGTAATGTTTAAACATACGATATTTGCGTTTTTCATGATCAAAAATATCAAGCTTATCAGCTTTCGAGCACTGTCAAAACAACACTACATATCATTATCGGAATAAATTCCAATTGAACTGACTTTTCATTTTATCCTTATACTAAGTAATGGTAAATAATTTTGTTTGCAAATAAAATTGTAATTTATTAATTAATGTGAAAATACATTAATTTTAACTCTTGCCATATTGATACAAGTAGACCAGCTTGATAAATTCAGGTACCATCTTGATACATTCAGAACCATCCAAGTCTAACTAATAAGGTAGATGAGACTCTAATCGAAATATAATTACAGGTCTTGAGTTACTAATATTTATATTATAATCATGCTCGGGTGCATGACTTAGATAATCCAAGAGATGGAGCTCGTAGCATCGGAAATGGTTTGTTTTTAGTAAGCATCATTATTCACCAGATAGCTGTCAAAATCTCAGTTGTATATCACATGATTTATTATTATTTTCGATTGAAGCAAGAAACTTTCGTTTATTTAGAAAAATGGAAAAGAGTCAGTTTCAAGGGATGATTAAACACTTATATTTAAAAGGCTTAACACCGAAAGAGATCAAAGCTGAATTGGACGAAGTTAATGGCACGTCTTCTCCAGTGTTTGCAACTCTTTATAATTTAGCAAATGAGTTTGAACGTGGCCGTACATCCATGAAAGATGAAAATCGTTCGGGACATTCAGTGGAGGTGACTACACCTGAAATGATTGACAAAATCCACGACATGGTTTTAACTGATTGACGAATCAAAGTGCATGAAATAGTTGAGGCCACAGGCTTATCCCAAGGTACAGTATTTTCAATTTTGCACGAAAAATAAGATGTGAAAAAGATGAGCAGCGCGTTTGATCTGAGAGGAGAATAAACGTAATCGTGTGGTCGACTCTGAGGCTGCTTTGGTGCTTTTTCGTCGCAATCCAGATGAGTTTCTGCGTCGATGCATAATTGTGGATGAAACATCGATACACTACTATACTCCAGAGATAAAGGGGCAATCAAAACAGTGGGTTTTTGAAGGCGAATAGGCTTGGAAGAAGGCGAAGACGGTGAAATCGGCCGGTAAGGTTATGACTACAGTTTTTTGGGATGCGCGCGGAATCATCTTCAGCGATTACTTGGAAAAAGGAAAAACAATAACGGCAGAGTATTATGCGTCATTATAGCACCAGTTGAGTAAAGAAATTAAAAAAAAATCGTCCTGATTTGAAAAAGATGGTTTGAAAAGGTGCACATCTATAGAGTTTCAATGGCCAAAATCATGGAATTAATGTTCAAATTATTACCGCATCCACTGTATTCACCAGATTTGGACCTCAGTAACTTTTTTATATTTCTGAACCGAAAAATGGCTCAGCGCACAACGGGTCACATCCACCGGTCATGGCCATGGTCAAGGTCATGGCCTAAACAGATGACTATTTTGAGAACCTTCCAAATTCTTATTTTCTAAACGACTTAAAAAGTTGAAGAAACGCTTGTAAAAGTGTATAGAGCTAAAAGGAGAGTATGTTAAAAAACAGAAAATCTATGCAAGTTCAAGTTGTTGTAAAAATGATATGTTGTTTAGAGATAATTCTCTTGGAGTTCTGTGTTTCACACTAAAAGTCCCAATAGAACAATTGAACAATCCACCTCGTTAAAAATCTGGCATGCTTTTAATTTAACTTAATAAGAGGAAAAATGCAAGTATGAAAAACAACGATTTGACATCTAATGCCATTTAGTCTATATTTCATGAACTATTCGGCGAATCCTCGTATAAACAACGGAGTAAAGTCCTGAAATTTCAAATTGTTCATCTTCTAAACCCAATGACGATGGCCCGCGAAAATTAACTACGTAATTTCTTTTTCTCAAACAACTTTTGTACCGTTTCACCGACAATTATCTCGCAGGTTAATTAAAAAAGATAATAACCGAAAGAAACTCGCAACATTGAAGCATAATGTTGTACAGCGTCGTTTTATATTCGGAGTTCAAAGTGTTCTGTTTCTAAATAATTTTCAGCTATATTTGGTGAAAAAGAAAATATCGAGATGGAAAACTTGGCATAATTAGAAAAGTAGAGGAAAATATTCGTGCCTTAAAAGTTTGCCGAAGTATACGTTCCCTTTTTTTTGTAATTTGAATATTTTTAGATTATTAGAAGTTCTTGTTTCTCATGGAAAGTATAACATTACGAAACTGGTTTTTATTTTCAAAGTTTTCGTATTATAAAATGATTTTTTTTCGTGTGAATGTATTATAAGTGTAGATAATAATAACAATAAAATTCTCAATATATATATCAGTGGCGGCTCGTGAGGGAGGGTGTTGGGGCGCCGCCCTTCCAGCATTTATTACACTAAACAATTTTCAGAGCAAAACACCATATTTTATTTCCATTCAGCTTCTTTCCTTTAACTCACTTTAAGATATTATTAAAAATTAAAATCTCCAAATGTAGAAGAACGTCTGTCGACCCATCACACCAAATAATGCGGATAAAAATTCTATTCTCTCGCCACAATTTTTACATCGTTGTTCGGATCAACGTCACACCAAATAATGCGGATAAAAATTCTATCCTCTCCCCACAATTTTTACATCGTTGTTCGGATGTTTGCCTCCAGCGACCGGACGCCATGTCATCTTTTCTCGTCGTTGGCGTTAAATGTTTGTTGGTTGCGAGAATTCGGGAATTTAATTGCTTTCTAAAACATGCGATTTAGACGTGCATATCCTGCGACCGAGCGTATCGGTAATTAGTTTTAAACGCTGATTTGACTGGTAAGGAGCGTTTGATGTCTCACGTCGCGTATTTCATTCGCCTCGCGAATACTTGTTTTTATTTGGGATTTGCTACGTGTGTACACACTAAGTAGTACTTTTTAAATAAAAATAATCAACTTTTAATGGCAAACATGAAGGTGTCTGATTTAAAACAGTTACTAATGACTAATTTAAGTTTTTTTTTAACTTAATTTAACTTTTTCGAATTTTGTTTATTGGTTTGCAGTTACAATAAACTGTTCAAATCGTTTACTCTTCGTGAAATGGTAAGTACCAACTTATTTATTTCTTTATCTGCGCAAAAAGCAACAACCGATTCTTCAATGTCCTTGTAAGTAGAAACAATATACAATTTTAATTTTTTCCTGGTTCACCTCCTGTGGCATTCTCAATTCTTGTCAGAAGAAGTCTCAGTGCAGTCTTGAAGTGTCAATGTAGAAGACTGCATTGCGATTTCAAGACTGAAGACAGACAGGTATTGAGAATGCCAAGTGTGACCTTGGCGAAATGTCTGCACGTTCCCAACAAACGGGACACAAACGATCGGATGTACTCCCGGACTAATAGTCTAATGTCTTCATCCATCCGCGAAATACTACGAACTAACATATATATATATATATATATATATATATATATATATATATATATATATATATATATATATGTATATATATATATATATATATATATATATATATATATATATATATATATATATATATATATATATATATATTAAATATATAATTATTTTAAAAATAATTAGTACGGTCCTGTTCAAAATTAAACTTAAATACATATTTCAACACACAATATTATTCTCCACAAAAAGTGTATCTTGACATTTTTTCGTATCTGCCTCGGTTTTATAGCAAACTTGACATAATAAAATAACTAATACAATGGAATCAACTTATCTATGAAAAACGAATGAATTATAATGATTAATATGAATTTACTTAAGCTTCAGATTGACACAACTTCAGTGGCACTTAATTTTCGACATATTAGTCATTATTCTAGTCTTTCATCTCATTGGACGCAGTCCAAAGAAATCAAAAACCTGCCTGTATAAAGCTGCCTGTAAGTATAAGCCATCCGACGAGAAGTCGGCGAAAGTATGGGTTGTTTGATTGTGGACAGGGTCTCCCTATTCGTGACTAGAAAGCATATGTCGGTGCTCTGATGAGTCTAACCAACAAACAGACGAAACATATGCGTTTTAATGTACGGGATGGGTGGGGCTCGCTCCTGGCCAAGCAACTAACAGAATGCTCATGTATATATTTACCCATTGATTTTTCGATTTTTCAGACAGGTATAAATATTCTAAATGATTTATATCCAGAATCAAAGGAATCTGATTTTTCTTTTAATATTTTAATAATTGACGAAGCTTCTTTCAAGATAAATGTCATGGAAGGCATTTTTGTATATGTATATCTATGTTTTGTCAAAAGCCTAGTTGTTGGTGAATGCGCAACAAAGAAGAGCTCTTGAACTCTTGACCTCTCGAACGCTCGAACTGTTGTGACGGAAGGACGTCAGAGTTTACACTCTTGTCATATGAAATGCAGTACAAAACCCTGTCTTTCCTCGGAGCCTTATCCATCCATGTACTAATCGTAAAAAGTGATGCTGTATTTCGACCTCTTAGTTATTGGATCGCTACCGCCAGGTGATTTTTTTTATTAGTAACCACAAACACCCAAGGAAAGTTTTCACAAGTGTCAGATAATTTGTTTTCAATATCTATATGCAGATTTCTCCTTTTTTAGCCATCTTAGCGTCATCTGGGATGATAATGTTTGATTTATCAGAATCAAACATACACCGAGATAGTATAAATAAGTGAGTTATTGTCTTGCAGAAAATTTCTTCCAGGAGTTAACTTTTCATATGACATATTCAAAAATATCAAAGGTAATATAAGTATAAAACATTACCAGGGTGTAGCAAATATATTTGCGTTTTTTCTTTGTTTATAAATAAAAGATTATGCTTTTTTATGTCGATTTATTATTTAAATTTTGAAAGAGAAATTTACTTTGAGTTGGTTCCTGATAGTAGGGCGATAAATTCAGAACTTTGCTCAGCTCAACTTGCTTAGTTAAGCATAAAAAAGTCCTCCTGCAGCAAGACAACACAAGGCCAGACACTTCACATTTGACCACCTGAAACATCGACCACCTGAACACGTCGCTCCGTTAGATTACCATTTTTTTTCCATCCATCACTTTTTGCGAAGAAACATTAAAAACTGAAGAATAGGTACAAATTGGCTGCTTCGAGTTTAGGGCCTCCAATGACTTATCGTTGTAGGGAAAAGGAACAGAGTTACTGACTCAAAGATGGGTTGAGAACATCGAAAATGAAGGCCTAAATTTCGAGGCATAAACCAGATATACATTTCTGATACGGTCTATAATTAAGGACCTCAAAAAAGCTAACCCTTATGATACGCCCTAATTTATAATAATAAGCAAACAATACTTTTCCATGACGAGGTAGCAAATTTTTTCAATCAATCAACTTATAATTAAAAAAGTCAAAAAATAAACGAGACACGGCGAAAAAAAAATCGTCATACAATTGTGTCGCAGTAACATAATTAAACTGTCAAAAACAACACGTTCATGTTTATACATCTCCCGAAAAATAAGATACAATATATCCTTATATTTTTTTTATTCCGTTTCGGTTTAATCTCTACATAAAAACACTAGGAAATATTAATTGGAAAAATCATAAAAAATAAATTAGGTTATTGTTTATTACACAACAAAGAATCGGAATTTAATTGAAGTAACTGCAATAGACGAAAAGACGATTTAAGAAACTTAGTTTTAAAGAACATTAATGGAGTTAAATATTATCTTTCTGTAAATAAACAATTTAAATGGCGTTGAGAATTAGAGGCACATTGTGAACTCAAAGCATCATTTTTAACTTTTTATGGCGTGCCGACTTAACAGGTTCAAATCCTCACCATTGCTATATTTTTTTTGTTCAAAAGTTGTATTAAAATTAGCCTCTAGGGTTAAATAATTACTAAAATTAAAATGTACGTCATTCACTATACACATTTGTTTTTTAATTGAAAAAGCCTGCAATAATTCTAATTTTCATCATTTATATTATAATATATAATTTATATATAAATTATAATATTATAATTTATTCAGAAGATGTAAAAGATACAGTAACATTAAAGAATCAATGTACTTGTCAAAAAAAAAAACAATAAATTGAATATATTCATTTCCGAGTTGTTTTAGTTGTTAGCATGTATACACTTCGAGACCTGAAACGACGATATTTTGATGACCTGGTTGTGAGTTATACAGGGAGTATGGTGCGCCGTTTGCCAAATTAAAATGGTCGATAGGAGGGTTCTTTTGCTATCTCCTAAGCCTCCCTAAAGCATTATTGGGTCCACATATTTTTTTATGTTAATTATTTAATTCTTTATTTGAGTTAATTATTTATTGAGTTATTTGAAAAATTCCATAAGTCAGCATTGAAACTTGAATTAAAAAAAAGTTATTGGTATATCCTTCAAATTATTTTTATATTTTAATGTGTTATGTTGTAGTGTCCAATGAAAATCAAAATTACATGCAAGCGACATCTAGTTTTTTTATGGACTCGCACAGTTTTTGGAAGAAGTAAAAATAAATTTAAAGCTCAACTTTAAATTGGATATAAAAAAAAACTGAAAGGTATCATGTTCTTCGAATTATTTAAAAAAATCTCTGCTTTATCCTTTTTATAACGGTATGCATTCATGCCATAAAAACGTTTTACTAACTAATTTGCTAACTTGGTGTATGGGGATGCATTAGGCTGATATCCGATATGCAGGATAAAAACTTGTTTTTGTGTAAACAACGCGCGCAAAGCAGGTAAAAACTGTTACCTCTCCCATACACAGTAGAATTGCATCATCTGTCTCTCTCTTTCATTAGGTAAACGGAAAACCATCTCAAAAAACGCCCGTGCGGTTTCACTTTTTTTAGTAGTTTGGCGTGAATATTTAAACATAGTTGGGACAAATGAACAGCCTGATACCGCTCGTAATTTTACCAACTTGTTTAAACCATTTAGGTGCATACATTTTTCCAGGCATTTGCATAGTTGAAACTCGTGATTCATCAAAATTAAATATTCTTTTGGCTGGATAAGCATTCTTCTCCATCATTTCCTATATATTACGAAAAAACAAATAAATATTTGTTTTATTAAAACCCACCACTCTGTTCATCCTCGTTGGCTTCGGAGGTCGCAAAGAGATCCAAGTATTTCTTTTTAAGAATATATACACTCAGCCTTTACCTGCCATACCTTTCTCTACTCAAAAAATATTTTTAATATTTCTTGCAAGACCTAATTCATAAGCCAGCTTGCGTAGTTGTTGTATAATCCAAAAAAATATTTTAGCCAAAATAACAACATGGTCAGCTAACTCCTTGTCATCATCCTTTGAAAACGTCGCCTTCCGTCCCAGTCGAGGATCATAGTACTCTCGTTTTTTCTATCTGTCTCTTACAGAAGATTCTGGAAGCACAAATGATCTTCCACTTCTTTTATTTTTCTTTCAGCATGAACACCTTCTAAAGCAGCCTGCATTTGAGGTGGGTACCAAGTTCTCTGTTTTCTTTTTGTTGCACATTCAGTCATCTGTAAGAGAACAAACAAAAATAAAATACATAGTTGACAATAACGCGCAATTATCAGACTACGTCTTTTTGTTTTGACACCACGTCAATATCGAGGAATAAGAATTTAGCCATAAAAACTTTTTTCTACTATATCTATCACAAATGTATGCTTCAAAGCTCATTACTAAATATAGTTTATCATAAAAAAAGTGCAGTCTGTTTGTTATACGAACATTATAAAAAAAGCGCGAAAGTTGTTAGTAACAGGTGACGCTTCAATCGCAGCTTGTCGGCTACTGGCGCATGGAGGGCTGTTTGTCGGTAGCATTGGGCACCTCTGCCCTATTGTTCATATGGACAGATTGCTGTATTTCTAGGTGTAATAAACACAATCTTTTAGTGTTTTCAAGCCTTCTGATTGGGGTATGGTTAACGTAGCAACCTCTAAAAGACATGATTTGAGGTCCTACCTAGCTTATATGTTACTGGGTTGATACAAAAGTTAGACAGAAGGGCGTGCAGCGAAAACTTAGGGAAAAATGCATTATTTATTTGTTTTTTTTATTTGATCAACTACACATGCAGAAAATAAGAAATGTGCGGAAAAGACAAGAATGCTTATGAATGCTATATGATGCTGTGTATGGTGATGATGCCATATTTAAACTGTAAAAAGTACCATTCAGAGTTCCAATTATAACTGAATAAATGACTATAAAAATATTATATTTTATTTTCATATAATATCTTCAAAGGCCAATGCAACAGAAACAAATTTTCGATAGATCGAAATATATAAACGAAAATAGAAGTTGCAGTCGTTAAGAAAATTGTTGTTGAAACTTATAAAAGAAAGTATTAAATTTCCGAATTATAAATGTGTTAAAACCTGGCCGAAACCTATTAATGCTTGAAAAAGAGAAAGTACAAGGAGAGCATTTTCCATTAAGTGGAAACGTCTTCTTCAGAATAGGTTTCGCACGTGTTTGAAAGTTTTCGAAAAGCTAGCGAGGATAAGGGCCGAACAGGAGGCGAAGGAGCTGCAGGGCTTGAATGAAGGGAATCGAAGAAGGGACAGGTTTGCGGAAAAGTGACGATAAAATTGATGGTTCGGTTAATGGAGGCGTGAATATACCACGTAATATAAATTTGGGACATGAAATTGACGTGATGAGCTGTAAATGGGGATCGTCTTGCAAGTTGACGTACAAAACACGTGCCGTATTTAATATTTAGCTTAAGGGGGGTATTCGAGTCTAGAGGCTTACATTTTGGGTGTTTTTCGGGCTTGATAAGTATTCTCACTATCCATTTTTTCACAACATATTTATTGATATTTTAGGAATATAAAAAAAATCGATGATAAAAATATTGACATAATTGTCGTTGATAATTGTGGTTGACATAATTACCATCATTCCGTTTATCTGAAACAAAATTTAAAATGAGATTCTTAATAACATTTTTAATCGAAGTTTTAATTTGTTTAAAAACAGTAATACAGTACATATTTTTATACACAATAATAAGATATAATAAAGAGTCAAATACTAAAGGTCGGTGTCATATTTGAAGTCAGTCGGTTGGATAGAACTTGAGATATTATGTCAACCAGGTCGAAAAAAATTACTTTAGAGAACAGGGTGAAAAAAAGTTTCGAACAAAAATTTACGTCAGCCGCCGCGGTAAAAGGAAAAGGCTATCCTTGTTTCATATAGTGTGCCTTCTTCAATCAATTCAATTCTTCTACTGGAAGCTTTGGTGTGAAACACTAAACTTGAAGAGATTTAACACTAAACACCAAATCACTTTTTTGAACTTCTCGACGCACGTTTCGCTAACTATGTAATCTAATTCTAAAACTAAACTATGTACTATTTATACGAAAACCGTACCTAATGAAGCGTGCAAAAATTATGAACGGTGAGGTTTACTAAGCCTTACATTAATAATTGAAAAAGTTGACTGAACGGAATAGGTTCTTTATCTCGGTTCATGATTTTCTTACATTTTTCTATTTAAATGCTTTCATATGCATCAAAAGCCCTATTATTAACAGTTTTAATTAGTCTTAAATTACTAATATCTATACTGTGGTCATGTTCGATTGCATGTTGGGCAACACAAAATTTTTCATTTCTCCCATATCTAATGTGGGCAATATGTTCTTTATATCTTGTCAATATGGATCTTTTTGTTTGCCCAATATACCTTCGATCACAGTCTGACAACTAATTTCGTAAATCCCCGACTTTTCTTGTTGATCTACTTTATCCGTTGGATTACCCAGAACTTTTATTCTTACTCTATTATATGGTTTGTCATAACCTCAATGTCCAATTTTTTCAAAATTAAAATATCTAAAAATACTTTCCGAAGGTATGGTTAAGATATGTAGATGACGTTTTTGCCATTTTCGATTTGAAATGAAATAAAATAAAAACTCGATTTGAAATGAAATAAAATGATTTTATTAAGAACTTAAATAGTAAATCTCAAAATATAATATTCACGCATGAACTCGAAAACAACGATACTTTACCATTTCTGGATGTTTTAGTCAGTAGAAACAATAAAAATAGGTTAGATTTTGATATTCTTAAGAAAAAACACCACCACTTCGAGATACATTCCTAACGATTCAAATCATAGCTTCCAAAATAAGATGGCAGTTTAAATTTTATGGTAAATAGATTAATTAATTTTCCTTTGAATAAAGATAATTATAATAAAGGATGAAAATTAATAAGGGAGGTATCTGAAGTGAATGGTTATAATAAGAAAATTGTAGATAAATTAATTAGAAAACATAAGTTCAGAACATTTTTGAATGAATTTTCGACTTTTCAAAAGGATCAGAACACAAATGAATTCATGGTAATATCATTTGATACCCAACTAACAAGACGGCTAGACAAAATTTTGAAAACGTGGACATTAAGGTTGTGTACCACCTATATAATAAATTAAGAAAAGTTCTGGGTAATCCAAAGGATAAAGTAGATCAATATGAAAAGTCGGGGATTTACGAAATTAATTGTCCAGACTGTGATCGAAGGTATATTGGACAAACAAAAAAATCCATATTGACAATATATAAAAAACATATTGCCCACAATAGATATGGGATAAATGAAAAATGTGTAGCCCAACATGCAATCGAACACGACTACAGTATAGATATTAGTAATTTAAGACTAATTAAAATAGTTTACAATAACAGGGCTTTGGATGCATATGAAAGCATTCAAACAGAAAAACGTGAGAAAATCATGAACCGAGATAAAGGACTTCTGTTCAGTCAACTTTTTCAATTATTAATGTAAGGCTTAGTAAACTGCACGGTTCATGATTTTTACACGCTTCGTTAGGTAGGGTTTTCAAATAAATAGAACATAGTTTAATTTTAGAATTAGCTTAAATCAACTCCAGATGATGCTAACATGGTTAACGAAACGTGCGTCGAGAAGTTCAAAAAAAGTGAATTGGTGTTTAGTAGTAAATCTCTTCCAGTTTAGCGCCTTCTTCAACTTCAAATCGATTATTTGTTGAAGCTCTATCCGATCTACGAGTAATTCCAGCTTCCTTAGAAGCAGCGGAAGTTCGTTGCTCAGAACGGTTGATTCGACTACTGTCTCGTTGATTAGCGAACATACAAGCATTGTGACCGATTGCAATTTTATTGGTATAAATTCTTCAAGTGGTGTTGAAATAAATGACTATCCAAAAGCAATTTTAACTTTTACAACTGAATGTATGAATAATGCTGTAGAGGGTAACTGGGACTAACAAATGGAAAATATCTGTCCAAAAATACGTACCCAATCATTAACATTAATTTCGCTATATTTAAATAAACATAAACTACAAAAATTGTGTTCAAAGTCAAGTAGAGGAGATATATAAAGTTTATCGCATTCTAAATTGAAATATCGGATTCAGATTAGGATAGCAGAAAATGGAATATTCCGATTTTCCGCCAACAATCCGTAACTTATTCCACACAAACACTTATCTATATACCATTCTAATACCGTTCCGTGGAATATTTTTAAACATGAGCGTTGCCGTCGTTCCCAATATTGTCATCACTTTGTTATTCGATGTAATTTTAGTTATATTAAATATTTAAATACTGTCTAGATGTTTTTAAACATCTTCACTGCATTAAATTATATAACGTAATACACAGTACGTGGGAAAAATAAAAGAACTTTTTAAATTTAAAGGAAACTAGTCATCTACTGAAATAATATTCACAGTGTCCCAGATAAGAATGCACTCTACAGGGATCTCGGAATCTATAAGAGATACAGAGATGAATAATTTAGAAAAAGTTGCACTTCACTGACCTTTGCAACGTCACGTTTTTATATTTAAAAAATTCCGAATATTTCCGAATATATGTGGGAAAACCCGAATTTTCCCGATTTGGATTTTATTCGTTTCTGATTCTATTCGAAGAGATATGTCAAAATAAATTTGACATTTTTATACCCACATTTTTTCTCTACAATGTGGTGTAATTAGATTTTTGATTCGACGTTTCGGCTTTTCTCGACCACCATCAACATTGTTTTTTTAAATAGTCAAAAAATATTATTGTATGTTTAGTAAATTCTACTTTTTATTTCGAATCAAGCGACATGTCACACTTAATATTTTTTACACGTTTCCGGCTAAGAAACTCATCATCAATTCAAATAAGCCTATTTAAAAAATATATTTTTATTGTTGTATTTAGTCTCGTTGGTTTTCAAAACATTTTCTTAACTTTACATTATTGACAATAATTTCAATTTATGAATGTAAATTTATGAATTTAGGAAATGTTATGAATGTACGAACAATTTCTTAAATCAGAGACAGTTCTCGAAAAAAATCAATAAGTAATTGTTCATTTTATTTAATACAAAAAATTATTTTTATAATACAAAATTATTTTTGAGGTGAAACTTCTTAGGCGGCGATTCGATAATCGATAATTGGACGAGAATTAAGAGTGAAATTTCAAGGTCGCGTCACGTTTAGGCACATTTCGTTACACGAGAGAGAAGAAAGATATTACTTGAAGAGAAGGAGAAAGAGAGGTATACATTTCAACGCTATGGGAGTGGAGTAAAAGAGAGCGACATATGCACAGCGATACAAAGCGATAGAAAAGATAGTGTCGCGCATGCGCTCGTTGTAGATGTACGCGTCAGATTCTATATATGAACAGCTGAGGTACCACGCGTTGTGTAATTAATATTTGTTATTGTTTTTTGTGATTATTTACGTTTTCTAAGAAGTTTCACTTCGATCACGTGTACGGTGTTGCACGTACAATTTTTTTTATTTTCAAATATTCTATGAATTGTCCAAACGCAAACAACATCGGTAAACAATTTTTTCCATAGCATTGCTTAACATTTCTAGAATTATTTGTCTTATTGCCGTTCGAACCTTAATTTTCAGCTCATCGTTATTTTTAAAAGTCTTCCACTAAATTTTACCATTAAGAAATTCCCAAAAGAAAAATTCCACACTATTTCTGGAATTATGGAAACCACTATTATTGGTTACCGCTAATGGAATATTGTCCATAATATCTTCGATATTGTTTCTTAAAAAGCGTATGTATCTTTCAGAATTTAGTGTTCCTTCATAAATTATAGGTCCAATAACTTGGGTTCCCAAAATACCGCACCACATGTTAAATCTAAAACGGTGTTGATGTCTCGATATTCGAATACGATTTTCATTTTGTATTGACCAGTAATGAGGATTTTTTCTGTTGAAGATGCCGTGAAGATGCACAAAAATAACTTTCGTCCGTATAGAGAATATTATTAGGAAAAAGATGATTTTCATAGCACTGCCTAGTAAACTATTCGCAACAAATCATTCTGCGCTTATAATCGCCAGGAAGCAAAGTACGACAGATTCGGAATTTATAAGGAGGGCATCCTTCTTGACTAAGTATTCTTTGTGCGACTGATTTAAGAACAGCATGTTCCTTTTCATTACTACAGTATCATCTTCTTCTACAGCAAGCAAAACGGTCATTACCTCTTAAGGGTGATTTTTTTTTGCGATGTAACACTGGTTTGTTAAACGCACCATGTTCCCTTAAATTTGTAACTAATCTTTGAAAAATGGATCGATTGGGATGGCCATTCGGGATATTTTTGAAAATATTGCATCTCTCTCTGCTTACAATTCTTATGACTTTTGATATAACAGCAAATTATATCAAATTTTTTTCGTTTTTTTTCGTTTTCTTTTTCGATATACCATCGAAAAAATCAACAAAAATTTAAAAAAAAATGTTAAAATGAGGTGTTCTATTCAAATTATCATATCTAGGCGAAATTAATAGATAAAAACTTTTTTTCAACAAGCATTTAAAAGGGAACTTAATCTACTTTCAGAAACTTATTACATAATTTAGCTTTATTTTAAAAAATATATTTATTTAGTTAGGTAAAGTTCATTGGTATGATGCTCTTCAAAAACCGATTCGGTTTCGATTTCACTCTTTTTGTCGTCAAAAATATCAGCTGCCTCATATAAGGCTTCTACTTTAGAACGCGTGTTCATTTTGAACTAAATAGAAAATAGTTTTGATTGATTGCGCGGTTGGCTCTTGATGAAACATAGTAACAATGATAATAATTAAAACCCTTGGTATTTGTTACAATATATTCAAGATATTCTCTAACATGTTTCGGCCTCGCGACCATTCTCAAAGAGAGTTATGTATAAACTAAACTAAAGTTTGAAAATGCTGTTTAATGGAGGTCGGTTTTTTTGTCACGTTAAATTTATTACACTATCAATAATTGGAGTATTTCCGAAGTCTAGCTGGATGTTGGTTAGGTTTTTGCCGTCGTATATGGCTTTTTTAATTTCGAAAATTTCCAGGTAATTTAACAGCCTGCTTTTATTGCATCTATTAATGCAGCTGTTATTATTGCAGCTGTTAATGCAAGCACAGCAAAATTAGCGGTTATATACAAAAAAACTTTACTGAAAGTGAAAAAGTGTAATAATCACATATGGTTTATTCAAACGTGTCAAAAGGAGGATCTCCAACCAAAATTTATGAAGATTTCATGTCATAACCACTCACCTCAAGCAGAAAGCACTGTCAATGCAGCTCGGAAACATTGGCTAGCAGAAGAAGCATCCAAATGGTACAGAAACAGGGATAATCTCAACTTACATCTTAAATTAGTCCACACAGAACTGCTACACAAATCAAATTATTTCGAATTTGAATACTTTGACAGGACAGTGCGCGAGTCAGTGAAGGATGCAACACATAAACAGTACCTAATACAGCTAAGAAAATTAAATACCCTAAGAAAATGTAAGTCACAAAATTTTGCTCACCTAAATTCTCATATCAATTCAATTAGTTCAGTAAGATTTTATGATATAGTTGTAAATTTAACAAATGTTCAGTTTGATAATGAAGAAATTAAGTTATTAGAAAAAGGCATCAAATACTGTCCAAACTTCGTCAAATCCACAGATATTGAAATACTCGCAGCCAATTTAGAGAATCTTTTAAGTAGTTTATATAAAAGCCAATTAGCAAAATATAACATTGCAAATATAATAGCAAACAATAAAATAAAAAATAAATATTCCAACGAACTCAGAATAATTAATAAATTACGTAACAAAATTTACCAAAACAATTTAATTCTTTGCAAAGCTGACAAAGGTAATAAGGTAATACTGTTACTATTCTAACAAAAGATGAATACCTACTAAAAATGAACACACTCATCAACACAGAAAACTGTAGAGAACTCAAGACCGATCCAACAAAAAAATATCATACCGCTGTAAAGAAAATTACAAAAACGTACAATGAAACCTTCTTAAATATATCGCAATCCAAACTAGATACCATGAACCCAAAATCTCCAGTCTTATACGGAATGCCTAAACTGCATAAAGATGGCATTCCAATGAGACCAGTCGTTTCTTATGTACATGCTCCTGCATATAAACTTTGCAAACAACTCAACAGTGATCTACCATTATTTATCGATTTCAACTCGCCCAAAGCAATCAAAAATACAATAGAACTAACAACAAAATTAAAAAACATACAGATACCTCCCAATGCAAAGTTAGTTTCGTTCGATATAAAAAGCCTTTTTTCCTCCATTCCGGTACAAGATCTTAAAAATATCCTCACTGAAAGAATTCATGAATGCAATCTTGAAATCGTACACAAAAATGCTCTCTTAGAAGCTATCAATGTATGTACCGAACACAATTATTTTCTGTTCAATTCAAAATTTTACCAACAAACGAATGGATTACCAATGGGAAGCCCCCTGAGCCCCCTCCTGGCAGAAATTTATATGGCTAATTTTGAAAACAATTTATTTAGCGACACTAATTATACAAGACACATACATTTTTGGGCCAGGTATGTCGATGATATTATTTGCATATGGACCGGTACAGAAAGACTATTGGGTCAATTTCTTGAATATTTAAATAGTGTAAACTCAAAAATCCAGTTCACAATAGAAACAGAGACGGATAATTCATTAAATTTCTTAGATTTAAAAATAATAAGAACACCGAATAAATTAGAATTCGAAATATTTAGAAAACCTACGTATACCGATACAATTATTCACGCAAGTTCAAATCAGTCATGGAATGTAAAAATGTCCACTTAAAAAATTCCAGATTCCACTTAAAAAAGACAGCTATGAAAAATAACTTAATATTATCAAAAATATCGCAAGGAATAATGG
Source organism: Cosmopolites sordidus (assembly GCA_031761425.1). Classification (NCBI taxonomy): domain Eukaryota; kingdom Metazoa; phylum Arthropoda; class Insecta; order Coleoptera; family Curculionidae; genus Cosmopolites; species Cosmopolites sordidus. The sequence goes on from JARFXV010000619.1 coordinate 1,191,106, forward strand.
ATATCAGCCAAGCATCATAGATAAAATGATAAAAAACAAGATTAAAAAAAACAACACCAAACATTTTTATGCCGCAACACCCGAAAAAGATTCTAAAAATTGGCATGCTATAAACTATATTCACAAATTAAGTTCAAGAATCACAAATCAGTTAAAGAACGAAAATATTAATATTATCTCTGTTAATAAGAATAATCTTACATCGATGTTAAACAATAACAAAGAAAGAGCAAAATTTTGTGACAAATCTGGAGTATACGAAATTAAATGTAATATGTGTGACGCTATTTATATAGGCCAAACGGGCCGATCGCTCAATGATAGGCTAAAAGAACATAAATATTCAATTTTACACAATCAGAGAAAGACGGGCTTTGCCGAACATTGTATAGACCAGAACCATTTTTTAACATTAATAATACCAAATTAATACATAGCTGCAATAAAAGCAGGCTGTTAAATTACCTGGAAATTTTCGAAATTAAAAAAGCCATATACGACGGCAAAAACCTAACAAACACCCAGCTAGACTTCGGAAATACTCCAATTATTGATAGTGTAATAAATTTAACGAGATGAAAAAACCGACTTCCATTAGACAGCACTTTGAAACTTTAGTTTAGTTTATACATAACTCTCTTTGAGAATGGTCGCGAGGCCGAAACATGTTAGAGAATATCTTGAATATATTGTGAAACAAATACCAAGTGTTTTAATTATTATCATTAAATAGAAAATGAAAGAAACCGATAAATAAATGTTAAAAACATTAAAAATGAAAGTTTTCAATAAAAATACTAAAGAAAATATAATATTTATGATTTACTTACCTCAAACTGTGTCAAGATCGAAAAATAAAACAAACTATTTGTGGCAAAAAGTTATTTAACGGTTTTTATTTGTTGACAAAACACTGACACAACAACAGCACTGAGTGGTGTATACTACGGTCGCTTACATTTTTGTTAGTATTCATATCTTAAGATGGCTATAGTGGGGGATCTAGGGTAGGGATTGTAAAAATTTTCCCCTACTCAAAGACATCCCCTCAACGTGACCATTTATAAGGGAAAAATACTTTTAATTTACCTTTAGGTATCCCTTATCCAGTGCTTCTCTTGAGGGTTATAACTGACAGACTGTCAAATGTCACATCTAAACACATTATTGAAAGAATTGCAAACTAATGCAAATGTCATCCCTTAGTCGGAAACATGTAATAAATATTAAGTGTGACATGTCTTTGTATTCAGAATAAAAAGTAAAATTTACTAAACATAAAAAAAATCTACTGTTGAAAAAACAAAGTTGATGATGGCTGAGAAAAACCAAAACGTCGGATCAAAAATCTAATTGCTCCACCTTGTAAAGGAGAACAGTGACCATGAAAATGTCAAATTTATTTTGACACATCTCTTCAAATACAATCAGAAACGAATAAAATCCAAATCGCAAAAATTCGGTTTTTCCCACATATCATCGGTAGTATTCGGAATTTTTAAAATTTGAAAACGTGACGTTGCAGAGTTTAGCGAGCTGTAACTCTTTTCTAATTTAATGATCTCTGTATCTCTTAATATTTCCGTAAAGTGCATTCTTATTTGGGACATACTGTATAATCTGAAAGCTGTATATCTCGAGTATAAAACGAGATCGCTATCATTAGAATCGATCAACAGATTGTCAAATTATAGCACCTCAAGTGACAGTACATTTTGTCACGTCATCACAAAAACACGATGGAACAAAGAGCTAATATTAAATTTTGTTTTAGGTTGCGTTAAACCCCTGCAGAAATATTTAAATTGATGAAAATAGTTTACGGTGATGATATTTTGCTTATCCCGCACGCATGTGTTCGAGTGGTATAAGCGATTCCAGGACTGTCGTGATGCTTTGGAATACAACACAAAGCCAGGCCGGCCAAAATAACAAAAATCGCGATGAGTTGGTGGAAAAATGCGTGAAATGATCGCCAACGATGCGAATTCGACTGTGAGATGGATAACAGAGGAGTTAAATACGACCAAAGACATGATTCACGAAATGTTGGCAAAGGATTTAAACAAGCGGAAAGTGCGTGTTTAAAATTGTTAAAATTATTTCACAGGACCATAGATGTTCGTGAATTTTAGGCGAAAAAGTCAAATGTGCTTCAACATCTTCCGCATTCGCCTGATAATCACTCTATGACTGTTTTCTTATTTCCAAAACACAAACTGGCCATGAAAGGAACGTTTTTTGAGAGTGTTACACAAATCGAAGAAGCCGTGGTCATTGGAGGTGATTACAAAAAACGACATAGGAAATCAATACTAGGATTGGTTCAACGTGTCCAGCGGTGTATTGATACGGAGGGAAGGGTACTTTGAATAAAAAGAAATAATTTTGGCAAAATAACTAAATGTTTTTTTTTATTTAAAAAGTTTCAGTATTTTTCCAACATACTGTGTATCAACGGAATTATTATTATTATTCACGTAAGGGCCCTGGTGGACCAGGCGAAGTACAATTAGAGGCGTTTGTTGTTGTTAGCCTTCCTTTGCGCCCATATTAATTCCATTCTTTTGCTATGAGCTTTTGTCTTTTCCTCAGACCAAGCTGTTCCAGTCTTCCTACATTTTTCTCTCTGGCCAACCTTCCAAACGTTAACCTTGTGTCTGAAACAGCCTCTATCCTGAATTTCACTTTGTGTAATATTTGCTGATCTTAGGTCCTCTTTAATTGCAGCAATCCATTTAATTATTTCTACTTTAGCTCTACTCCTATTTTCATAAAATTCAACTATTTGTCTAGTCATCCTACTCGAATTCATCAGTTTTATGTATCTGTAAAACTTAAGTCTTCTTTTTCTCATATCGCTATGTATATCTGTGTATTGTTTGATTTCTTGGTTTTCTCGAAGTCAGTATGTTGTGCTATTTATTTGTATGGGGCCTAGGATTTTCCTTATGGTTTTTCTTTCCTTCTTTTCAATATCCTCGATGTCCCTCTTTCTATTCAAAATGAGTATAGTATCTGCCCCATATAGTAATAACTGTATTGTAATGTCTCAGTTTTGTGTTTTTAGATAGGCATTTTTTGTTGTAAATATTTTGTGTAAGTCTCAATACCGTTTCCATTTTTTGACATCTACCCTTATTGGCCGCTTTTTCCAACCCATTTTCCATAATTATTTTACCCAAATATTTGAATTGAGAGAATCGTCTGATGTTACCATATTTTGTTTTTAGAAATGGTGTTCTTAGTCTGTTGTAGGTCATGTATTCTGTCTTTTCAAAGGAAATTTGGAGTCCTACCTTTCTGCTGTTTCTTTTAGGATTTCAATATGTTTCTGTGCCGTTAATACATCTTGAGCTAAAATTGCTGGATCATCAGCAAACGCCAGACAATCAATTTTGATGTTGGTTCTCCCCAGTTTAATGGGCTGGTCAATATTCAGCGCCGACTTTTTTTCACGCCACTCCTGTATTACTTTTTCTAGAATACAGTTAAATAAGAGTGGCGAGAGTCCATCCCCTTGTCTCACTCCACTTTTAATTTCGAAGGGCTCTGAGATGTCACCCATGAATTTAACTTTTGACCTTGTGTTAGTTAATGTTGCTTTAATAATTGCCAGCGTTTTGAGATCTAGTCCTTGTTCTTTCAAGATTCGGAATAAAGATTCACGGTCAATAGAATCATATGCTTTTTTGAAATCCACAAATGTAGAGACGAGATTTTTATTGTACAGTTTTTGATGTCTTAGGATCAACTTTAGATTCAGGATTTGTTCAGGGCAGGATCTGCCCGATCGAAAACCTGCTTGATATTCACCAATGTTCGGTTCTAACTGTCCCTGTGCTCTGTCTAGCAGACATTGAGATAGAATCTTGTAACAAACTGGGAGAAGAGATATCCCTCTATAGTTGTTTACATCCATGCTATCTCCTTTCTTATGTAGTGGATGGATTAGAGCATATTTCCAATCTTCCGGAATCTATTTGGTTCGCCAAACTTCTTGTAGAATTTTGGTTATTTCCTTGATTGTACCTGGACCAGCGGATTTCAAAAGTTCAGCAGTGATTCCATCTTCGCCAGAAGCTTTGTTATTTTTAAGCGGCTTGATTTGCCTAATTATTTCATCTTCATTCGGTGGTAATGATTCTGGGTTTGTTTGTTTAGGGTTTAGTGTTGGTAATTTGTTTAAGGGCTCGTTGTTTTGGGGCTAGTTGTTGAAGGGCTAGTGTTGGTAATTTATTAAAGTTTAGTATTTGTTCAAAATATTTCGCAAGTTCTTTGCAATTGTCTTGGTTATTTAGAGCTAATTGTTCATTTTCGTTTTGGAAGCAAAGATTTTGAGGTTGATAGTCTGTTAATTTAGTTTTAAATGTTTTGTAAAAGTTTCGGGTGTTATTTTTTGGTAATCTTTTTCTATTTCATTAAGTTGATTGTTTTCATATTTTCTTTTATTTTGTCTAATTAGCTTCGATGTTTCTTTTCTTACTTCCAAAAAGATGTTATAGTTTATTGCTGTTTTTTGACTGTTCCAATTTTTGAATGCTTTACTTCGACTTAATACTGCTTGCTCGCAAACTTCATCTCATCACGGATGTTTTCTACGTTTTTGTAAAGGGACTAACTTTAAGGCTGTTTTAATAATTTTTGTTTCAATTCTTGCCAGTTCTGTGCTGGTTGTTTATCAAGCTCTTCTGTTAGAGCTGGTTTTATTTTCGTTGGGTCGAACTCTTTTGAATAAGTTTTCGAGGTTTTAAGCTAAGTTTGATTCTAGTCAAGTAGTGAACCGTGTCTATATTTGCTCCTTTCCTGACTTGAACATTCAAAATCTCTATAACTGGGGTACGAAATGGCAACATGGTCCATTTGAAATTCACCCACGTACCTGTTTGGGCACCTCCAGGTCTTTTATTTTGTTATTTTCTTCTTAAAATGGGTTGACAGCGGTGTATTGATGCCAAGGGAAGCGTACTTTGAATAAAAAGAAATAATTTTGGCAAAATAACTAAATGTTTTTTTTTATTTAAAAATTTTCAGTATTTTTCCAACATACTGTGTATCAACGGAAGTTATAAATAATTATCAATAAAAGTAGGCCATAAAGCAAAATATAAAGTTTTTAAAAAGTTACTTAATAAAGTACCGATATTTTATGGGAAACACGTATTTGAACAATTAATTTTGTTGAACGGCCTGGCGTATTCTGAATTTAATATCGCTTTCGTACTGCAACTGCAGAAAATCAAATCTTTCGAATGCCTTCACTCAGCTATGGTGCAACATATTCGATACATAATGTTCGAGCATGAGTCTGCATCTCTCTAGTTCTCGCCATTTGATACATTTTCGTCTACATTGAATATTTATATTCATAAAATAACCATATCGACATCATTGTGTATTTGCATCGTGTGATTTAAAATTCATTTTCTTCGATTTATACTTTCGCGAACGGCAGTTCAATTTTATTTCATTTTTCCCTTCGATTTTTACTTCGTATGAACGTAATCATGGCTTGAAAGCTATTCGGAATAATACATTTTTATTTGCATCGATAAACTAGACTGATTCTATGACAAATATATCGATTTGAATGTCATGTAGACACAAAATCCCTCTTTAAACCCCATCGACTTATGTTTATATAGTCTTCATTTTTTATATTATCCTATTTTAAAAATTTAATTTCTACCACGTATTGTCTTTAAAACTCTAATTTCTCTTGCCCGCCATTTTTGTTAATTACACTTTTGAACATATTTATCAATGACTCTTTCATTGAAATTGTATACAGGGTTATTATTATATTTTTTTCCTTTATTTGGGTTTTTCGCCACTATCTAAAACTCAAAAAATATCAAAACTACCTGTTTTTATTTAAAGAAAGAATCACTGGGTAAAAACAAAAAACCAAACGGATACAAATTTCTCAGTGATTCTTTTTTGTAATAAATTTTCCTAAAGAACAAAATTTTAAAGATATAAAAATGTTATAAAAAATTTTACAAACTTTTAACGTTAACGTTTCGGAGGGTACTCTCCCCCCGTTTTCAAAACTAAACTAAAAAATAAATTATATTAATTTGTAATATATAAAGTAACGAGTGAAAGTAAATATACTTTTTTGTATATGTCAACGATACTTACATTGACAATTATAAGTAAATATCCGCAAATTTATTACAAAAAAGAATCACTGAGAAATTTGTCTCCGTTTGGTTTTTACCCAGTGATTCTTTCTTTAAATAAGAACAGGTATTTTTAATATTTTTTGAGTTTTAGATGGTGGCGAAAAACCCAAATAAAGGAAAAAATATATGAACACGCCACAATCATTCAGACATTACTTAGGGTTACTATTATATAACGAAACTTTTTGGGTATATTTTTTTTTGTCGCATATTTGAAATCCAAGGCTAACTTGTTTTTTTTAAACGGCAACAGTACTTCAATTTGGCATTGTTGGGAAGAGCATTTTTTCCTGAATTCGACGAAGTTAATATTGTATGGTTTTTTTTTTAATAAATTTAAAAAAATGGCTATAAGGTGTTTTGGTCTGTTTTAGGGTAAATATATTTTTTATTTAGTAGGTCATGAAACTGTGAATAAAACATTAAATATTTGATTACACTTGACTACTGTTGACGTCAATAATTTTTTTTTTTCAATTTTTATATGGAATTAGTATGTATTTAACTGAAGAAAAATAATTGAAATACTAACAGTTGTTCGATATGGTGACAGAACACGCACTTATGCCGAAGTTTGCCGAGTATTTAAGTACATCCGATTAAAAACATCACTAAATCAACATTTTCAGAAACGGAAAAAAGATTCAATGATACAGGTATCATTAAAAGTCGATCAAAATTAGGAAGACAAAAAACAAATACTAAGACGAAAATTCGTTGATTGTTTTAATTGATGTAGTAGACTATAGTAAAATTTCCGTACAACATTTAGCTTTAAATCAGAACATGTGTACACGCTTAGTCCAATATTTAATAAAAAAAGATTCTTATCCTTACAAAATACAATTACTGCAAGAATTAATCTTGTAGTAATTAGTAGTAACAGTGTCACAGTAACACGCCACAATCATTCAGACATTACTTAGATTACAGGTATGGGCCTGAGATTTGTTTTTTATTTAGATATTTAGAATGTAAATATATTAAACTACAACATTCTGAAAACAGTTTAACATTTCTTTACAAATGTAAAGATTGTGACATAATACCAAGAGGTTTACGTTTACGTACACCTTATAACACAAACAGAAGCATATATATTCTACATAGGGCTAGTTTAGCACTTTTAAGAGATTGTATCCAACATCACATATACACTAAATAACAACTAAAGACTGACATTAATAATACATTACAACAAATATACGAAAAAGTAACTGAAATAGATTTTAATTACATTTATAATAGCGTCTATTCCAGTTACACATATCACTTCAATATCCAAAAAAATACTCACATTAAGAAATTTAAAAATTTAATTATTGAAAAACATGGAACACATACAAAACACATTAATACACATACAGACAAAAATTTCATTAATAAAACTGTAGTTAACCTTGCAAATAAAATATTATCTAATTCTGAAAAGTATGTACTTTCTAAAGGATTAAATTTTAGTGTTACATTGAAAGATGTTCCTAAATTAGACCTTATTTCGACAGTAGAGTCTGTTGCTCAAAAATTACCTTTGGAAAGTGCAAATGATACAGAATTAGGTTAAAACTTATCTTAGAAAAACAATTTAAAATCAAATCAAATTTATACCATGAGGAAAGGTTAGCTGTAGATAAATTAAAAAAAGACACATCTATTAAAATATTGCCATCAGACAAAGGTAACGCCACAGTTATTGTAGCCACTACAGAATATAATAACAAAATTAAAACTTTAATTGATGACGGAAATTATACTAAAATATCTACAGATCCAACATTAAAACTAGAGAGACAAATTTACAATACATTATATAAACACAAACGTGACTTTACAGATCTAGAAAGATCACAACTTACACCACATTATAGTAAACCACCTCATTTCTATGGTCTACCAAAAATACACAAAACTAATATACCGCTTCGCCCTATAGTTAGTAGTATAGATTCCCCATGTTATAAACTAGCAAAATTTTTATTAAACATTTTAAATTCACTTTCGGGTAGAACAAATTCATATATTAAAAATACTTCAGATTTTTTAGAAAAAATTTCGAACATTAAAATTGCAAACCAAAATTTAATGGTTAGTTTTGACGTGGTGAGTTTATTTACTAATGTACCAGTTGATAAATCACTATTAATAGTTAGAAAGAGATTAGAACATGATACAACATTAAAAGACCGCACTAAACTAAACATAAATACAATTTTGGAATTATTAACTCTGTGCTTAAAAACCACATATTTTCAATTAGAAAATGATTATTATCAACAAAATTTCGGAATGGCAATGGGTTCTTCTCTTTCTCGTTTGATGAGTAATATCTTTATGGAGGAACTCGAGAATGACATATTAAATAAATCTCTTAAAAAGCCATTAATATGGCTTAGGTACGTTGATTATATTTTTGCTATATGGCAACATAGCATTGACGATCTAAATATTTGTTTACAAGATATAAATTCTCGAGAGCCTACAATTAAGTTTACTTTAGAGATGGAGAGGGAGAATAAATTGCCATTCCTCGACACTTTAATAATAAAACAAAACAACAAATTAAAAAATACAGTTTACAGAAAACCGACAAACACAGATAGGTATCTCAATTTCTTTTCAAATCACTCAAAATCGGTCAAAATAGGAGTAATTAAAAGTTTATATGACAGAGCAAAACTTGTTTGTACCGACAGTGATACACTGCAAAAGGAAACAAATCATATAAAAGACATTTTAATAAAAAACAATTACCCAAAAAAATTTATAGATATATCGCTTAAAAATTTTGATACTAGACAAAACATACAAGTTACTAATAACAATAATAATAAGTCTCAAACAATCAACCTCACAATCCCTTATATCCGCGGTATTTCTGATACAATTAAAAGAGTAGGAAATAAATACAACATAAGAACGACATTGAAAACAAAAAATACTCTTAGATCTCTATTAACAAAGACTAAACCAAACAATATACAACAAAATACCAAAAATGTGGTTTATAAAATTCCCTGCGAGTGTGGCAAATTCTATATAGGTGAGACATCTAGACCGTTAGGTTAGATTAAAAACCTTCTTAGAAAGGGCGATTTTAATAAATCTAGAATTTATCAACACGCATGGGAATCGGGTCATAAAATCAATTGGAATAATTCCAAAACGGTATTAAAAGAATCGGTAACAAAATACAGAAGATTAAAAGAAACCGCTATAATTAATTTAAATAAAAATAACTGTATTTCTATGCCTTCGGTAGATTTAAATTCAATGTGGTTCCCGATTCTAAAGAATACAATTAAAAACATTTAAATATTTGAATACACAATCAGTACAATAAACAATCACACAGTAAACATTACCTCTATATATTTTTTGGTAGTATGCCACTGTCATGAAAAATAATGTTAATGTAAGTATCGTTGACATACAAAAAAAATATATTTACTTTCAATCGTTACTTTATATATTACAAATTAATATTATTTATTTTTTAGTTCAGTTTTGAAAACGGGGGCAGATTACCCTCCGAAACGTTAACGTTAAAAGTTTGTACATTTTTTTATAACATTTTTATATCTTTAAAATTTTGTTCGTTAGGCAAATTTATTACAAAAAAGAATCACTGAGAAATTTGTCTCCGTTTGGTTTTTTGTTTTTACCCAGTGATTCTTTCTTTAAATAAGAACAGGTATTTTTGATATTTTTTGAGTTTTAGACAGTGGCGAAAATCCCAAATAAAGGAGAAAAAATATATGAACACGCCACAATCATTCAGACATTACTTACAAGAATTAAGTCACGATGATTTTGATCGAAAAGTTGCGTTTTGCGAAGTTATGATGTAAAAAATAAATACCAATACAAATTTTGTGGTCGGGGAAAAAACAATTTTAGAAGCCAAACAAAAGCTATGGGGGAAATTTGGATATACAATGGAAAGAAACTTTCTAGGAAATCAAAATAATAATCATAAATAATAGAAAGAATAATACAAACGAGATTACCTATATTAGAAATAAAAATAAGAAACTGCTGATTAACGACGAGAAAAATAATGCAAAGGTGGAAATAATACTTCGACAAATTGTTGGAATTAAAACGGGAAGGTGAAGGGGAGTTTGAGGAAAATAATATAGAAATGAACAATAAAATTATAAGCACAGAACCTATAGAGATGGATGACTGGAGTGAGCAATGGGGGGGGGGGGCAAAGATGGGGAAAGCCCCAGGGCATGACGAGGTAACTAATGAAATGATAAAATATATGGGAGAAACAGGGAAAGTAATTTTACTTCAGATAGTTAATAAAATACTGAGAGGCAATAAAATACTGGCGGACTCGCAATTAGCAGTAATACTTACGATATTCAAGAAGGGGGACACAAGAGATTTTGAAAACTATAGAGGTATATCCTTACTGAATCCAACCGAAAATATATATGAAAGCATATTAACGTAAAGGTTAAACGCAAAGCACAGAACGGATTTAGTCCAGGCAGAGGAGTAAACCATGCAATATTTGTGTTAGAGCAATTAATTGAGAGAACAATAGAGACAGACGAAACCATATACGTATGTCTTATAGATATTTCGAAGGCATTCGACTGAGTAAATAGAAGGCAGATTAGGACAATACTAGATAAATATAATGTAAATAAGGAAATAATTAGAAGTATCTTAAATCAGTACTAGGAAATTACAAACTATGTCCGAACAAAAAATAGAGTATCTCAAAGGTTTACAACTGCATCTGGAGTTAGACAGGGACGAACATTAGTCCTTATCTGTTTAACATAGTAATGGACGCGATAATTAAGAAGTGTAACAAAAGAATAAAGAAAACAACATGGGGATATTTTAATCTAGAAAGGGTAGAAATTAATCATTTGGCTTTTGCGGATGATATAGCACTGTAACTGCCAATAAACCAAAGTAAAACAAAAATAATGATGGTATCGAGAAAACACAAGAACATAAGAACTAGATTAGAAAACACAGAGCTGGAAGAAGTTAAACAATTTAAATACTTAGGAATAGCTATAGTGGAAAATGAAAAAATAGAAATAGAAATAGAGGAAAGATTAAAAGGCAACACCAGATTATATTATTCGCTAATTAAGAAAGTATTTAACAAGATAGAAATGAAAACAGAGACTAAGATTAGAGTACATAATGCACTATGCATCCCAACTTTAACATACGGTTCCGAAATGTGGAAGCTAATTGAACATCAGAGAGGAAGAATACAGACCTGTGAGATGAGAGTATTGAGACGAATTCTAGGACTAACTCTGAGGTATCGCATATTAAAGAAGGAAATTAGGAAGAGAGTGTGGAGAATGGGAAAAACTGAACGGAACACGAGGGGTAGACCACGAAAGAAATGGAACGATGAGATTGCCATGTATCTTAGAGAAGTGGGACTGGACTGGAGAGGGGCCGAGGAACTTGCGAGGGATCGATGGGAGTGAATTAAGAAACTCGACACTAGCAATGGTCGGTAAACGAGTATAGATCATGATGGTGACAAATTTTGTTTCAAATATTATTTTCACAGACGAAGCGAGATTCTATTTAGATGGTCATGTTAACAGATACTGGGCTGGTACTAATCCACACTGGATGGAACAAGTTCACACACAGTATTCTCAAAAGTTTAATGTTTGGATAGGATAAGACTTTTTTCATTGATAGGAACTTGACAGCAGATAACTATTTAGATCTGTTGGAAGAAAATATTATCCCTCAACTTTAATTAACTGCAAATTTAATTTACTAAAATCAGGAAATATAGTTACAATAAAATGGTACACCAGCACACTCTGGCATTAACGTTAGGAATTTTCTTAGCACTTCTTTCCCAAACCGATGGATTGGTGGACGAGGAGCTATCGAATGGCCGGCAAGGTCTCCAGACTTGGCACCATTCGATTTTTTATGTGGGACTATATAAAAAGTCGGATAATTTACGTTAATAGGCTAGAAAATCACGAAGGTCTCAAATTACGAATTCAACAAGAAATTGTCAATATACCTCTTATCTGGTGAGAAAATGCAATTCAAGCCTTCGTCCTTTTGTACTTTGAACACCTTTTGTAAATAGTTATTTAATAAAAAACAATATAATTTTGATACTGATTTTTTTATCTCATATTGACAAAAGAGACCGAAACACTTTTTAGCCATTTAAAATGTATTTTGAAAAAAACATGCAATATATACCTCGTTGAATTCAGAAAAGTATGCTCTTTCCACCAATACCAAATTCAAATTCTGTTATCATTAATCAAAGCGTTCTCGAGATATTTGACCGTTTCCATACATAATAGCGACCCTGTATATACGAGGTATAAGGAAAAGTACCTTTATAAATTTAACCAACGATTCTTCACATTTTTTTAAAGAAAAAGTTAATTCAACAAGGGTCAAAGACCTCAGGATTCTCTTGAAAAATAAAATTATTGAATTACCAATCCAAAAGCTATGAAAACATTAACATTTTAAGCAAATATAAATTAAACTATATTTGAGAAATATTAATTGTTCATTACTTAACTAGGAAACTACAAATGCATATAATGTTATATCGACCAAAATTATTTCAGTATATCAGTGCATGCATTTAAGTTCTTATTAAAACCAACAATATATTCGGTAGACGAATATCACGATATCCTTCCTATTTACAGAGAAGTTCTCCAAAATTTCGAAGAGAATAAGCGTATTTACGGGCAACGATACCCAGAAAGGCTCGTTCCAGCTTGGCAAAAACTTGTCCAAGTTTTTCAAGGACTTTTGAATATGGTTAGTATACTTTCAAAATTTCAAGAATGTGGGCAACAGTGAAAAATCGGTCTTGAAATCGATAAATACTTTACATCTTGTTGAAGAGCCTTCTACCAGAAGTAGTTAAAGTGTTGCTCGATAAGTTCGAGTTTCCCAGTGGATTGTACATAGAACACTGAAAATAAATTACTCTACTCTTATGATGTACAAAGGTACAAAAGGTACAAACATTTTTACCCACTGATTTTTTACTCAGGCAAAAATAATGTGAATTATTTATTGGCCAAAACTAAAGGAATATAAATTTTTTGTTTAATATTTTATCAACTGATGAAGCCTCTTTCACCATTGAATGGTGAACATTTTGAATAGCGAATTTAAGAAAACGTATTATAGTATAAAAAATTAGTACTAATAACTTCAACTTTGACATTAAACTACAATAACGTGTAAGTTTTCCTTTTTTGAACAAAACACATCAAATGTATGCTGAAACGTATTGAAATAATGACTAAAAAATATTACATTAACGAAAGATAATAAATATAGGCCTCAGACATCTCAAACAGGTGATTGCGAAAGAGTTTTTGTATACAGATGACTTAATTTTAACGTCTCCAAAGGAAACCGAACTAATAAGATCAGTTGAAGTGTGAAAAGAGTAAACTTGAAGAGATTTACCACTATACACCAAAACACTTTTTTGAACTGCTCTACGCACGTTTCCCTAACCATGTTAGCATCATCAGGATGATTTGATGATCATTCATCGTCACCGATTCACCGATTCACCGATTAAATCATCTCCTGATGATGCTAACATGGTTAGCGAAACGTGCTTCAAGCCGTTCAAAAAAGTGTTTTGGTGTTTAGTGGTAAATCTCTTCAAGGTTAGTGTTTCACACCAAAGGTTCCAATAGAAGAATTGATGCGAAAAGAGTATTTAAGGCAATTTGGGATGGAAATAAACCAGAAAAAAAAGGACATATGTTTATTTTGTAAGGAAGAAGTTATAACACTGAATATTGATAGGTAGAGGTTAAACATAGCGAAGGAGCTAAAATATTTGGGAACAATTATGAACAACAAAGGAAAAATTGACGCAGATGTCAATAATCGAATAAAATCAACAAGAAGGCTATTCAATATTTTGAAATAACTTTTCCTGGACATGAGATAAGTATCTACAACGGCGAAAATTAAAATATATGAAACCGTTTTTGTTCCTATTCTGCTATATGGAAGTGAATCATGGGGTTTAATGAAGAGATGTAAATCTAAAATGACATGAAGAGGAGAATATTGAGGAAAATAAAAGGGATTACTAGGAGAGATAGGATAACAAACGACTTTATCAGGGAAAAACTGGCAGTGGGACGCTGATTGAGAAAAAATAACTAGGATAGTTTGGTCACCTGCTTAGGACGAAAGTTAATAATCCGGTTAAAGGAACTTGAGAAGCAGTATGAGTGAGGAAAAGACGACAAGGCAGACCAACAAAAACCTGGAACCAAGAAGCCCAAATTCTTAAAACCCGAAACTGCAACTGGAACGAAACTCGAAGTAAAACTTAGAACCGAAAAAATTGTAAGGAGTTTTACGAAGCAAAAAAAGCCTGGACACCTCGACAACGGGAGGATCCGGGTAAGTAAATAAAAATATTACATTTTATTTATATAATATCTCTATTTCTATCGAATGAATTGAAAAACTACATTCCATTCGATCCAAATAAACACGACGATTAAACGTGGCTAATTGTTATGAAAATTAAACCAAAGTTGTTATCTGTTTCCCGCGGAAATGGTTGCATTTTGTTTAAAATATTATAAATAATCGTTAGTTAAATTTACGAAAGTAATTTTCCTTACACCCTGTATATTGTGATATAGCAAAATGAATCAGTAGGAATTCCTTCGCTCAACATGATGCACCATATTTAACAAACAAATCTCTAGGGGTGTCTGCGTCGTTCTACTTCTCGCTCTTTGATTTAATTTCGTCCACATGGAATATTTATATACATAAATCACTATGTCGACATCATTGTGTATTGCCTTCGAACAATTTAATAGGCGTTTCTTTCGATTTAAGCTTTCACGAAAGGCATTTCAATTTTATTTCGTCCATTCCCTTCAATTTTTCTTCATACGAATGTTATCACAATTTAGAAGCTGCTTGGAATAATATATCTTTATTTACAACAAACAGTAAACAAGACTGATTTTGCTACAAGAATATATCGATTTGAATACTGTCTAGACGTAAAATCCCTCTTCAACTTCCATCGGCAAATACAAATAAAGTCTATATCTTTTCTTCTTTTTTTGTATTATATAATCCGGTTCTATTAGTCCAATATTTATTACGTTTTATTTTTAAAAAAGGTAGTCTCTTTTTTCTCTTGATATAAATCTTTTGAGTATTCTTTTGAAGTCTTAATCATGCTTCTTTTCACAAATAATATTTGTTTTACATTCAGAATACATGCTGAATTAATATGTTGATAATGTAATTCTTCTGTTATACAGAGCGGCGTAAAAAGACCGTGTTTTTTAAATAAGTAAAAATGTGTTAATTTTTGAAGTTAGAATTGATGTAGAGCCGGGTGTACGGAAGGGTGATGTCATATCGCCTGTTCTTTAAAACAGCGTTAAATTTCTTTGGTCCAGTCAAGCAACTAACAAAAATGCTCATTTTGGTGGAGACGCAAGTTGTTACGTGTTCCACAAGAGATTGTGGAACCCAACGGTTTGGATGTACAACGCTTGGCAACTGTTGCCTATTGGAAGCAGTCCAAAGAAATCTATTAATGCATTAAGCGCCGTCTGACGGGAAGTTGGTGAAAGTACAGGTTGTTGACTATGGATGGTCTCCCTATTCTTGACCGGGCAAGATATGTCGGCATTCTGACGAATCTAAATTCCAAGAAACGCTACATGTGCCCCCAATAGAAGGGGTGGATGGGGCTCGCTCTCAATAAAGCAATGAACATTTGTATATATATATATATATATATATATATATATATATATATATATATATATATATATATATATATATATATATATATATATATATATATATTACAAAAATCTTTCACCCTTTCTCCACGTGGTGCCACCGATCGCCTTCGCCGAACTGTCAACCATGCGACGTCACGTGTCTCTCGGGACCGGTTTCTAGCCTTTCAGCCGTCATCAGCCGAGCTCTAGACGAACGCAAGGAAAGCAGTTCGGAGAGACGATCGGGGCCAGACCAGATTAACTGGCCATTTTACGCTACCTTGTGGGCATTTATATATATATATATATATATATATATATATATATATATATATATATATATATATATATATATATATATATATATATATATATATATATATATATATATATAAAGAAAATGACCCTTCCCGTACGGTTTCATATATTTTAGGTCATTATGACCTTTTATGATTTTGATTTAGGTCAATGTGATGATCTTTCTAATTCATTTTATTTAGCATCAATAGATTTTTGCTGCAATTAAAAAAAAACAGCTTAAGCAAGCAATTTTTTGAAAATGTGCCAATAATACACCGCTACATAATCTACAAACTTAAACTAAAAATAGAAATACATTTTTTTTATAAATCTCAGACATTGTACAGTAGATAGATTTTTGATAATCGTTGTGAGTTTGAGCATCTTTGTGAAAATGTGTTTGATAACCTATTGATAGAGGAGAAAACCATATCAGAAGTCTACATAATGAGTCTGTAATCTTTGTTTTATTACTTTAATCCTTTTAGGCTTACTAATTTTTACTATTTAAAAACTGGATGTATATCAACGTATTTCTAATTGATTATTATTTAATATATTCACTTTTTTGTGCCTTTCAACAAGTATGACTTTTTTTTACTTTGTAAAATATATTCTCTTATGATGTTATCTGCATTTCATGTGGATTTCTTTTCAGCGAGCCTTTTCTTTATGTTTGGAAAGTGAAAAAGGTTAGAAGGGTTCTAGTGCGGAGAAAAGGGTGGATGCAGCATCAGTTCGTAGTGTAAATTGATTATGTTCGATGTTGCAGTGCTATATATAGCAATAAATAAACCACTTATATTGCATGAAATATGAAAGAGCAGTGTCTTTATAACAATTTTTCAACTTTTCTTCTGTTTACGTGGTGATTTCCCTACATAAAAAGTAGTTTCTAATCAACACAAATTTCGCTTTTTTCGATTATAGTAAAAATATGAAACTGATCGCTTTTTGAAGCTGTCATACAGGGTGGTCCAAACAGTTGTTAATAGATTGCGCTGTAGAAAATTTGGTAGGAGAGATAGAAAGGTGGGGGTAGTCTTAAACGATAGTTCGGCTCAGGGAAATTTAGTCACCATGCAGAGTGAACGGGAGAGGACCGCTCGTTTTGTGTGATCGAGTATTACCGCAAAAACAATTCCGAGACTCATTTCTACTTTAATGCCCATGTCCCCAATGCCAATAATCAAAATTGTCGCTACTGGTATGAAGAAAACCTCAGAAAGGAACATTAAATACTTCTGCATAGCCCGAAGATCTATGCATCCGATATCCGATGATGGCATCCGGAATAATCGACCCTTTTATTAAAGATCGTCACGGCCGGCCACCCAGTAACTCTTGTGCTCTTAAAGTGCTCTTTAAGAATTTGAAGAATTCACACATGACACTTGGTTCCAACAGGACGGAGCCACCTGCCCCACTTCCAGTTTCTCTTTATTCCTCGTTCAGTCGTTTTTTCCTGGAAAATTGGTTTCTCGAAGAAGAGACATTCAGTGTCCCCCGCAAAGCCTAGACCTACTCCCTGCGATTTTTTATGGGAATATCCGAAATGTCAAGTGTACCGCAATCGCCTCGCTACTCTGAAAGATCTGAAGAAGAATATTCGGCAAGAAATCGAAACCATAACCAATGCCTGGACAGAAATGGAGCACATTTAGGCAATATAATCTGCAAAACATAAACTTTTACGAACTTTTGTAAATTTTAATTATTTAAAATTGATCGATTTGTTTTTTTTTATTTAATTTCAAAAAGATAACAACTTTTTGGACCACCCGTTACAATGTTTTTATAAATGGTATCGATCCCCTGAATATTAGTTGAAAAAAAAACTGTCAAATATATGCTAGATGATCTTGCAAGAACAATCCTTCCTGAAAGTTTTAAACTTTGCTTCATACCCTACTACGGACATATACACATAGCCGTTAAAATAACGCTATTCAACTCACATTACACGATTCGATTACAATGAATATGTACATAAAATTATATCTCAAAATGTTTTCAAGCTTGAATGCCGCATCGTTCAACTCACAGCTTTTTGATTTAATTTTGTTTACATCGAATATTTATATTCATAACAACGCCATGTCGGCATCCTCGGGTTCGTGTATTTGTTTTAAACGATTTTGTATGCGTTTTCTTCAATATATGCCGTTTCGGGTCCTAACTCCATTTTATTTTCATATTCTCTTTCGATTTTTACTTCCTACGAATGTCAACGCAGCTAAGAGGTGATTTATAGTAACAGTAGTATCGATTTGGATGTCGTCTAGACATAAAATCTTTTTCCAGATTCAAATATTAATATTATTTTTCATTTTAAAATTCTCGAAAAGAATATCAAGGGTTATAATATGGTGATTTTTTAGTGCATTCGAACTTCTTTGCATTCGAAATTTTTAGTGCATTCGAAATTCAAATAAAACAACAAACAAATTATATGCCTTGAAACTTTTAATTTTATGTGAAATGATATTCATTGGTATTGATGTTTGAAAATAATTTCTGACAAATGTCCACCCCGGCTACTCCGGACAAAACTTATGTCCGCAATATTCAGGGCCGACTTTTTTTCACGCCACTCTAGTGTTACTTTTTCTAGAACGCATTTAAATAGGAGTGGCCAGAGTTCATCCCCTTGTCTCACTCCAGTTTTAATTTTGAAGGGCTCTGAGATGTCACCAATGAATTTAACTTTTGACCTTGTGTTAGTGTTACTTTAATAATTGCCAGTGTTTTCAGATCCAGTCCTAGTTCTTTCAAGATTTGGAATAAATATTCGCCGTCAATAGAATCATATGCTTTTATGAAATCCACAAATATATAGACAAGATTTTTATTGTAAAGTTTTTGATGTCTTAGGATCAACTTTAGATTTAGGATCTGTTTAGGGCAGGTCGAAAACCTGCTTGATATTCACCAATTTTAGGCTCTAACTGTCCCTGTGCTCTATCTAGTAGACATTAAGATAGAACCTTGTAACAAACTGGCAGACGAGATATCCCTCTGTAGTTGTTTACATCTACGTTCTCATTTCTTATGTAGTGGATGGATTAGAGCACCTCTCCAATCTTCCGGAATCCGTTCGATTCGCCAAACTTCTTATAGAATTTTGGTTATTTCCTTGATTGAACCTGGACCAGCGGATTTCAAAAGTTTAGCAGTGGTTCCATCTTCACCAGAAGCTTTGTTATTTATAAGTCGATTGATTTGCCTAATTATTTCATCTTCATTCGGTGATAATGAATATGGGTTTGTTTGTTTAGGGTTTAGTGTTTGGGTTTAGTGTTTGGGTTTAGTGTTTGGGTTTAGTGTAATCTATTTAAGGGCTCAGGACAGTTTAGTATTTGTTCAAAATATTTCGCAAGTTCTTTGCAATTGTCTTGGTTATTTAGAGCTAATTATCCGTTTTCCTTTTGGAAGCAAAGATTTTTGGGTTGATAGCCTATTAATTTAGTTTTAAATGTTTTGTAAAAATTCCGAGTGTTATTTTTTTGGAAATCTTTTTCTATTTCATTGAGTTGATTGTTTTCATATTTTCTTTTAGTTTGTCTAATTAGATTGGATGTTTCTTTTCTAACTTCCAAAAAGATGTTATAGTTTATTGCTGTTTTTTGAGTGTTGCACTCTTTAAATGCTTTACTTGGGCTTTATAATGCTTGCTCCCAAATTTCATCCCACCACGGATGTTTTCTACATTTTTGTAAAGGGACCAACTTTAAGGCTGTTTTAATAATTGTTTGTTTAAATTCTTGCCAGTTCTGTGCTGGTTGTTTATCAAGCTCTTCTGTTAGGGTTGCTTTTATTTTCGTATGGTCGAACTTTGGTATTAGCAGTTTCTTTTGAATAAATTTTCCAGGTTTTAAGCTAAGTTTGATTCTAGTCAAGTAGTGATCCGTGTCTATGTTAGCTCCTTTCCTGACTTGAACATTCAAAATCTCTTTATAATTGGGGTACGGAATGGCAACAAGGTCAATTTGAAAGTCCCCCATCATCATCTTCATCATCATCATCGTGATAATCATCATCATCTCATCATCACTCTCTGTCAATCCACTGCAGGATGAAGGCCTCTTCGGCTTGCTTCAAACTCTCGCGGTCATGAGCTTTCTTCTGTCTTTCGGTTCCGATATACTTAATGATGTCATTAGACCATCGTGTTTTCGGGCTTCTCTGTGGACATTTACGATCAAGCCGTATCAAGTCCAAGATCGTCTTGGTCCATCTTTGGTCCTATTGCCTCGCTAGATAGTCTGCCCACTTTCATTTCAATTCCTTTATTCTTCCAATGATGTCACTCACTTTAATTTGTTCTCTGATCTATGTGCAGGTCTTTCTATTTCGTCTAGTAATGCCCCCCTGCGCTACCCGAAATTTTTAAACTGACTAAATTTTGAAAATAATGTCGTTGAGATGCCCCCCTCGTCTTTCTCTGGTGGAAAGCATTCTGGAGATCAAATTATTGATTACTCGTTCACACATATCACTTGTTATATCTGGTGTTTAATAGCGGCCTTGAGGCCTTTCTGTTTTCTTTAAGGTCAAGAATTGTTGGAATTGAAGGATTCCTCGGTAGAAATTTCAAATTCTTCACAAAAAATAATCCGAGGGCGTGAGATCACATGATTTTGGTGATCAGTGGACATTACTGTTTCGCGAAATAGCTCGTCCAGAAAACTTTTCTTCCAATAAATCGATTGGCTTGTGAGATGTGTGTCAACTCACACCGCCCTGTTGAAAGAAAACATTGTTTATATCCACATTTCGCAGTTCAGGCCAAGTCTATTCTGTTAGCATGCTGCTATAGTGTTCACCATTAACAATAATACGAACTTCATCATCGTCTTGATACAAATAAGATTTGTTTATTCCTTCACCCCAAAAACCGCACCAAACGGTAACTTTCTAAGGATGAAGAGGTAACTCCTGAATAACATGAGGATTTTGATGAACATTCATCATGTTTATTTACAAACACATTCAATCACAGGGTGCTTCGTTGGAACAGAATATGTTCTTCCAATAGTAAAATGACTGATAAAAGTAATAATTAAAAATGACTGTAAAATTCCAATAGTAAAATGAAATGATTTATGAACTGACAATGTAATGGGTCTTTCAAATTGAGCGGTTTTTTTAATTCTTGAATAAAACACAGATGGCGTGGTGAATTTGCCAAGATCTAGTCTAATTTCAGAGAACAAGTCTCAGTCATATAACGTAGAAATAACACAGAAACTATAGGCACTGGATTATTCAAAACGTCGTGCATTTGTTATGTATCTCTTCAAATGAAACAGATTTTGAAATTTGTAGCTATGTTAGTAAATAAAATGGCCGCTTTTGGTGTGAGGAAAATCTACGATTGATTCATGAGAAACCTTTACATCCTAAACGAGTCACTTTTTATGTGAATTATGGTCAGCAGGTGTAACTGGTCCGAATTTCTTTCGGAATACTGCTTGTGAAGCTTTAACTGTGAATGGTGTTCGATACCTTGAGATGATAGCTGGATTTTTGTGAGCTAAATTGAATAATATTGATCTGGAGAATATGTAGTTCCAACAGGATGCCACTTTGTTTTCTTTATACAATGAAACAATTGATTTATTTACATTTCAGCCAATGTTCTCACTATTACGTGTCAAAGCAACATACAGCGTCGCTATTGGAGTTATAAGAAAATTTTTTCAGTTTAATATTTTATTTTTATTTACTTTAATATTTTACCATATATTTCACTACTTTAACTACTAATAACAATTATTGTTGTGCAGAAAAACTGCAGAAATTTAATGGCAAAAAGACAACTATAGATTTGATGCAATTGAATTAGGGCAGAAAAAAAACAGCGAACGGTCAATGGGATTTTTTCAACGTCTGATCGCTTAAATCGCCCTTTATGCTTCGATAAAAAATTAATTACTAGCCGCCTTTTAATAAACCCTCCAGACAGACCTCGCCAAGATTTCACTGATTACGGGGTTTTGTTGGTCGGCGGCGGGGGGGAAATTTTAATTGGTCCCACGTCGTAACCGAAAATGAGAAAAAATCTCTCTTGTTATGCAAATTGCAAAATTTTCGAACGGAGAAAAAGCGGCAGGACAAACAAAGCGACGGCTGGTTATTGCCCGAATGGTTTTAGATTTTTAATTAGGACAGGAGGGCCACAGTTTCATTTCGTTATCATTTTTGTAACTTTCTCATTAACAGAATGATTTTTTGCCCTTGCTCAGTTTCTCTTTCAAGGCATGAATTCATTTATTCCATATTTTTGTTTCATAAAACATGTTTGATTCATCCTATAGGCTTTATAGAATTCGAAATAAATTACCAAAGTGATTCATGAGTTTTCTTAAGGAGTATATATATATATATATATATATATATATATATATATATATATATATATATATATATATATATATATATATATATATATATCCATATATTCTGCCGTTTTCAAAATGTTTGAAACTGATAAATTGAGGAGGGTTATTGACCTTTCCCCAAACAAACAATTTCTTTATATTATCGAGCCAGATGACGTAGCCGAAGTTCTTCATTCTTCCTTTCAGATATTTCTTGGCCGCCCCTTTTCATTTCTTTCTAGGTCTCCTTTCCCACCCTGTTTCCCTTCATCATCCAATATTCTTGAACACTGTATTTCCACTCATTTTCGTCAAGTGTCTCCAACCATTGAAACTTATCCTCCATAGAGCAACTGGTGATAGTAGAGATGAAAATAAGAGAATTTAGTCAAAAAATGTGTTGGAAAATCTTAGGGAAAAGAAAGGGTACCTTTCTTACGTGGGAATTCCGACTCTTCTCTATTTTGAAGTTAAAACATTCCCAGCTTTATAGCATTAAGAAAATGTGAGCGAGTTAATTTTTCTTAAGTGAGCGACTTCATTCTAAAGTAGGTAGCAAGCGCCCACTAGGAACTAGGCTCAAACTAGTACCAAATTTGGATTTGTCCCCTTTGAAAACCCAAATTACTCGATTTTGAACCTGATATCTTCAACCGTTTTTAAATTATCTCAATTTTTCGAAAATTTAGTTTCACTTTCAACACTCTGTATCTTTTTAATAACTAACATTATCCAAAACATTCATTGACTAAATCTTCTTATTGCTCTATGGCGGATAAGGTATATATACACAGTGTGCCGCATTTATGATGAACACACCCCCATATCTCCGCTATTTGAAGGAATACAGATTTGAATTTTTGCACAGTCATACAGGTTGATAGGTCACATTTTTTAAGATACTCAACTGAAACCTGAACTATAAACTCAGCCTACTACGAATTCACAAACAAGGTCAATCCTGAATAATTTGCTTCGCGTTAGAGATATCGAAAAAGGTTATTAGAAAAAATTAGTGTGCCATGGAGAGTAAAAACTTGACACATTGTCAATAGTGTCATGTATTCAAATATTTCAGTAAAATAAATAGCACTTACAAACGAATAATTATTTTATTATTATTGGAAAACAATTTTTAGTAATTGAACAAATTTAGGAAAAAGTATATAGTATATAACAATAATTTTCATAATACAAACAATTAACTATTAAATGTGATCTCTCTCAACTAGTCATCCGTCTATTCGAATACATTTTTCGATTATTTTACGATTCTGTTCTAATAATTTTGTGTATAGACCAAAATAATGACAAAATTTTAAATGCAAATTTTGTCATGAAACTTAGTATATGGGGTTAGAATAACATCCTGAACAACTTTTTCTAATAACTTTTTTCGATTTATCTAACGCGAAGCAAAATACCGAGAATTGACCCTGTTTGTGAATTCGTAGTAGGCTTAGTTTAAAGTTTAGATTTCAGTTGAGTATCTTAAAAAAACGTCACCCATCAATCTGTCCGACGGTGCAAAAATTCAAATTTGTATTTCTTCAAATAGCGAAAAGGTGGGGTTGTCTTCATCTTAAATGCGACACACTGTATGTATGTATATATATATATATATATATATATATATATATATATATATATATATATATATATATATATATATATATATATATATATATCGGTCAAAACCTGTGGCAAACGTTCGCAACAGTGAGACTGCGCCAAACCGTCCATAACTCACCCAGGCCATGTCTTAGGGCAAGATACAGGAATGCAGGAAAGGTTTCATAGTAGGTCTATGAATAATATTAAAATTTTCAAATTTAATTATTCAATTTATTTCACACTGTACACAGTGTACTCACTTGCTGACAGTGCAGTATCCTAATTTATTAGCAGCTTATCTCCTCGTCGAACATAGTGTTGAACTTCCTGTTATAAGCCCATCACAATTTTGGATTTTGAACGAAGATGTAGTGTCAGTCGATAGAACTGGGTCTACTATAGACACAAGGTATTATACACAAGTCATTTTTACGATCTGATCTCTAAATATTTTTTCCAGATTATTGAGATTATCTCCAAAATAGTCGGAGATAACACTTTAAATTAATATTATTCGATAAGACAGACTCTCTTACTATAGAAACGAGGTTTTATATGAAAGAAAACTGGATTCAAGTGATCATACAGAATTTCGACAAAAACTCGAAAACGATTCTTTATTTGATGTTTTAACCTAAACGTTATGATTTAGCTTAAGATTTAAAAGTATAAAAATCGGTGTCCGAACTTCTAGTATCCAGATTAAAAGGATGGAATCTCATTAATGATGAAGTAGATATTACTTTCCCAAGATATTTCTGTAAAAGAAATTCAATATCTAGGTAATTGAGACCCGTGTTTACTTGGTGATTATTGCTAGACACAAATAAGCAAATCCTTAGAAACAAAGTAGCATCGTAAAACATCATCATCAACTTCAACATTCTTAGGCGGGATTATGTTTAATAAAAATAAGTTTATCGCCATAATTTGTTACAATAAGAATGAGAATACAATAAAAAAAATGTGAAGTAATTTTTTTGATTTCAGTTCAAATTTTATAACCGATACACATGTTTTAAGTTCAAAAAAAATAACTCATTTTCTATACCAGTATAATTTTTAAGATTCTTTTCATAATAATTAGTAGAGATCGGACTTGTTATAAAAGATAAGTGAATAAATCGTTTCATGCAATGGCATGCGCCATCCCTTCAATTTATGAAAATATCTATATCGCCAAAATGATGATAAATTGATTTCAATTTTTCTGGGAGTAAATTGGATTATGTCGTTTTTTTCATTTTGTATGGCATAAAAATAACAATAAACACAACGATAAAGCTAAAATTAATATGAATTTTTCGATAGAATAAATCAGTAGTGCTAAAGACACTGATAAGCAGTGACTTTGCCCAAGTTCGAGCAAAAATTCATCACCTAATAATAATTATTTCATTTTTCAATCATTGTTGGGTTTGATTTTACAAGACAAGACGATATATGTCCAAGAAGGCTAATTTTTTGATTTGGCAACACAATCTAACGATCAAGATCTCCCAATTTGACCTGCCTTGATTAAATCCTGCGAATTTATCTTAAACGGTTGGTTTTAGTAATCTCCTGATGATGCTAAGTTGGTTAACGAGACGCGCCCGGATCAATTTCAATTTGGTGTGTGTGGAAAATTCACTATGAAGCTTTTTCTAAAGTTATTTAAATTTTAAAATTATGTCTGAAATTTTCTCTCTTGTATCTCTTTTAGAAAACAGTTTCTAAGTCAACCAACCAACGAGAAGTAACCGATTTAACATTTAACGTTTGAGCATCATCTCAACTGGAATTTGCGAATCACCCGTGTCTAACAATCAAACCCACGATCTTTGGGGGCCTTTATAACACAAATAATTTGTTTTTGTTGTCGATCCTGAATGGATTGTATGTATGTGTTTATTTGCTATACAATTGATATTTGAATTGCAGATATAATGATGTAGGCAGTTAGGTTTGTTCCAATTTGCTTTTGTTTTTCTTGCCTGAAGCAACATTGAGTATCGGCCATGTCGGATGTAGGCTATAATACAATGCAACTCACGCCATCCTGTGGTTAACGTTCACAACAGTCGGATTGCGCAAAGACGCCCTTAACCCGCCCAAACCCTGTTTAGGTACCACGTGTGTTTGAAAAGTTGCATTGTGGGTTGCCACGGAGATATATTTAAAAGTTCTAATTTTAAAGATATTCGAAGGACACAATATTCAAAATACACATTCAAAATACATACAAAAATCAAAATAAATCATATTATTGTTGACATATTATTATCAATCGACCTTGTAGTTGATGACCTAATATGCTTGTTGTTATTGTTATTAGAGAAACCTGAGTAGAAACAATGCAAACAATTAATTAACAATTTTGAAGAAAATATTAATAAGTTGACAACCATCTTATAATACTTTCCATATAAAAATGTTTGTCAATTTTGGTCCACAACAACGGGCGGTCTTTTTTGGTTAAAACTGAGGTTTCCCGCCGATAGATAGATGCATATGAAGTTAGCTATCGGTTAGTAGTTTGGTTTCCCACCGCTGTAGTGGCCCTTATATTTTGTGTTGGTGGTGAGTTCTAGAGCTGCGCCCCCAGAATAAACGAGATCATTAGGGCTATGCTTTTTAGGAAAATGGTGGTGCACAAGAGCCACAATTCAGAATCAAGTCTTGTTCGATAACAATATATATATATATATATATATATATATATATATATATATATATATATATATATATATATATATATATATATATATATATATATATCATCATCATCATTATCATCATCAGCCTGTATCGATCCACTGCAGGATGAAGGCCTCTTCAGCATGCTTCCAACTTTTACCGTCATGGGCTTTTCTCTGCCACTCGGGTCTAATATACTTAACGATGTCATCAATCCATCGTACTTTCGGTCTTCTTCGCGGACGTTTGCGATCAAGCGGTATCCACTCCTGGATTGCCTTGGTCTATCTGCCGTCCCATCGCCTCGCTATATGGCCTGCCCATCTTCATTTCAATTGCTTTACTCTTCCAATGATGTCACATACTTTTGTTTCTTCCCTGATCCATGCGCAGGACTTTCTCTCTCGTTTTGTAATGCCGAGCATACATCTTTCCATTCCCCTCTGTGCCACCCGAAGTTTTTGAATTGATTGCGATGTGAGTGTCCAGGTTTCACTTCCGTAATTCATAACGGGTAGAACGCATTAATCGAAGACCTTTCTTTTCAGGCAAAGTGGGAGTCGGCTCTTAAACCCTAAGTTGAGCCTGCAAATGCCTGCCAGCCATATTTAACACGCCGTTCCACCTCCCGGGCGGTATTCCCCTCCATTGAAATCCTCTGCCCAAAATATATAAAGCTGTCCACAATCTCCAAATCCATTCCTAAAACTGAAATTCTTCTGTCCTGAGCGAAGTTATTAAACATAATCTGACTCCTTTTCAGGTTTATTTTCAAGCCAAATGGTTCGCCAGCACTTAGCAGTTCTTGTATGCATCTTTACAGCTCCTTGGGTCTTGTGAAATGAAAACAATATGATATGCAAATCTAAGATGGTTTAAGTTTGCACCATTGATCTTTATACCGTCCTGTTCCCAATCCAGTGTACGGAACACTTCTTCAAGGCCAGCCGAGAAAAGAATAGGCGATATTGCGTCACCCTGCCGTATACCTCGTTCAACATTAATTCCCACTTCAAGGTCATCTAGGTGAATTGTGGCTGTAGCTCCATCATATATCAATCCTAATAGGTTTACATATGCTTTATCTACCCCTTGGCTAAGCAGTGCATCCATTATCGCATGCTTTAAGATGGAATCAAATGCTTTTGATGCAGAAAAGGACAGTGTAACTGTCGAAATGCTAAAAGCTGGTGGTCGGACATTACATAAAACACTGGCAAAATTATACTTAAAATGCCTCCTATCAGTAATGTAGAAAGTTTTCACTAAGATAATTTCTAAAAGAATATTAAACTAAATGACGCACAACCAAGAGAACAAGCAGGATTCAGAAGTGGATTCAGTACAATGGATCACATCCAGGTTCAACAGCATGTCATAGAAAGACACAACGCATACACTATGCCACTGTGCTTGGCATTTATCGATTATGAAAAAGTATTTGATTCAATCTCAAAGCGGGCCACAGTGGATGCATTGCTTAATCAAGGTGTAGAGAAAGCCTATGTAAATCTACTAGGATTAATATATGATGAAGCTACAGCAACAGTCCACCTTGACGGTCTTGAGTTTGGAATAAATGTAGAGCGGGGCGTACGCCAAGGTGACGCAATATCGCTTCTTCTTTTCTCAGCCTGCCTGGAAGAAGTTTTTCGTCATCTGGATTGGGAACAGGACGGAATAAGGATTAATGTTGCACACTTAAATAATCTTATATTCACAGATGATATCGTTCTTCTTTTATAAGACCCAGAGGAACTGCAAAGATACGTACAAAAGCTGCAAAGGGCTGGGGAACCATTTGGCTTGAAAATAAACCAGAAGAAGAGTCAGGTCATGTTCAATAAATTTGCTGAGGACAAAAAGGATTTCTATTTTGGGAACGAATTTGAAAGGTATGGATCACTATATACATCTTAGGCAGAGGGTTTCAATGGAAGAAAATACCGTCCGGGAGGTGGAACGACGCGTTAAATGTGGCTGGCAGACTCAACATAGTGTTTAAGAGTAAACTACCATTTTGTCTGAAAAGAAAAGTCTTTGATCAGTGTGTCCTGCCCGTTATGACATACGGAAGTGAGACCTGGCCACTCACATCACAGTCAGTTTAAAAACTGCGAATAGCACAGAGGGGAATGGAAAGATGTATGCTTGGCATTACTAGACGAGATAGAAAGACCTGTACAGGGATCAGAGAACAAACGAAAGTTAGTGATATTGGAAGAATAAAGCAATTGAAATGGAAGTGGGCAGGCGATGTAGCGAGGCGATGGGACGAAAGATGGACCAGGGAGGTCCTGGACTGAATTCCGCTTGATCGCAAACGTCCACGGAGAAGACTGAAAACACGATGGACGATGAAATTATTAAGTATGTTGGACCCGAATGGCAGAGAAAAGTTCAGGTCCGCGAGCGTTGGAAGCCAGCTGAAGAGGCCTGCATCCTACAGTAGATTGATATGGGTTGATGATGATGATATATATTATAGTATAATTTTTTTGATGTGACATAGGCTAGCTTTTGTATTTGAAGTGATAGACTAGTGCTTCCAAATGTAAAAAATAACTTGACTAAGAAAAATTTACAAACAATGTTCTCCGGTGTTGCCAGATTTGTTCAGCAGCTATTAAAACAATATTTTTTAAATGGCCACCATATACACCATATTTTTTTAACATAATTTGGCAAATCTTAAAATTCGCAATAAAAAATGTGTAAAAATAACAACCATTTTAGAACAGTTAGCAAAAACAACTAAAACAATCTGCAGTCGGCAAAATAAAAGTTAAACATAACTAAAAGAAGTTAACATAGTAATAGCAGGCCTTGGAAATTAAAGAAAAATTGTGTTTTTTAAAAGGAGCCATCATTATTGTGTTGTCATTGTGTTATTAGAAAGCTGTTGACGTGAAACCTTCACAAACAAAATAAGAGATATGCTTGCTGAATATTCAGAAGAATTTTTGGTACGATGATTGATAACGGAAATTTGAATATCAGGTATAATTTTAAACTTAAGCAGTTATACAAAGGGCTAGATATTGTAGACTATGTGAGTGTTCAGTGACTCAGAAGAGCGGGACGCGTGGCGAAAATGCCAGAAATCCGAATACCAAATAGAGTCATGGAGGGATTGGGTAACAAAAAGGGAGGTAGACCAAAGATACAGTAGCTGGACTATGTAAAAGATGCTGAAGATGTAATGCACATCAAAAACTAGCAATGTGCTACTGGAAATTGATAATGATATTCACATGTTCATCGAAACATGCGTCTAGAAGCAAACAAAAAATCTGGTATATTGTCGAAAATTTCCTTCAGTTAAGTTTTCACTCCTAAGGTTAAATACAATGTTAATACCAATATTCTGCAAAAAAAAATGAAGTGATCCGAGCTAGAATAAAACTCATAACTTTCTATATTTTTTTTAAACATTTTGATTCCTATGAATGACCGGTTTCAATCTATTTTTAACTTTTCCTGTCTTGTATAGGAATATATAAATCATCTTCAGCAATATTATCTTGTTATGAATGGCATTGAAACGAAATTTGAAAAATGGTCCCCTTCTTTGAGACTATTATATCGCCGTCTAAGCCCCCAACGCCTTCTAATATAACATACGTGTTCTTGCATTACAGCTGCCTTAGATTAATGCTTGAGCTTATCTATAGGCTGAACCCTATTTATTTAAAAGGATTATGTCTAATGTTAAACATGCCGTGAGGCCAATGAAGCGACTGTGATATTTAACTGATGCTTAATGAGCTGATTGTAAACTACAATCCGACCTAACGGCATATAATTTAAGGTTATTTGAGTCATTCTAATGTTGTCACTATTGAATGTCATTTTAATATACAGGATGATGTTAACGACGTTTTCTAGAAGCCGAAATCTGAAATCCATATAAGTTTAGATAATCGAGAAAAAAAAACAATAAACTATTTCAATTGAAAATTGTGAAAAATGAATTTCACACTGAAATTGAATAAATAGTTTTTGACCTCATTGGAACTGACATATCTTCGTTCCCACCTAAATTACACCAGTGACATTAACTCTGAAATGAAACGAAGGATATTCCTGGCAATCAAAGCCTACTACAGGTTAATTAAATACTTAACATCAGATGCTGGGTCGAGAAAAATAAAATGCACTATTTATAAAACAGTTACGAGGGTTGTTATTTATATATTCGGAATTGGGAATAATAATGTTGCTAGGTTATATGGAACCCATTTTCCTTCCTTCCTTCTGGATCTGTTCAGTGGCGCATTAGCGTGTAAATGTTCGGAAATGATGGATTGGCAACATGCTTCTACCAACCTTCAATGCTTTTACCAATTGTTTTAACATATGAGTTGAGTCTTCATCCAATAATGCTTGCAAAGCTGCATTTTCACACTTTTTTGTCAATCCTGGAGGTTCTTTATCTTCTATATTAAAATCATCACTTTTAAAGCGTTTAAACTACGGTTCACAATTTTTTTTTCATTAGAGCATGTTCACCATAAACTTCAACTAACAATCGATAACTTACAGCAGCCGTTTTCTTCAAATAAAAGGTTATTAAACTTCCCTGCAAAGCGTCTTTTTCTGGTGCATAATTCGACATGACAAAGCTATGCTTTTTGCACAATGACAATAACGAACTGGCTTTTGATGGCGTATGTTTCCCTCCAAAACGCTATAGACGTCATTAGTATATACCAACAAATGTATTAGTGACGCCATCTCTTAGCAAAATCGACATTATTAAACGAAACGATGACCAACGGCCCAACCATTTATTTTTAAGTTAGTATGATTATTCTTGATATCTGACATAATTTTCATTTCGGAATTCAGAACCATTTCGTTAACTTTTCGTTAGGTACCATCTGACATATATAATGTTAACCCTAGAACACCAGACTTATATTTGCATACGTAAACACCAGACATTCGTTAATTTAACTACTTTGATAAAAAAGCTCTTCAAGTTTTTTTGGACGTTTTAATTTTTTCTATGATAAAAACAGCATATGAACACAATTTAAAAATTATTAAACTTTCGCCATTCGGTAGAAACAAAACACATATCTGACCGGTATTGAGCACAAATTGGACGACGCACTGCATTCAATTTGTGGTGGTCATACACCGAATATGGTTAGGATATAAAGAACAAACCTTACGCTTTTTTTTCAACTTGAGCAGGCCTTTGTTCTTGCATATTCAATTTTAATATTCTATAAACAACAAATTTTAAAATTCGATAAACGATATAAGAATTTATTGAAGCCATATTTAACACGTCATAAATTACAGCAAGTGACCATCGTCTTGTTTTGCGATTGTACTTTATATAAGAACATAGCTGGTCAAAAGGATCTATACGAGCTTTAGTTTCATTGTATGTGTGAACAATGTTAGGTTCGCCTGTATTTTTATTTATTGTGGGTACATCACGCATTGTAGATAGCAACATGACTATTTTATTTCTCTTTGACATGTAGTAACTGTAGCGTGAAAATAAATTGAATACTGAGTAATACTAGTATTAGAACTAATACTTGTATTATTAGTTCATGCTACAAGTGTATCATTTAAAATCCTAGTACCAAAACATTGATGTACCGGGACTTCTCTTCTTTGTTTTTAACTTTTCCTGAGGAATCTCCCTTTTATTTTTTCTTAAAGTATCCACTAAAGTAAGATTATAGGGAGCTTTCAGTAGTTTATCTGCTAATTCTACCGAAGTAAACCAATTATCCATGGTAATATTTCTATTACTTCCATGGGCGGTTTCGGTTAACTCTTACATCACATAATGAGAAGCTCACATAATGAGAAGCTACTTGTTTACAACCGGTTGGTGAACCTTTGCGTAAGTATGGGTTTGCATCAATCATGTATTTGCTACTGATTGATACTGACTTGTTCGGAACATACATTCTAAAACCGCATCGTCCGCGAAATGATCAGAGCTGTTTGTCAATGGTATGGCAGGATGTTGGTGTATATGACTCTTGGCAATTAGTTATAAAGATAATGTCTGAATGATTGTGGGGTGTTCATATATGTTTTTCTTTATTTGGGTTTTTCGCCACGATCTAAAACTAAAAAAATATCTGTTCTTAAGAAATACTCTTAGATCTCTATTAACAAAAACTAAACCAAACAAAATACCACAAATGTGGTTTATAAAATTCCCTGCGAATGTGGCAAATTCTATATAGGTGAGACTTCTAGACCGTTAGATGTTAGAATAAAAACCTTCTTAGAAAGGTTAATTTTAATAAATCTAGAATTTGTCAACACGCATGGGAATCAGGTCATAAAATCAATTGGAATAATTCCAAAATGGTATTAAAAGAATCGGTAACAAAATACAGAAGATTAGAAGAAACTACTATAATTAATTTAAATAAAAATAACTGTATTGCTATGCCTTCGGTAGATTTAAATTCAATATTGGTTCCCGATTCTAAAGAGTACAATTAAAAACATTTAAGAATTTCAACAAACAATCACAATCACACGGTAAACCTCACCTTTTATATATTTTTCGGTAGTATGTCACTGTCATTAAAAACTAATTGTCAATGTAAGTATCATTGATATATACAAAAAATATTCTTACTTTCTATCTTTTCATAATATATTGAAATTAATATTCATAATTTTTAGATTCGTATTTTTTTTAGTATATTTTATTAGTATTTTTTTAGAACATTTTTATATTTTTAAAATTTTATTCGTTAGGCAAATTTATTACAAAAAAGAATCACTGAGAAATTTGACTCCGTTTGGTTTTTTGTTTTTACCAAGTGATTCTTTATTTCATAAGAACAGCTTTTTTGATATTCTTTGAGTTTTAGATCGTGGCGAAAAACCCAAATAAAGAAAAAAATAGTTATAAAGATCTTCCATATTTTACGAACAGGTGCAAATGGACCATTAAGTCTTTTTTCGGCTTTGAAAACGATAGAAAGAGAAGGATATTGTTAAAGTTACAAATTGGTAAATCCATTTGTTTAGCAGCCTAGTTTGTTTGTCATCAAACCTTAGTAACTCTAAAAGGAACATGAACCATGTAAAGCTAGTGGAAGCTGTATAGTATGAGTTTCATTAAACAGTAGTCTAGCATTCAGGTGATTACTTTTCAATGTAACGGAGAAAATTAGCAGACCAATTAGAGCTAATATTTCATCCTTTGATGTATCAGATATTGTTGAATCTTTACTTTTATATTTCTCCGAATTGTGCTAAATTTCTTGGTTAGTATAGATCATTAACGTGTCTAAAATTGGGTCTTTGATAAAGTGGCGAAAAATATTCATAGGATTGAGAAGGTTTTTAGCACGTGCTTTGATACCAGAAATAAAGTGAATTATATTTCTTGCAGATATTCGTTTAGATTATTTTGGGCACTCAGTTGACCAGCGGTGTCCATTTTTCCCATTTCAAATCGGAATCTGAATTTGTCAACTTCACTTCCACAGCGCCTTCTTCAACTTCGCTGACTTCTTATTCACCGCCATTATCGTCTGAAATATCCACTGTCATAATACGTTCAATTTTTTACCTATTTCAGTATCTGTAAGTGCCTTTTCACTCAACGCCATTTGAAAAAAATATAATCTAAAAAAAGTATTTCTTTAAAATTTGCAATATTAGAATATATCTTAAAACTGACACAAATGTAAAACAACTAATCGACAGAAACAGTAAAACAAAACAATTTAATTGCATTTTCAAAACAGATAATCCGTTAATACCAGACTACAGTCAACTTGACTACGCCTAACTCATGCACGACATAAATCAAACTAATCTGACAATTCTTTTTGCATCGACGTGCAAAAGAGTAGTGGGGAGGAAGCTATTCAAGGTTATAGGACGCGCGGTTAAACAAGAGTGTTTATTTCCGACAAAAATTAAACAAACCTCGTCAAATTTATGATAGTCTGGCGTTCTAGGGTTAAGATCATCTACTCAGATCATTTTGTCATATGGGTGTATATATATATATATATATATATATATATATATATATATATATATATATATATATATATATATATATATATATATATACATATATATATATATATATATATATATATATATATATATATATATATATATATATATATATATATATATATATATATATATGTGGAGATGTATATATAGGGAGACCCGACTGCAAGAACTGTTAATCGAACTTGACAACTTACATTGGGATACTATTGGGCTCTGTGAAACACGAAGAAAGGGTGAAGAGTTAATCAAACTAGAACCAACTGGTCACGTACTCTACACCCGAGGTACGGAGAGTGGACGATGTGGTGGAATTGGATTCCTCATCAATCGAAAGCTGAAAGACAGTGTAGTTAAATATGAAAGTATATCTGACCGATTAGCCCAAAGAGTCATTCAGTTGAATAAAAAGTTTAAGATCGTCCAAGCTTATGCACCAACTATAAGCCATAGAGATGAGGAAATTGTGGAATTTTATGATGATGTGGCCCAACTTTTAGACAAAGAGAGGTGTAGGTATAAAATCCTGATGGGTGACTTTAATGCCAGAATCGAAAAACCAAGAACTGGTGAAAATGCAACTGGCCCATATGTAAAAGGTGAGCGGGACAATAGAGGTGACAGGCTGGTTGACTTTGCTGAAGGACAAGAATTCTATATAATGAATTCGTTTTAGAAGAAAAAGATCAACAGAAAATGGACATGGAAAACTCCATCAGGACTCACCAGTGAAATTGATTATATCATGTCAAGCGATAAAGCAATATTTTGCAATTGTACTGTCCTTCAGTAGCACCAGAAGACGGCACCAGACGGCGGCTTCAATAGCACCAGAAGATAAATGTTTCATGGTTCAGGTAAGGTAAAAAGAGTCAAAAATTTCCAATGAGACCATTAATTTAATGAAAAAACGCCGGAAATGAAGAATGCAGACACTCCTTTTGGCAGGGA
Organism: Cosmopolites sordidus; assembly: GCA_031761425.1. Classification (NCBI taxonomy): domain Eukaryota; kingdom Metazoa; phylum Arthropoda; class Insecta; order Coleoptera; family Curculionidae; genus Cosmopolites; species Cosmopolites sordidus. Next base: position 1,227,046 of record JARFXV010000619.1, read on the forward strand.
GGAACCGTGCCGATTCAACATGCAGCTAGTGCAAAAAAACTCTGGAAGAAAACAGGGGAATTAACATAGCTAAGCAGAAGCTGAGAAGGAAAAGGACACACGTTTTCCTTAATGCGTGAGGATAGTACAATATGAAGGAAACGGATGGAAATGTTAGAGGTTGTCCGAAGATTTTATTTAAAGTTCAGAGGGAAATGGAAAGATGTATGCTTGGCATTACTAGAAGGGATAGAAAGATCTGCACATGGATCAGAGAACAAACGAAACTGAATGTCATCATTGGAAGAATAAAGCAATTGAAATGGAAGTGGGCAGGCGATGGGACGAAAGATGGACCAGGGCGGTCCTGGACTGGATACCGCTTGATCGCAAACGTCCACGGAGAAGACTGAAAACACGATGGACTGATGATATTATTAAGTACATTGGACCCGAATGGCAAAGGGAAGCTCAGAACTGCGAGAGTTGGAAGCATGCTGAAGAAGCCTTCATCCTGCAGTGGATTGATACGAGTTGATGATGATGATGTTGATATATATATATATATATATATATATATATATATATATATATATATATATATATATATATATATATATATATATATATATATCTGAATGTAGATTAGACTAAAAGACCAGGTAGAGGAAAAGCTAAGAGAACTAAACGTGAGAAACTAGAAGGACATGGCAAGAGATGAAACAGACCAAGACCCATCAAGAATTATTGAGCTTATGTTGATGTTGCTCATTATTCCTAAATTATTGGTAACACATATTATCAACCAAGCATGCTTGTATTGGTTTTCTGCTCTAGTCCGCTTTATTAGTTGTTTTATAGTGAAAATCTTATGGGATCTTATGGACTATGCTCTTTCCTAAATCCATTCTGTTAGTCTGGCAGTTGTTATTTTACCTTGATCTTTTTCCTAGAATAAATTCATAGTTTCCTAATACTATACTCAATAAAGTAATGTTTCCATAATTCTAGTGGTCTCTGTTATCAACATTCTTAAGTTCTAATAATTGTCATGTCCTCAACATAATTCTGGTCCTTTGTTGACTACATTGGACATTAAATAAACATTTGACATTTATAAAAAGAGTAATACAAATTTAATATTCGAAGTAACATTCATCATTACCTATATAGTTTTGCTACCATTCAGGCAACTGTCGAATCCCAGAGAGAAAAAATCTGAAAAAGTCATTGAGACTTGGTAGGGAAAAGGTATTTGAGGTATTTTTCGACTTTTTTAAGAGATGTAAAGCGGTTATCACCCAGGTAAAATTGCGGGGATCAAAAATCTGTAGGGGCCAAGTCTGGAGAATATACCGCGTGCGATAAAATCTTCCAAATCAACTCGATAATCGTTTCCAGAATCCGTTTTGTTCTAACTTATACTATAATAACTTCCCTTTTTTCTTTGTCCGGTATAAGGCATTTTTCGTCTAGATTGTCACTAATAAAAATCAGTTCACGCTGATAACACTCGGCAGAAATGTTTGACCAGTTTGTAGCCCAACTAATCCCACACAAAACTTTTTGGAGAGGATATTTGATTTTCCGGTACTGGCTGATGGCTAATCAGGAAAATACCTATAATTTTCGTCTCTTTGGATTATCGCAGAGAATCAGTATCTTGTTATAAGTCACATTCTTCGGTAGGAAGTTTTTTTTTGAATCTTAATAGGAGCAGTGATATAACATCAAAGAGTTTAATCTTATTTCCAACTGTGGGTTCATAGGGGACCTAACGTTTCTCTTGTTGAATTTTCCCGATCTTCTGTAAACTTTTAGAAATAGCCTGCGGTACTACTCCATGTCTTGGCTGAGCTCTATTCACTTCCTAACCTTCACCAGTATTTTTATTTTCAGTGAAAAGGCGAAAAGAAGGCAGAGTCTCAAATGTTCCTTTTCGAAGGATATCGCTTCTACAATTGATTTTCCAGTGTCACTAATTTCAAAGCTGAAAGATGGCGCTTTGATTTAACTATTCGGTGAAGAAAATCCTGATTCAAATAAGGTATTTTTTAAATAAGGTCCGTTTTTTAGTAAGAAGAAAAATTCCAAAATAACATTAAATTCAAAATAACATTAAATTCAAAATAACATTAATTTTTATTTTTCATATTGTACATACTTTTTCAGTTTTAACTTCCTCATTATCGTTGAATCATTGACCACCAAGGAACTCCTCTATGTACCGAAACAAGTGAAAATCACTAGGTGCAAAGTCTGGACTGTAAGATGGATAATCCAGTCCTTCTCATCCGAATGACCTGACTAGACCTTGTGTTTATGCAGAAAAATGCGGCCTTCCATTATCATGGAGCAAAATCTCACCGGAAAACAGTAGGTCACGCCGCTTGTTTTGTATGGCATGGCAGAGTTTTCTCTAGATGTCACAATAAGCATCAGAATTGATTGTTGTGCCTCTCGGTATAAAATCTACTAACAAAAGACAGTTGCTCTTTCGTGCGGAAATTGTCCGTTTTGGCTTTTACTCTGGTTGGCGACAAAGTGAATCGCCATTCTATTCTCTGTTGTTTGGACTCAAAAGTAATGTGAGACACCCAAGTCTCGTTTACTGTAACGATGTGGTCTAACAATTAATCTCCTTGCTGATTGCATCGAGTCAAAAACAATAAAGCACAGGCCAGCCTCTTTGTTTTGTGATCGTCGGAAAGTCGTCTTGGAATCCACCGAGAACACAATTTTCGATAACTCAATTTCTCCGAAACAATGTTGTACAAAACAAGATCAGTTTTGTACAACATTGTTTCGGAGAAACTGAATTATGGAAAATTGTCTTATGAAACCTGCGGAAAAATCGTAAATCGTCGGTTCTCTCGAATTTTGTTGTCCACATCATGGATCAAATCTTCAGAAATCAGAGAAGGTCGGCCAGGGCATGGCTCATTAGGCACATTAACCCGCCCGTTCTTGAACATTCTCACCCACTTTCGAATTATACTCTCACTCATAGCATTATCACCCGTAAATCTCACAAATCTCACGGTGAATTTTCGGTCCTGCCAAGTTTCTTGCACTCAAAAATCGAATTAGAGATCGTATCTCATCGTAGGCGGGCGACTCAATTTTCTTAAATACTATAAAATTCTGCAGCTCAGCACACAGACAGATGACGCACAGGGCGTCCAAACGAGCGCAAGTCATGCTGTGCCAAACACGCAAGCACACTGCTGCGATTGAGCGTCATTCTCACTCTCATTCACAAACGGACCTTATAAAAAATACTCCTCGTGTGTGCGAGAGGTATTCAGTTGAGGATCTAATATAATAACATAAGAAAAACACCTAAAATAATTTTTATTTCGCTCTAATACTACAATATTCTTATATTCTGTATTATAATTTGACATTGTTCCATGACTGGATATCAATAACTCTATTTTAGCGTATGAAATTAATGACAGGGTTTATATTGCACAAGCCACTTCAGCTATACGGCTACTAAACGCATTTTAGAGATCATTACCCGAACATCGACGTTGTAATTTACCTATAATCTCTGAGCTCATTAAATGTCCGGTGGAATATGCGGCGCTCTAAATTTATTGCACGACACTAACAGTATCAGAAGATGCAACATTGACTAGATATTGTTCGACCTGAACCCTGTTCAGCTTTCATTCTATAATAATCATTTACATCAATAGATGGGTTCGTTTAAAGTTTGACATTTATTATATAATAACTTTTATATAAAGTAAGGTGAGTTTTTAAATTAAACAGAAAGTATTAATTTATTCATTAACATTAATTTTAAAGTATCAGAAGATGCAACATTGACTAGATATTGTTCGACCTGACCCCTGCTCAGCTTTCATTCTATACTAATCATTTACATCAATAGATGGGTTCGTTTAAAGCTTGACATTTATTATATAATGATATTTATCTAAAGTAAGGTGAGTTTTTAAATTAAACACAAAGTATTAATTTATTCATTAAAATTAATTTTGATGCCCCTTCAAAGTAATTCCCCCTCACTGCAACATAGACTTTTCTAGTTTTAGAACCATTTTTATACTTTGCTTTTAAATTTTTTTTCAAAGAGGAAATCGAACTCTCATCAATGGCTTTTATGGACTCAAAACGAGATCTACGAAGTGGTTTCTTGAACCACGGGAACAGACAAAAGTTACATGGTGCCCTATCAAAGGAATATGGTACTTGTTGAACAACATTAAAAAATAGATGTTTTAATCGTTTTTTTAATAGTGAGGTTTTAATTGTTTTTTATATGGAGTCACAAGTTAAGTAGTCAGTAGGTGTCATTACAGTTACTTATAAGTTATTTATTAAGTTATATTGTAAGTTATTTTCACAAATTGTCACTAATTCGTTGAATGTTCACTTATTCGTTAATTGTCATTAGTGACAATAAACTTTAATTTGTTGACACGCTATATATGGTAATTTTGATTTTCTATAACAGGTATTTCAATATCATATATATATATATATATATATATATATATATATATATATATATATATATATATATATATATATATATATAATATATATATACAACACATCGGTCAATAAGTCCATGGTATGACAAATAAAGCACACTTGTTTGTAAATTTTAACTTTATTCATCCATATATTCTCCTTGAAGACCAGTCATTCCCACGCTTTTCTAACGTTTCTATACCTTTTTTATAAAACAATTTTTCTTTAACTTCAAAATATTCTTCAGTTTCAGCAATTATCTGTTCATTGTAGCGAAATTTCTTTCCAACGAGTATTTTTTGAGGTCTGAAAAAAGGGAAATAGTCGCTGGGGCCAGATCTGGAGAATACGGTGAATGTGGAAGCAATTTGAAGTATAATTCATGCAATCTAGCCATCATTGCTAATCATTTGTGATACGCTGCATTGTCTTGGTGAAACAGCACTGTGGAAAGAACTCTTTGTTGGTAATCGAAGAAAACATTAACAAGACTTGAATATTTGATTGGCTTTAAAATGGTGTATTAGCACAATGCTCTCATTCGCACAATGAACCTCTCAAAAAACTGCTCAAAAAAAGCATCTGTTCAGCAACTTCAATACGGTAATGTTTTTCAAAAACATGTGATGAAAAAATTGTTGATGAAGTGATATTCCTGCAACAAAAACAACGTCTCTAATACGTACTAGTCTTCCTAAACGAGGTTTATCCTCAACTGCTTCTCTACGACGTTCTTGTACGAAAAGTTCTTGTTCCGCTAGTATATTTTATGTGAGCAATTTCATTTTTTCAGTTTCATGTAAATTTGAGCATGATAAAATCATAATATTTTAATAAAATTATAGTTTTAATAATATTATAGTTTTTTTGCATATGGTATATAAAAGTAAATTTTAAAAAACATTCGTCCATTTCCTTCCAGTTTTTTTTTGCTGCCGGATGTAATGCGGAATAAACTAAATCAGAAAAAAACTTGGAAAACAAAAGCAACGGGAAAGTTATCAGACGTCGAGCATTATTAACACGAGCGAGAGCAAATCTACCCGGTCAATACTCAAAACGAAACGTAGCGTATAAACCGACCTGAAAGGCAAACGAAAATGTTTATATTAAAAAAGTTTGGTAAACATTTTCGCTTCCGACGAATGAACAGTTTAGAATCGGGAAGAGAAGGAAGGTGAAACTGATTGGAAAAGAAAAGAACAAATAAAATAGATAGTCAAATCGAACATAACATCGTCTATAGATAACATAATACTACTAAGGTAAAACTTACACATTAATGTCGTTGATACTTAAAGTGAAAATTACCAGCACTAATTGTTTACGCGATAATATGTTTAAACGATTCACGTCACATTAAGACACATATGATTAATTGTTTTATCAAATTAAATGTTCGAAATATCTACTATGAGTATGTGCAAGTCTAGCACTATTTTAACAACTTTTCTGAACAGGGGGAAACATTATTGGAAGTTTAATCCCAACGACTTGAGCAAAAATACGTTCGAGTTAATATGAACTTCTCCTTAAATAAGAAGAATATCGTAACTCTAACTAATTTATTATCGGTGACGTGTCCACTCAATAGTTTCTTAATGAACAATATATTTAAACAATATCTATTGTTTTTACTGTATAATTACTGATTACAAAAAAAATAACTATTGAATTGTCTGGTGGAAATTAGATGGCTCGTGTGAATGCTGTGCGGCGACAATATTTGTGTATAACTTTCAGTGTCAAAGCGTCTACATTGACGCGCAGGCACAAAACATCACGCACAATGCAAATTTGTATTGATGTGGACCCACCTTTACAGTTCAATAGTACATGCATAGCCTTGTTCTGCTGTATTTGAATTACAAAATGTTAGCTCAGGATCCAACAGTACTCCAAACTATTTAATTTCATTTACAATTTCAATATCACAATTGTTTTGTATTTTTAACCCTAACTCATTAAATTTTTTGCAGTTTCCTTTAAACCCTATCACCATGCACCTTGTTTTCAGTTTGTTTAGTTTATTTTTACATAGCCATCTAAATAGTTTTGATAGTTCATTATTCAATGTTTCAATCATTTCAGGCAAATTATACCCAGACACAGATATGAGAGTATCATCTGCAAAAAGACAAATAAAGCATTGATAATTCTTCAATTGCTGTTATTTACAACTTCTTCAGAGAAGCGTCATCCTTACACTGAATCATAACAGATCCCTGACCTATTGATTTTAATTTGTTTATTTCTACCGATAAATCGGACGGATTAATTTTTTCCGTGATCGTATTCCTCGTCATAATACTATTCTGTTGCTTATTTTTCTATAAATAAATCTATACTATATAAAATTATAAAAAAAATCTTTAAAATGCTTTTCGTGGTTGTCATTTAATTTTATGTGAATGAGGCTTCAGAATCTACATAAAGAACAAATTAAGCTGCTTATAACGCTTATAGCTGCTGCTGCACTGTAAACATATTCAAGTTCAAAACCTCCCAAATGAAGATAGAAGCGAAAAGGAATACAGAGTGTAGAAAGAGGAAGGAAAAAAAAGGCCACAAAACAGCTTCAACTTGAACAAATAAAATACGGAGTTAAGTCGAACATAATATTTTGCGGGATACAAAAGTGTAAGGCTTAAATAAAAGAGATTACAAAGTGTAACAAATTACTACCGAGGTATTCGGTGGGATTTAACTATAATGTTTCATAAATGGCGGCTATTTCGGAAGAGCACGAAAGAAAATTGCTCCCCTTTTCGGGATAGTTTTTGCTGCTGGAGCCCTTTATTTAAAAGTTTAATCCTGCGGGATATCCGACGCTTGTTTGTCTAATGCTTTTTCCGGGATGATAAATGAATTAACCCATATAAATATCAAGCCGGACGATGCGCCGGCTAATGTATTATAAGCCGATGGTTTGCTAACGTCATCGATAAAATTAATTAATCAAGGAGTTAATAATATTTTACTGAAAACTGAATCAGCTGGAGCGTATTATTTGTTTTTAACCAAAGAAATTCGACTATATTTTTCTTTTTTTCTTTTGGGAGTGGGATTATATCGTGCAGCGTTTCTCGCAAACAAGGTTCTACCTTCGGCAGTCTTGCCAATCATTTTTATGGAGGCTTCTATTTTTCATAGCTTTCTTCATTCCCACTCCCCATGATAATCTTAGTCTTCATTTTTTCCTTTGCAGCATTGGAGTTGCAGCCACACTTTTGAGTGCCACTTTTCCATCTCCAAACTTTTTATGTGACCATGCCAGCTTAGGTATGTCTACTATGTCAAAGGGTGCTTCTGTTTCTTCTCTTATTGATTGGTTTCTGATTTTATTTTTAACTAATACTACGAGCACGCCCTACTATCGCACATAACTACCGGCACGGTGAATTTTATACACCAGCTATAAAAATCTTACAAAAGCCAAAAAATATTATCCATCAAATATACAATAACAATAAAAAATTTAAATAATAATCATAATAAGTAAAATAATAATAATCACTAGTTATGCGTATTAGAACGACATTAACTAAGTATAGACGTCACCACCCGACGCCATCAATTAATCGATTGTATCTCCTTAGGACCCAAGGAGGGCGGGGACGTGTGAATCTTGAACTTATGCATTACTCACAATTAGCGAATCTTACCAATAAATGTGAAATGGCCAGTCCCTTTTACATCAGGCAATTGGGTCTATAGATAAACGCTAATCATCACTTAATATGGCAAATCCCGCGAGGTTAGAAACAAAGGAATCGATCTGACACATGGGGGAAGAATGGCTAACCCTACACGGGCGATTTCCAGCGTCTCTGATTGGTCATGATGTCGATAAAAATCTATCCACCCTCCGCCTGGAGAACGGATACCTTCGTCCGGACACTGAAGGGTTCATTGGAGCAATACAAGATCAAGTTATACCAATAAGAAATTATAGGAAATATATTATCAAAAAACAAGTTCCAAATGACCGTTGTATAATGTGCGCTGCTACCTACTATCGAACACACTGTCTTCAAGGTGCAGTTACTTAAAGATTAAAGCAGCGCTTAAAGATTATATTAAAAGGCATAAGGCAATGGCAGGTATTATCCATCAAGAATTATGTATTTAATATTGTCTAACTAAAATGGTCCAACCTTTTTATAAATACGAAACCTGAGTCTGTCACGGAAAACCACAACGTCAGAATTTACTGGGATACTGACATAATAACCCATAAAAAAATAACTGCTAATCGCCCTGATATAATTGTGATTAATAAAAAATATAAGCAAGAAACAATCATTGATATTGTAATAGCGGTAGATGACAATATATGGAAGAAAAGGCTGAAAAAAATAACAAAACAAAACAAACAACAACAAAAAGATTGCAAAAAAGGAACTAGAGCAACTAAGGAATTGTTAGTCATTAACAGTATCATTTGTGAAAAGGTGCGAATAAAAAACGAAATTTATCAGTGACATGAGTTGATTAGAAGAAAGCATTCGACTCGGTGTCCCATTTATGGTTTCGAAAGGTGCTATAAATATACCAAATAATGGGGTACAACACTTCGGGTTGGTTCGAGAAGTGGCGCTTATTCTACTAATGAAATAAAAATAAGGCAAGGAATTTTTCAGGGTGATTCTATCCGCCCTTTATGGTTTTGTTTGGCTGTAAATCTATTTAGCTAGCTGCTCAATAAATCCAGAACTGGCTACAAAATGTATATAAAACATAACGTTCAGTTAAGCCATTCGTTTTATATGGATGATTTGAAAATATATGCTCCAAACTTTGATCAGCTCCAAAATCAACTGGAAATAGTCAAGCCATTCAGCTCTGATATACAGATGGAAATGGGTATGGAAACATGTGCAGTATTGCATATAAAAAGTATAGAACAACAAAACACATTATTAATAGATGACACAATCATAAATACATCATTACCTTAAGGCTAATAAATGTCTAGGCTTCCGTCAATCAATAAGTATTGAACAAAAATCGACTAAGAAGATAATGTTGGATGAATTATACAGGAGAATAAGGTCAATCTTGGCCACTAAACTAGCATTCGAACCTCTACACCGCTCTGAATTCATTGGTCATGCCAAGCATGACCTATTCATTCGGGATCCTTAAATGGACAAAAACAGATTTAAGAGGAATATATATTAAAATTCGAACGATGATAACAAAATATCGATACCACCATCCGAAATCAGAAATCAGCAGACTGTACATACCGAGAGCAAGGGGTGGAAGGGGTCTAGTGAATGTAGAAATGGCTCATAATATGCATGTCCAAAAATTAAGAAGCTATTTCTATACCATGAATATATCGAACTTTTCACCTCTAGATCTAGCCAATGAGGAAGAAACACCACCCAAAATCCTTAAGAGAATTAGAAACTGAATGGACAGGCAAAACGCTACCCGGCAGATATAAAGATAACATGATGAAAAGATGCGTAAATAGAACTCACTCAAACGCTTAACTCAGGGCGGGATACTTGTTCCCTGAAACGGAAGGTAATATTTTGGCTATACAGGATCAGGTTGTACCGTCTCTAAACTATGGGAAACATATCTTAAAAGAACAAGGTATAGATGATTTATGTCGAAAATGCAAGTCCACAGTAGAGAGCATCTAACATATCACATCGGGATGTCCTATTATAGCACCACGACAATATCTTAAACGGCATGATTAAATGGGCAAAATTTTCCATCATAATTTAGCATTGCGAACTGGACTTCTCAATAATCAGGTGCTAAATTATAACTATAAGCTACAACCATTTTTGGTTGGTTGTAGATATGGTTGTAGATTTGGTTGTAGATATGGCGCTATTTAACAAACAAGATAAAACAGCTTTTACAACACCACCGCCTTTGAACTAAAAGACATGTACAAATTAAAAGAAACAAAAATTTTACCATTCATCATTACTGTAAATGGATTAGTCCACGAGTAAATTTCCCAACATATCATACTACTTCAACTGTCAGAAAATATCATTACGGTAGCGCAAAAGGCAGTTATCTTGGGAACAACGAGAATCGTGAGGTTGGTCAATTATCAATTTCAATTTTCCTTGTCAATTTCAACCCCTCAAGGGGTGAAAATTAAAAAAAATCATAATAATAATTAAATAAGAGCTCAAGCATGTGTGTAATTTAACAAGTGTGGAACTAATCCCCATAATAATATCGGTATGTGGAGTAATGAGAAAAAACCTTAGAAAACACATCGAGCGTTTGGGACTGCCAATGAAGCTCAGCCTGCAAAAAGTCTCATCTTCTGCAAAAAGTGTAATCAAACTTGCAATATCACTGAAAAGTTCTTGAATTTATAGCAGGATAGGATGAATTTTCTCCCTAATACATATCAAATCTCAACAAAGAAAATAGATTAAATAATAAACGGAGAATAAAAATAAACAAGCTGCTTTAAATACAAATTATTTATTTGTTTTGCACAGCAATTTTTTTTAAACAAAGTACGTCAAGGAACATTAAATTGGCAATATATAAAAATGACAAAAACTTGAGTCAAAATATCTTAAAATAAATAAATAAATGAATAAAGAAATAAATACACACTTTATTTAGTATATGCAGCTAATAGTAACAAAACAAAATCAATATACAAAAAAAAATAAAAGTAAGAAAAATTCTAAAAAATCTTAACAAAAGAAAATACAATCAAAAGGCAATAACCAACATTGTTCAAATGATAAAACACTCTATTGCTTCAAATAATAATTTAACAGTCTATTAAATACATGCACATTAGGAGCGCTCCCTATGTGGGCGGGCAAAGAATTGAAGAGACAGACACCATTCCAAAACAATGTCTTCTGGAGAGCAGTAGTTCTCACAATTGGTACATCATAATTGTTCTTAGAACGGACATCGTAAGAATGCATATTTACTCTTTGTACCAAAAAAGTATTCAAATAATCGGGCAACAAATTATGTTTTATTTTATATATCAATCGAATGTTAGCCCCTTGAATGTTAGCCCCTTCATTCACGCATAGCCTTGTTCTGCTGTATTTGAAGTCTACCAATACTCTCCTTATTACATGATATCAGCACAGACATACAATAGGTAAAATGGGGTAAAACTATAGTATTATATACAAGCCTCTTGGACCATGGTGACAAATGTGACGATATACGACTAAAGAACCCTATGTTTTCCCAATCTTTCTACATAGATAACTGACATGATTACAAAATATTAGCTGAGGATCCAGCAGTACTCCTAAGTATTTAATTTCATTTACAATTTCAATATCACAATTATTTATATTTATTTTTAACCCTAACTCATTAAATCTTTTACAGTTTGCTTTAGACCCTATCACCATGCACCTTGTTTTCAGTTCGTTTAGTTTAAGTTTATTTTTGCATAGCCATCTAAATAGTATTGCCAGTTCACTATTCAATGTTTCAACCATCTCAGGCAAATTATACCCAGACACAGATATGAGAGTATCATCTGCAAAAAGACTAATAAAACATTTATCCAATATTGTTGAAATATCGTTGATATATATCAAAAACAGCAACGGGCCCAAAACACTATCCTGAGGAACTCTCTACGCACTTTCCTTCTTTGCCGACACTTTTCCCTCAACCCTCGTCCTATGATGTCTGTCTGTTAAGTAACTCTTGATCCATTTTAAGGCTTTCGATTTTACACCATAACTTAATAATTTTTTACACAGTATATCCCGGTCAATAGTTTCGAATGCTCGCTTTAAATCTATAAATACACTAAGCACAGTTTTTCCGACCTTTATATCGCTCCTCCATGTTGCGCAGACATAATGAATAGCCGTCTCACAAGAATGTTTTGTTCTAAACCCTGATTGAGCAGAAAATAACAATTTATTGGTTTCAAAATAAGTTTTCAACTCTGTACATACTATACTCTCGATGATTTTATCAACAACAGGTAATAAATTAATTGGTCTAAAGTCACATGGTATACTAGGCTTTGGTATTTTTGAAATTGGTACAATAATGCTGGTTTTTAAGTCCTCAGGAAATGTATTCGTTTCAAAACTTGTATTAATTATGTACAATAAAGGATAACCGATGACACAAAAAAAAATTTTCATTAACCTTATCGTAATTTCATTGTCACTCGTACTTCGGCTTTTTAAACTAAACACAACTTTTCTTAATTTGTTTAGAGTAACATGATTAAACTCAGAAAAATCGTGAGTCTTGCATACTTTGACATCACTGCTCCAGTCCTGCTCTTCGATACTCTGTTCTACTTCATTCAAACTATCGAAGTAAAAGTTCTCCTCCGTAGGTCCGTAGTGAGCATCAAAGTCGATTCTCAAAAAATCGGCACGCCCCTTACCATTGCCCAGCAAATCCTTTATTGTTCTCCACATCTTCCTCCCGTCCCCCCTACAAGCATCGATATTATTATTAAGGTAACTTTTTCCTCTCAAGTCGCATCATGGACAGTGCAATATTTCTTTTCTGCTTATACTTTCTCCAATCATGTTCATTCTTTGTGGAAGAAAACTTTCTATACGCTCTGTCCCTCTCAACTTGAGCATTTCTTAGCTCTTTGCTCATCCAAGGGAACTTTCTAGGGTGTACTAATTTTAAGGGAGCAGCCATATCAATAGCATCATGTAGAGTTTGCATAAAATCAACATATAATTTACTAACGTCAATGGAATTGTAGTCCCAATCATTCCCCATCAACTCAGTAATCAGCCTCGAGACTGCTTGCTCATTCAGATTCCGAGCATACGTATGTTGAGGTGTTTCACATACAATACCCTGAAGTTTAAACTCGGTACCAATAATCTCATGATCGCTTATCATCGAAAAATCTCTAGCAAGCTCCACAGCTCCAAAATCATTGGTAATTATGTGATCAATCAGTGTTTCTGAGATACCACTCTTGTGGGTTTCCCTAGTAACAATCTGTGTGAAACCTGCTCCACTGATAATGTCTTTCAACCTTCTAGACTCACTGCTGTTCTTCAATAAATCGATATTTATATCACCCAGAAGAAAGGTTTTATTTCTTTGAAATTCATTGTCACTTAGATTGTCTTCTTCTTCTAGTCTTCTAAAAAGTCACCTACAGAGGCACTAGGCGATCTATAGCAGGCCGCTACCAAGAAAAACAGCTTATTTATCTGTATCTTAACTGTTACGACCCAGTAACTGGTTAGAACTGTCTCGACAGAAACCACCCAATATTTCAAGCCAGATTTAATATAAATAAGAGCAGCCCCCGTATGACGACTATCCGAATAACAGACAACAGCCGTATATCCAGTTATGTTAATTTCGTTCTCTTCTACCTCTCGTGTTACATGAGTTTCAGAAACACACAAGATCCATGGGTTTCTATCTTTTACAAACTGCCTCAGCTGCAACATGTGGGTCGTCATTCCCTGTATATTAATATGCAATATATCTATATTGCTAGTGGACGCACTGAAGCAATCAAGTGGTTGCTATGCATACTTAGTTCTATTCTTCATTCTTTCAACATTCGCATCTCGTTTATAACATTCGCAATTTTTATCAAACACTGTGTGATCATATTTAATATGTGGTATCTTCAGGACATCATGTGCAAATTTACAATTAGTACACTCCTTTGTATTTGAATTACATTCTGAGCTTTTATTATGTTTGTTACATAAAGGACAAACATCTTGTTGACTGCACTTTGCCGCTTTATATCCATACCTCCAACACTGGTAACATCGCAGCACTCCCAGATATTCATAGACTGGAAAAATGTCCCAGTCAAAGAAAACTTTCTTACTACTCAACATGCACTTATAGATCTCTGCCGACACCTCCAGTATTATATTACACAGTTTATTTCTTTAGGAATATATTTTCGAACTACTTCAATATTCAGATCTGTATTTTTAAGAAAATTCTCATTTTTTATGTGCTTTAAAAAGTCTTCATTAGTTGCAATATATTTATCTTGAACGCCAACTACAATTATTCTGGGGTTAATATATTTAGGTATTTCTACCTCATAATTATCGGATAATTCTTCTATTGCTGTTATTTGCAGTTTCTTCAGAGAATCGTCATCCTTACACTGAATCATAACGGATCCCTGACCTATCGATTTTAATTTGTTTATTTCTACCGGTAAATTGGACGGATTAATTTTTTCCGTGATCGCATTCTTCGTCGTAGTACTATTTTGTTGCTTATTTTTCGGTCTAATTATTAACGGAGGATTTTTTTTTACAATATCTGTCCATGATTTTCCTTGGTGAGTCGAGATGTCATTATGTTGCGAATTATTTAATAATTTCTCTGTATTCACCGTACACTCCTCCAGTATGTTGTTCCAACTTTTTTAATCTATTACTAAGGTCAACATTCACCTCAAATATTGACAGACATCCATCACATACCCAAAACAAATTTTTACAGTCATTTATGGCCTTAGATATTGGCTCTTTGATATTAACACAATGTAAATGATATTTATTATCACACACTTTGCACGCCACGAATTTTACTCGCCCGACAATATTCTCATTGCACCCGGTACATGCGTGTGTACCCGGCCCTGCCATGGCGACGATATATTAACCCAAATTTTGAGAAATGTGACGCTATTCGCTTTCGTCTTCTCTCTAGTAGGTTTCTGAGTTATTACACTCTGGACAAATGATAATGGAATGTTTCTTACACACCATTCTATTATATGTGTGGCATGAAATTCTCGTTACTTTATTTTTTACCCTTCCGCAGCAGTAGCATCTCCCTCGCTTTTTTGCTGTACTCTCTAGTTCGTGTTTCCTTGTGTTCTTCTAGAGCATTTTTGAATTTCCTCAGATTTTTTTTAAATCTATAGGCAGACTCTGCATTTCTGCCACAGCCATTTTCACCATAGCCCGTAGTTAAAGGTTAAGAGTCTTACCATAGCTGCATCGCCAAAGATGAAAACGATGCTTTACCGAAGAAAAGGGGGATTTCAAATACATTTTAAGAAACCCGAATACATGGTTGGTACCATTCGAATTGGTTCTGCAGGCGATTAAACGTAGAGGCCAAAACTATATTAAGGACGTAATTCTTAATGCACAAGAAGAGAGTGCCAACGATGATGATATAAATCAACTAAACACTGAGGAGACAAAACACAAGTGCAACAATTTTTTGTAGTAATGGTTACAAGTGGTGTGCTCGACAAGTGATTTCAAAGCGAATTCGACCTTCACCAAAAAATATTCTCTTCAGTTCTTATAATTAGGTTCTCTTTCTCTTATAATTCAGTTCTAGAGGGAAAAAGAATAAAGCCGAAGAAATCAAAGACATGTGAAGGTAATATTTTTCCGATGTCGTATTAGAATCCTAAAGATCTGATCTAATCGTAACGAATCTGACAGATATTATATTCCTTAACGGATTCACGGATTCACTACCTAAAACTGTTCTAGATTTGATTAATTTTTGGGGCTATGTGGTAGGGGACGTGAAAACAATAGTGCCAACATGATTCTGTGTATAAAAAACAACACCTTATGTGCGAGGGTTGCTATTTATGTATCTGGAATTGACAACAATGGTGTTAGACGCCATCTAACCTATACATCGTAAAGTTTGTGTACTGTATACGTACTCAGAACGTTTTGTCATACGGACGCTATTTGTGCTGTTTAATGACTTGAAAATTTCAAGAAATCTGAATATTTTTTGAACATTTATAGAAAGTAGGCCGAAATCAGTTGTTGTGCCAGAAACATCGATAATCTTCGCGAACTGATAAAGCAAGATTGTCATTAAATTTCCCTACTCACGTTTCCCTAACCATGTTAACATCATCATCACGAGATGATTCAATTTAGATGATTTATGATCTAAATTTATCGACGCATGTTTCGCCAACCATGTTAACGTCATCAAGTGATTAAATTTTGATGATTTATGATTTAAATTTCTCGATGCATATATTGTTAACTAGGACATGATTCAAAATTGAATTATCTCGTGAAACGTTCTTCGAAAAGTTGGTTTGGTGTTTAAAGGTAAATTTCATTGAATTTAGTGTTTCACACCGAAGGTTCCAACAAAAGAACTGACCTTCTCTGTCATTGATGATCTGTTATTATTTTATGAAGCCCTGAGAGAAAATTTTAACTGTTATTCATTAATGGTGTAGAATAGGTTGACATAAAGGCTGTCAGACATCAGCAGGACAACTTAGAAAACAAACATTTATATTACTATATGTATTGTTTATTTACTTAAGTTAGAGACGCGTCAATGCATTAAGCAATGTTTTTTAACTGGACCTGCAGTTTAACGTGGGTTACGAAGCACAGTTATCAACCACCAATTAACCCCCGTTCAGCACCCCCGTCAGACTATAAACCCTTGGTTTTGTGTTTAACCTTATGTCCCTCGTGAATCCTACCTACTGCCGAGTGACGAGTGATACCTCTTCCAGAAAGCATCCGGCCTAACCTAGCCTCGAACTGGCTGGATTGATCCTTTATTGAATTTTACACTCTTGTCTAGAAACATTCACAAACATTCACTCTGAGAGCGGAACTCGAACCCACTACTGCGCTATACAGTGTGTTCAGGATAAGGACTTACCACCCCCTTAAACTTTTTCTTTCTGGACCGATTTTCATAAACTTTCTTTTGTTGAATAGATCTTGGAAAACGACATTAAGAAAGTGTATTACATGTTTTGTTTTTTGCTAATAATTTTCGACAAGTACTATGAGGGCTTTTTTTAGAAAAAAAACTAACAATGGATTCTTGACCAGCACCACCCTAAACTAAAATGTATCATTTTTTATGGTTCTAGAATACTGTTTGTCCTTGATATTATTTTATGATATTTTTAAAATAGTAATTAATAATTAATAATTTTTCTAGTAATTACAGACTATTTTTTTTTCCTTTATTTGGGTTTTTCGCCACTATCTAAAACTCATTAAAAATCATAGTAAACCATCTCATTTCTATGGTCTACCAAAAATACACAAAACTAATATACCACTTCGCCCTATAGTTAGTAGTATAGATTCCCCATGTTATAAACTAGCAAAATTTTTATTAAACATTTTAAACCCACTTTCGGGTAGAACAAATTCATGTATTAAAAATACTTTAATTTTTTTTAGATAAAATTTCGAACATTAAAATTACAAACCAAAATTTAATGATTAGTTTTGACGTGGGGAGCTAATTTACTAATGTACCAGTTCATAAATCACTTTTAATAGTTAGAAAGAGATTAGAACATGACACAACATTAAAAGAGCGCACTAAACTAAACATAAATGCAATTTTGGAATTATTAACTCTGTGCTTAAAAACCACATATTTTCAATTAGAAAATGATTATTATCAACAACATTTCGGAATGGCAATGGGTTCTTCTCTTTCTCCTTTGATGAGTAATATCTTTATGGAGGAACTCGAGAATGATATATTAAATAAATCTCTTAAAAACCATCAACACGGCTTAGGTATGTTGATGATATTTTTGCTATATGGCAACATAGCATTGACGATCTAAATATTTTTTTACAAGATATAAATTCTCGAGAGCCTACAATTAAGTTTACGTTAGAGATGGAGAGGGAGAATACACTGCCATTCCTTGACACTTTATCTGTAGAATATATCTGTAGATTATCTGTAGAATATATGTGCTTCGCTCATGAATTTTCGGAGATTGTTTCCGTTGAAATTTAAACAAATAATGTCAAATCTAAAAGAAAACTGAAAAATATACGTTCGTTCTATAGCTAGAACACGTAATAAATTAAAAAGGCAACAATGACAAATATTTATGTTGAAATGCGCGGCGCCACACGCTTGTGTAGAGTAATAAAAATAATCTAATGGAATATATATTTTACAACGGCCCCGTTAATTTAACACACTCTAGAATAAAAGTGGGGATGGACAGGAAGCGACGCTGGAGACATCTAGTGGTAATTTCGCGCGTGATTTAGTTCGAGAAGCGGCACTCTTCCAGTTAATGGGTCTCTTCCAACAAAGAATTCTCCCTTGACAACTAATCTAGTATCTTTATTCCTCCTAGCATTTCAGAAACTGAATAGTTACCATTTATTTCTATGTTGTCATGCAGGATTGGATAGCGTATGATCTATTCAATTTACTATACGAGGAGTGTTAATAAAGTAATAAGACTTATGGCGTTTTGTTCGATGTGGCAACACTGTAGACTTTCCTTTTGAAGGTGGCGTCAGGAGAAGGGGGATATGTGCTTTCCTAGAGTCATGTGATGGTTCATTTCTGGCTGGACACAGTGCAACGGGCATGTGTGCAAAACTTCAGCAAACCTAGATAAATAGTGTTTTTCAAGGACCAAGATTTTCAAGTGATTTAAGGTTTTGTCAGAAGGCCGAGATTCGATTAAAGATGAATTTCAAAGTTGAAAGCGATCAATTACAAGAAGTGATGAAAATGTCCAATGAATCCGACTTCTTGAGCATTCTGATCATCGGTTGATGGTCAGAATGATCGTTACAACCGTTCATCAGATTTTTAGCAAAGAATTGACGATGAAGAAAATCTACGTGAAAATCCTTTCGAATAACCTTTCACAAAATCAAAAGAACAATAGGAGGGAAAATGTCGTGACTCTTTGGGGAGGATTAAAAATTACTCTTATCTTTTAGAACGTTTGATTGCCGGTCAAGAGTTTTAGATTTTTTGAAAAACAAAGCACCGGAAAACGAATCGCCAGAGCCAAGAATTGCATACTTTATCCTTACCATGGTCAAAAAAGATATAATGGCCAAATCAAAAAGCAAAAGCAAGCTGATTTGCTTTTTTGTTAGCCAGGGACTCATCCATAAGGAATGTGTACTCCAAGACCAAATAGTAGACCAACATTTTTACTGAGAAGGTCTAGGGTGACTTTGAAAACAGTTCATTCGTGTGAAATCGAATATTAATGGGCTGCATAACGCAACAATGACCTCATCACACATCAAGTTTAATTAACGAGTAGCCCCTTATGCTCCGTAGCTCCCTTATATACCAGACTTGAGTCCTTGTTACCTTTTCTTTTTCCTAAGATTAAAAATTCACCTCAAAGGACATTGAAAAACCCTGTAACCGACCAGCTTAAGGCGATTCAAGTATTTGAGTCCCAACACTGCTTTGAAGAGTGGACAAACTATCCCTTTGTGGCTTCTCAAGACAATTATCGTGAAGGAGACAATGTTGAATTGTAATTTCAATTCAATAGAAAAATTATAAAAATTAGTCACATTACATTATTTATTCGCCTCGTATGTATATTGTTAACTGTAATTTCCTATGAGAAATGATTTTCTTAAATAATGCAATTTGTACAGTTGACACAGCGGGAATTTGAAATCAAATTTTCTTCAGAGAAAACTTCCATTTCCATAATTTCCATAACAAATAAATAAACAAAACTATCAAAAATTTTAGACAGATTACACAAATCAACATTTATTTTGGTGCTGGGGTATTTGGAGCTAATTTCATTCGAATTTAATGTCCTCAACTCAAACAAGGCATTCATTTTTATCTAATAGTTCAAATTTCTTAGATATAACACTTTAG
The DNA here is from genome assembly GCA_031761425.1 of Cosmopolites sordidus. Taxonomy (NCBI): domain Eukaryota; kingdom Metazoa; phylum Arthropoda; class Insecta; order Coleoptera; family Curculionidae; genus Cosmopolites; species Cosmopolites sordidus. Next base: position 1,247,158 of record JARFXV010000619.1, read on the forward strand.
AGAAATATACGTTACACTATTTTAAGATAAATCCATGAATCAAATAATCGGAATTTTTATTATCATATTATACAAAAATTATTACATAGAAAAACAGAGAAAAATGTCATCGATGAGGGATAATAGTCGTGCTCATAGAGCTCTGATAGTTGGTCAAACTTTGGCACTGTTACTTTCTCCGAGTGAGGGACCAGGCGCCTTGCAGAGACTGAATCAGGATAAGTCCACTTGCTGCGGTTGTTTCGCTTGATTCCAGTAATATTTACCAGGCAGAAATAACAGTCATCGAAGATGTTTTGGGTTCTCTCTAATCCACTGATACGCCGAATTTTAAACTTATACTTTCCCCGGTAGTCCACTATCGGAAATGTTCTGTACAAGTTTTACAGATCATAAGCGGTGCACAAGTTTTATTCTGATCACCAAGCCTAACACCAAATCCAAGATAAGCTCTCTTTAGAAAGTTACTGACAGTTTTTCTGTTTTCTTTTAACGTATATTTTCCTCATATGTAGCAAAACACATCTGGATAATTTACACAACTTCCCCTACTTGAACTTATTTTATTTCTATTCAACAACACAAATACACCAATCTACAACACAGTACGTTTTAGGGTACCTTTATGAAAATTCGTTCCTAAACACAAATATCACGCGTGACCAACTTCGATCTACCCTACACGGCGATAACTCACAAACTAACATCAACTCTAGTTCTGGTGTTGAAGGTCACTTCAGTAACAGGAAAGGCAATGCTTTTACCATCTAGTGGATTTTCCTGGAACTAATTCAACGACAGACTGACAGTATGGCAAATTTACAGGAACCAATCCTTGTATAATCAGTTTAGAACATCGATATTTGAATGTATATAATTGAAAAAAAGACATTGTTATGTGGTATTGATAGTGGATGTATATAGTTAAAATCAGATCTAGAATCCTAGACCCCAAAAAAAAATGTCTTTTTTTGTAGGGCTGTGTTATTGAACGTCCATTACAATTTTAGTAATTGTGATTATGATTAAATTACTTGGTATTTGTTTCGCAATATATTGGAGATATTCTTATATAAACTTTTCATACATAATTCTAGAATAGTTGCGAGGTCGAAACATGTCAGAGAATATCTCGAATATATTGTGAAGCACATACCAAGTGTTTTAACCATTATCATTGTTACTATGTTTCGCCAAAAGCCGACCGAGCAATCAATCGAAACTATCCTTACTAATTGTTTGATGTGGTTTACGACATGAATATTGATCGGTTCTTGTTCTAAGATGAGGTTATCCGTTTTATTAGCTAAATTTTTAAGTTGATCCTTCAGCCATTATTTAAATTAAAATAATTCAGTCCCGAATAGAGGAAAGGGTGTTTAAGAAATGAGGGTCTAGCAAATGAGGTTAGTAACGCGGTTACGATCATCAAAGGGCTATCGCATCTCGAAATGAAAACCAATTTCTTGTGGCCGGACTGTAACATACGGTCCTTCTCGACATATGCCTTCAATAAGATAGTGTACAAAGACTGAAACAATTGATTTTATATATAGGGTGATTTTTGTTAGTGTATCCGTACTTCCGATAGGGGTCGCTGTAAAATCGTCCTGGCAAATGTCATCATGGCACATCAAATGTCTGGCAAGTCATCATGAACCTTATAATAGAACTGCAGCGGTTGTATCAAAATCAGTAATCTGTGCGCCAAACTTACCGTCTTTTATGATGCGCATAATCGCCCAACTGAGCGATGTATTTGCCGAATTATCGACACATTCCGAACGCATTTCACGCTGCTCGATATTAAAACAAAAACAAGACAACAAATTGTTCGTTCCGAAGACAATATGTTTTCTGCGACTGACAGTGTTGATAAAGATCGAATTTTTTTGATTTGTTCGGGGGAATCGTTACAGAGCGATGATCAAAGATAATTTAATTCCGAATTTGAATGGTATCGATCTGGAGGGGATGTGGGTCCAACAGGACGCTCTACTTGTCAGACATCCGACGCAACCATCGATTTATTGAGGGAATAATTCGATGAGAAAATTATTTAGCGGAATTGCGGTAAATTGGCCACCAAGGCGATGTGATTTAACTCTTTTAGATTATTTTTTGGGGTTATGTTAAATCTTTGGTCTATGCCGATAAACCTGCAACTCTTGACTCCTTGAAAAAGTGTCGAAAGTTGGATTGACAGAATGAGCTTTGTTAGAAGTACCCATGACTGACACTTTTTCGAAATTGTTTTCAAACATTAGTGCCATTGAGTGTTATTTCACATAAAATCAATAGTTTCAAGGCATCTAACTTGGTTGTTGTTTTATTTGAGGTTAAATTTCGGAAACGTTTTGATTTTTTACACCCTACATATCAACTTTTCTGGCAATTGCTATTTTTTTTTCGAAATAAATAAACAATATGGCAATATTTTTAAACTATGTTATATTTATTTATTATCCATATTGTCGCATTTCGCTAAGACTGTAACTTCGTCGGAATAATGTTAACAAATAAATATTTTTATTGTTAAAGTGGGTATGAATGTAAAACCTCGCATAATCACATAAAAAATATTTCCGAATTCCGCCAAGAGGCTATTTATTGTCTGTACAAATTCATTGTTCAGGTTTAGTTTGTTATTGATGAGAGTTTTTCTATCTTTTAGTTAGTTTATTTCGAAACATTCACCCCGAGACGTTAATTTTTTTCCAGGGCAGCGAAATCGAAGAATTTCGCGATGAAACAAAAAAAATCCCTTCAGCAATATGAATGACAAGTAATTTGATTGATTAGAAAATGGGGAGAATGTTAATATCGCAAGCGAAACAATGGGCCATCGAGTTTTATTGTTGACGTGAATTTCACGTACACAACTGAGTAGAAAAGAAAATACGATCTATTATTAATAAAATTTGATACTTTACCTCCTCTGATAAATAAGGTGATGAATCATAATTATAATATTTTCTATTAACTAGTTGAATGTTGTAGGGTAAAGTTGTAGGGTAATGTTGTAGGGTAATGTTGTAGGTTGAATGTTGACACGAATTTTTAGCGATAGTAGAAATGAGTGCAACTTTTTTTTTCAGGGTTTTTTTCTCATTTATATATATTATATATGTATATTATAACAATGCCATGGCAAATGGTATGGCAATGCTAGCAGTTTTATTATTCTTGCCCGTGGTATTATAAATATTTTCTTTCTTGAAGTCTTATCACTATCCATTCTTCAGTCCCTGTTCTTCAGTGTTCTATTAGATTTTGTATGTTCTCTTTGCAGAGATACAAAGTGTTCAGCCTAACCCAGACACAAATATTTGATTGTTAAATTTATTTAGTTTATAACAAGGAAAGAGCAAAATTTTGTGACAAATCTGGAGTATATGAAATAAAATGTAATATGCGTGACCCTATATATATAGGGTCACGCATATTACATATATATATATATATATATATATATATATATATATATATATATATATATATATATATATATATATATATATATATATATATATATATATATATATATATCGGGTATTCCATTAAGAGGTTTCGAATGTTGGTAACGAATAAAAGAAAACGCCTATCGTTAGCTGAATTTTGTAAGGACAGGAGAGACTAATCTCCCGGAATGGGGACGTAAATTGGCCACCAAGGTCATGCGACTTGACGCCGCTAGACTATTTTTTGTGGGGCTATGTGAAGACCAAAGCTTACGTTAAAAATAATCCGCAAACCGTTCAACAGTTGAAAGAAGAAATTAGGCGAATAATTCGTGACATAACTCCGCAAATGTGTTCAGCAGTAATCGAGAATTTCAACAAAAGAATTGTGAGCTGCCAGAGAAGCCGTGGCGGTCATTTGACAGATGTTGTATTCCACATATAATTGTACACAATCCAGCTTCGCACTGCCATAAATAACTTTCAGGTATGTTATGAAACGTTTCTTTTATTCGTTACCAACATTCGAAACCTTTTAATGGAATACCCTTTATATATATATATATATATATATATATATATATATATATATATATATATATATATATATATATATATATATATATATATATATAGGCCAACCGAGCAGATCTCTCAATGCTAGGCTAAAAGAACATAAATACTTTTTATACATAATCAAAGAAAGACGGGCTTTGCCGAAAATTGAATAGATCAGAAGCATTTTTTTTAATACCAATAAGACGAAATTAATATATAGCTGCAACAAAAGCAGGCTGTTAAATTACTTGGAAAATTCCAAATTAAAAAAAGTCATATACGACGGTAAAAACTTAATACACACGCAGCTAGACTTGGAAAACATCGTAATTATTGAAATTGTCATAAATTTAACGAGGGAACAAAAAACCGACCTCCATTAGACAGAACTGAAACTTTAGTTTATATATAACTCGCTTTGATAATGGTTGCGAGGGTAAAACATGTCAGAAAATATCTTTAATATACTGAGAAACAAATATCAAGTGTTTTAATTATTATCAATAAAATATAGTGTTTTAATTATTATTAATAACGAAATTTCTCTGAAAGAAATATGCAATTTAAATTTGAGCTGGAAATTTACTTTTACTTCTTCCAAAAACTTTGCGAATCCATAAAAGTAAACTAGATGTCGTTTGCATGTAATTTCATAGAACCCTATAATATTACACATTAAAATAAAAAAATTATTTGGTAGATATACCAATAACTTTTTTTTTAATTCAAGTTTCAATGCCGACATTTAGAATTTTTCAAAAAATTATTTAAAATTAATATAAAAAACCTATGGGCTCAATAATTCTTTATGGAAGCCGAGGAGATAGCAAAAGACCCCTCCGCTCGGCCATTTTAATTTGGCAAACGATGTACCAAACACCCTGCGTATATATATATATATATATATATATATATATATATATATATATATATATATATATATATATATATATATATATATATATGATAATGCTGCACTGCTCAGAGGTTTAAATAGTCACACGGAGATAAATCAGGCAAATATGGAGGATGTTGAAGCACAAAAAGTTGCTTTTCGACAATAATTCACGAATAGTGATTGTCCTGTAAGATGGTATCGTTCAACAAAAACCAACTTTCCTGCGCTCGATATTCGGCTCTCACTCAAACTTTTGTATTCATACATAAACTTTTTTCATCAATTCAAATGTTTCTGTAAAAGTTTTAACGAGCTTGAAATAAAATTTAATATTAGCTCTTTGTTTCATCGTGTTTTTGTGACGAGGTGACAAAAAGTAATATCATTTTTAACGCTATAACTTGTCAATGCATTGATCCCTTCTAATGACAGTAGTCTCGTTTTATAGAGGAGATATAAGCTTTCCAATTATATATTGTTTTAATAGATGACACTACTAGGTTTTGTTTAAATTTGAAACATCCGTTCTGAACTATTATCGCAAGCTACGTGCTGGGTTGAAGTATGTAAAAATCTCCTTAAGAACTTTATTATTATTATTCACGTATGGGCCATGGTGGACCACGCGAAGTACAATTAGAGGCGTTTGTTGTTGTTAGCCTTCCTTTGAGCCCATACTAATTTCATTCTTTCGCTATGAGCTTTTTTCCTTTCGTCAGACCAAGTTGTTCCAGTCTTCCTACATTTTTCACTCTGGCCAACCTTCCAAACGTTAACCTTGTGTCTGAAACAGCCTCTATCCTGAATTTCACTTTGTCTAATATTTGCTGATCTTAGGTCCTCTTTAATTGCAGCAATCCATTTAATTATTTCTACTTTAGCTCTACTCCTATTTTCATAAAATTCGACTATTTGTCTAGTTAGCCTACCCGGATTCATCCGTTTGATGTGTCCGTAAAACTTAAGTCTTCTTTTTCTCATATCGCTATGTATATCTGTGTATTGTTTGATTTCTTGGTTTTCTCGAAGTCGGTATGTTGTGCTATTTATTTGTTTGGGGCCTAGGATTAGGTTATGATTTTTTCTTATGATTTTTCTTTCCTTCTTTTCAATGTCCTCGATGTCCCTCTTTCTATTCAAAATGAGCGTTTCTGCAGCATATAGGCATTCTGGCTTAATAACCGTGTTGTAATGTCTCAGTTTTGTGTTTTTAGATAGGCATTTTTTGTTGTAAATATTTTGTGTAAGTCTCAATGCCGTTTCCATTTTTTGACATCTACCCTTATTGGCCGCTTTTTCCAACCCATTTTCCATGATTATTTCACCCAAATATTTGAATTGAGAGACTCGTCTGATGTTACCATATTTCGTTTTTAGAAATGGTGTTCTTAGTCTGTTGCAGGTCATGTATTCTGTCTTTTCAAAGGAAATTTGGAGTCCTACCTTTTCTGCTGTTTCTTTTAGGATTTCAATCTGTTTCTGTGCCGTTAATACATCTTGAGCTAAAATTGCTAGATCATCAGCAAATGCCAGACAATCAATTTTGATGTTGGTTCCCCCCAGTTTAATGGGCTGGTCAATATTCAGTGCCGACTTTTTTTCACGCCACTCCTGTATTACTTTTTCTAGAACACAGTTAAATAAGAGTGGCGAGAGTCCATCCCCTTGTCTCACACCAATTTTAATTTCGAAGGGCTCTGAGATGTCACCCATGAATTTAACTTTTGACCTCGTGTTAGTTAACGTTGCTTTAATAATTGCCAGCGTTTTTAGATCTAGTCGTTGTTCTTTCAAGATTCGGAATAAAGATTCGCGGTCAATAGAATCATATGCTTTTTTGAAATCCACAAATGTACAGACGAGATTTTTATTGTACAGTTTTTGATGTCTTAGAATCAACTTTGGATTCAGGATCTGTTCAGGGCAGGATCTGCCCGGTCGAAAACCTGCTTGATATTCACCAATGTTCGGTTCTAACTGTCCCTGTGCTCTGTCTAGTAGACATTGAGATAGAATCTTGTAACAAACTGGGAGAAGAGATATTCCTCTATAGTTGTTTACATCCGTTCTATCTCCTTTCTTATGTAGTGGATGGATTAGAGCATCTTTCCAGTATTCCGGAATCTGTTCGGTTCGCCAAACTTCTTGTAGAATTTTGGTTATTTCCTTGATTGTACTTGGACTAGCGGATTTCAAAATTTCAGCAGTGATTTCATCTTCACCAGAAGCTTTATTATTTTTAAGCCGCTTGATTTGCCTAATTATTTCCTCTTCATTCGGTGGTAATGAATCTGGGTTTGTTTGTTTAGGGTTTAGTGTTGGTAATTTGTTTAAGGGCTCAGGACAGTTTAGTATTTGTTCAAAATATTTCGCAAGTTCCTTGCAATTGTCTTGGTTATTTAGAGCTAATTGTCCGTTTTCGTTTTGAAAGCATAGGCTCTGCGGTTGATAGCCTGTTAATTTAGTTTTAAATGTTTTGTAAAAGTTTCGGGTGTTATTTTTTTGGAAATCTTTTTCTATTTCATTAAGTTGATTGTTTTCATATTTTCTTTTAGTTTGTCTAATTAGCTTCGATGTTTCTTTTCTTACTTCCAAAAAGATGTTATAGTTTATCGCTGTTTTTTGACTGTTCCAATCTTTGAATGCTTCACTTCGGCTTAATACTGCTTGCTCGCAAACTTCATCCCACCACGGATGTTTTCTACGTTTTTGTAAAGGGACCAACTTCAAGGCTGTTTTAATGATTTTTTGTCTTAATTTTTGCCAGTTCTGCCCAGGTTGTTTATCAAGTTCTTCTGTTAGGGCTGGTTTTATTTTCGTTGGGTCAAACTTTGGTATTAGCAGCCCCTTTTGAATAAGTTTTCGAGGTTTTAAGCTAAGTTTGATTCTAGTCAAGTAGTGATCCGTGTCTATATTTGCTCCTTTCCTGACTTGAACATTAAAAATCTCTTTATAATTGGGGTACGAAATGGCAACATGGTCAATTTGAAATTCACCCATGTACGTGTTGGGGCACCTCCAGGTCTTTTGTTTTGTTATTTTCTTCTTAAAATGGGTTGACATTATTTTTAGATTAAACTGCGAACATAGTTCAACCAATCTTCTACCATTATGGTTAGTCCATTTATGAGCGGGAAAACTGCCGACTGTTTTCCTGTACTTTTTTTCTTTCCCTAGCTGGGCGTTGAAATCACCCAATAGGATTTTTACATGGTTAGAGGGAATTTTAGAGATAGTCTTTTCTAGAATTTCCCAGGACTTATTTACTTTTTCAGGATTAGATTTATTTTCTTCGTTAACTGGGAGGTGTGCATTGATTAATGTATAGTTTTTGTTAGCACACTTAGGGGATAGTGTCATAAGTCGATTATTTACTGGCTGGACATTTGTTATAGAACCAAGAATGTTTCTTGAGACAGCGAAAGCAACACCGAGATGTGGTGTATTTTTGAGTATTCTTTTGTCCGTTTTACTTTTAAAAAGTCTGTACTTGCCGAATTCCAAGGTGTTATCATCTATCAATCTGGTTTCTTGCAAAGCTAAAATTTGGATTTTTTGCTGATTTAATGTTCGCTCCAATTCGTGTAGTTTTCCTGGACGCAGGAGAGAATTGATATTTACCGTTCCAAAGAAAGTTTTTGTTTTCGGTTTCAGACGTTGGCCAGAGGTCTCCGACTCCCTCTGAAAGATTTTGCGTTTAAGCCCGGACGCCCCAGAATCCGAAAGTCCGGTTGTACCAGCAAAGCTGGCAGAGGATTGTCTACCTCCTGGGGTTATTTTGTAACTACTAGAACGCTTCATCTTGTACTTTGAATTAAAGGTTTGAACCATGACGGTTCAGAGGTTAAGACTGGAGGGGTTAGTTCCAGAATATAAATATCAGCCGCACCACTGGTGCACAGACGCTGACCACTCAGCCGCTTGATACAAGTCAGACGCTAAGTGGATTTAGTTTTCTTTTTGCCTTGGTTCGGGGCTGCTTATTTTGGGATATTCGCAGCTGTCCCTTAATATCTAATGGAACTTTCACTATCCACCACCCGTGACCCGTCCAGTACCTTAGGCGATGTATACTGGACTTAAGAACTTTATTGATTTCTCGATTTCTCTTTTTATTGATTTTCGATTTATCAAACGAATTATTTATTACCTGCCTTGAACTAGGCAAGTAGTCAAAACTCAAAACTCAAAAACGCACATGCTTTTGTTACCCCCTAGTAAAGTGCTTTCCAATAGGGCTGATAGGATTTTGACAGCTAATGGCGGCCATATTTAATATCCAATTCTTGACATTAGCTGTCAATTGTTTTCAGTAAGGTTTATCATTTCACTATGAATAAGTTTTCGTTGGCACCACGTTTGGAAATTGTTCAAACATTTTATCATCGACAAGTTTTGGAAGCAATGGAAAACGATCCGGATTTCCATCGTAAAATCTTCTCCGATGAGGCTCATTTTTGGTTAAACGGTTACGTCAAGAAACCCACAAACCCACAAGTGATTCATCAGGTCTCATTCATTACAACCGGAACGAATCGCCGTTTGGTGTGGATTATGGTACGGTGGCATTATCGACCCGTATTTTTTAAGAACGCCGAAGCACTTATTGAGCAATCGATTCGGAGAATCGGTAATTTCATGGAATGGCTCTTGCAACTGGCCACCAAGAACATGTAATTTAACACCTTCAGACTATTTTCTTTGGAGTTATGTTAAATCACAGGTTTATACCAACAAATCCAAAACTCTTGATGAACTTGAAGCCAACATTCGAACAACCATAGTCACCATACCACCCACGTTGCAATGCTCCACCGAGTCATCGAAAATCGAGGTGGTCACTTGAACGATATTTTATTGAAATCATGCCGGTCGCGTTGGTGCGGACGGTTAGAGCCGAAAACATACTGGAGCGGTAGTTGGTTTGGTTCCAGCTCTCGGATGGTTGTTTTTCTGTATTTCTTCTGTCTGTTTACTTCCTAAATGTTTGTCATTGTTTCTAGGCAATAGTGTAAAATCCGATCCTTACTTTTCAGTAAGGTTTATCATTTCACTATGAATAAGTTTTCGTTGGCACCACGTTTGGAAATTGTTCAAACATTTTATCATCGACAAGTTTTGGAAGCAATGGAAAACGATCCGGATTTCCATCGTAAAATCATCTTCTCCGATGAGGCTCATTTTTGGTTAAACGGTTACGTCAAGAAGCAAAATTGTTGTTATTATTGGTGCGAGTCAAACCCACAAGTGATTCATCAGGTCTCATTCATTACAACCGGAACGAATCGCCGTTTGGTGTGGATTATGGTACGGTGGCATTATCGACCCGTATTTTTTAAGAACGCCGAAGCACTTATTGAGCAATCGATTCGGAGAATCGGTAATTTCATGGAATGGCTCTTGCAACTGGCCACCAAGAACATGTAATTTAACACCTTCAGACTATTTTCTTTGGAGTTATGTTAAATCACAGGTTTATACCAACAAATCCAAAACTCTTGATGAACTTGAAGCCAACATTCGAACAACCATAGTCACCATACCACCCACGTTGCAATGCTCCACCGAGTCATCGAAAATCGAGGTGGTCACTTGAACGATATTTTATTGAAATCATGCCGGTCGCGTTGGTGCGGACGGTTAGAGCCGAAAACATACTGGAGCGGTAGTTGGTTTGGTTCCAGCTCTCGGATGGTTGTTTTTCTGTATTTCTTCTGTCTGTTTACTTCCTAAATGTTTGTCATTGTTTCTAGGCAATAGTGTAAAATCCGATCCTTACTTTTCAGTAAGGTTTATCATTTCACTATGAATAAGTTTTCGTTGGCACCACGTTTGGAAATTGTTCAAACATTTTATCATCGACAAGTTTTGGAAGCAATGGAAAACGATCCGGATTTCCATCGTAAAATCATCTTCTCCGATGAGGCTCATTTTTGGTTAAACGGTTACGTCAAGAAGCAAAATTGTTGTTATTATTGGTGCGAGTCAAACCCACAAGTGATTCATCAGTTCTCATTCATTACAACCGGAACGAATCGCCGTTTGGTGTGGATTATGGTACGGTGGCATTATCGACCCGTGTTTTTAAGAACGCCGAAGCACTTATTGAGCAATCGATTCGGAGAATTGGTAATTTCACGGAATGGCTCTTGCAACTGGCCACCAAGAACATGTGATTTAACACCTTCAGACTATTTTCTTTGGGGTTATGTTAAATCACAGTTTTACACCAACAAATCCAAAACTCTTGATGAACTTGAAGCCAACATTCGACAAACCATAGTCGCCATACCACCCACGTCGCAATGCTCCACCGAGTCATCGAAAATCGAGGTGGTCACTTGAACGATATTTTATTGAAATCATGCCGGTCGCGTTGGTGCGGACGGTTAGAGCCGAAAACACACTGGAGCGGTAGTTGGTTTGGTTCCAGCGCTCAGATGGTTGTTTTTCTTTATTTCTTCTGTCTGTTTACTTCCTAAATGTTTGTGATTGTTTCTAGGCAATAGTTTAAAATCCGACTACGAATTACCCCTCAGTCACTCCAGTTAAAGGCTGGGTAAGGCCGGATGCCTTCTGAGAAGTGTTCAATGACAGACTTATGGGTAGGCACATGACCAAGGGTTTATAGCCCAAGGGGGTGCTGGCCTGGGTTTGTCGGAAGCTGATGACCGTGGTTCGGAACCCACGTTAAGCTGTAGGTCCAGTCGCTAAATAGCCTAATTGCTGATGCACCTTTAACTCTAACACTTTACCTTTTTTTTGTTTAAATCATAAATAGCATAAAATATACCAAACTATATATATTTTCTGTTTTTCTTTTTTTACTTCTTTACCCTTTACTTCTCTGAAAAAATCCTATAATATCTACTGTGAGACAACAAATATTTAATAACGAAACACGTCATGAAATATATTTACTTTATTTATTATTATTATTATTATCTTGCTCATCCTTACTATAGAATCCCAGCTTATGTTGGCCGATATTCCAATGCCAAGATGAAAAAGCAATTCAGCTCCTCTCACCCTAGCATAATATCTTACGAACAATGTGACACGTCTGCAAGAGCACGGCACGCTGTCCCACTATGGCAATCGATCTCGAGATACCGAGGCTCTCGAGGTTCTTTAAAAATCTCTTACTTATCAGGCCTTCGGCGGATATAACGAAGGGCAATACATCTACCTTACTCATTTTCCACTGGTTCTTCAAGTCGTATGCCAGATTTTCATACTTTGTGGATTTTTCTATCTCAGTTTTTCTAATGTTGTGAGATAGTGGCACTGCGATGTCAATTATAAAAGCCCTCTTGTCCTTTTTGTTGATTAGAACACTATCCGGCCTGTTATAATCAACCGTTCGATCAGTAGTGATTGGTCTGTCCCAGTAAAGAATGGTATCGGATGATTCAAGTACAGGAGAAGGCGAGTACTTATAACATGGAGGAGGTGCGCTTTCTAATAGCGACTATTTTTTTGCAATTTGTTGATGTATAATTTTTGCCAGCTGATTATGCCGTCCTAAATAAGCATTAGGAGCAAGGGCCGGGCAACCGCCAATAAGGTGCTCAATTGTTTCCCCCAAAGTACCGCATTTCCTGCACTTATCGACTACGTCCAAATGCAGTATGTGCTTTTCATAGTTTTTTGTTCTTGTTACCCTATCTTGAATAGATATCGCGAAACCTTTTGTTTCTGGGTACAAGAGTCCATCAGTCAGCCACTTCAGAGACAATTGTTCGTCAATGGTGTCATCTTCGAGTGACTTAGAAAACCTTCCGTGCAATGTTTGTCCTTTCCTTTCTCGAACGCAATCCGTGAGTGTTGTTCTGCTATCAATATGATTTTGTTTATTTAGGTTCAGTGGGGTGAAACCCCGATCCTCATTTGCAACCAGTTTCATTGACGTACTGTTTGAATCAATGAAGTATTTTCTCATTCTATTTTCTTGATTCAGACAGAGATTTTTTATTTGTTGTCAATGTTCGGCGCGTCAACCTATCAAGTTCATCAAGGTCAGTTTCGGACCATTTAACTATGCCAAAAGAATATGTCAAAGCTGGCACCGCCCAACCGTTGATCGCTCTAATGAGATTTCCTCCGTTCAGTTCGGTGTTTAAAAGTTTTGTAAGTCTCTTTTGGTATAGAGTGGAAAAGTCCTTCTTTAACTGGTTATGATCAAGTTTATGCTTTTGGGGTATTCCTAAATATTTGTAGGATTCTTCTGGTGCTAGTTGTTGTATATTGCAAAGTGTTAAATGTTGACTCTGAACCTTTCCCTATTATTATTATTATTATTATTATTTACTTTATTATTAAGACATACAACCTCTAACAGAACTATTGATATCTAGCGGAGCATCCATAGATCAGAATGGACATGGACACTTTTTGTCGAAAACTGTTTCACGATAAAACAAAAAAATTCTGCAGCAATACGAATGGCAAGTAATTTGATTGATTGGCAAATGGGGGAACTATTAATATCGCAAAGACTATAATGGCCCGCCAAGTTTTATACTCGACGTAAATTTGACGTAAACAACCGGACAGAAAAAAATGGGCTGCAATTATAAATAAAACGATAGTTCGCCTTTATCGATAAACAAACTGATGCTTTAAAATTTGATCAAGTTCATTAACTAGATGTTTTAGATTGTTATTTCTTGGGTTTTAGTAAAGGTAGATTCGTTTTTAATATAAAAAAACTTACCTGTACGCCCTATTGACAATTATTTATGGAAAAAGTAATACAACCTTGAGCCAGAATTTATCCAGATCCTTAAGCCAAGAATGTGTTGCAATGGACATCGTCCGTTACTGAAATCTGATCAAACGATTACTGCTGATCATTATTAGACAGAACTGATTCGTGTTAGTTTTGGCTAGCTTTGGAGGAAAAAACTTTGTACTAGGCTAATTGAAATGTTCGCGGAGCGGAAATGACAAAACAAGTTTGTAGTTGAAAAAGTGACTTTATTCTTCCGAATATTCTCCCTTAATATTCAATAAATTTTTTTAGTGGTTTTCAAATTCATTCAAGTCCTTCGAAATACTCATCTACTACTGCTATAACTTCTTCATTTGAAGAAAAACGGTTGCGACGTAGGAATTTTTTAAGGTTTGGGAACAGATGAAAGTCAAAGGGGGCCAGATCTTGTAAATATAGGGTGGATTCTCCAACAATTCGTAGTGCAACTCCTCAATTTGGCCATTGTAAGAACAGTTGCATGAGCCGGTGCACTGTCTTGATGAAAAATTATTTTTTGATTCGTTAAACCAGGCCTTTTTTACGAATTTTTCCATCCAATTAATCCAAAAGGTTTGAGTAAGACCATGACTTTTCGGTTATTGTTTTATCGATTTGAAGGTAATCAATTAGTAAAATGCCTTTTGCATCCCAAAAAATTGATACCATAAACTTTTTAGTCGATTTTGACCATTTCGGCTGCTTCGGAGCTGAATGAATGACTCCACTCTGCGGTTTTTTGTCGCAGTTCAGGATCATAGTGGTAAACCCAAGTCTTATCCATAGTTACAAGACGACGTTTAAAATATATTTTATTATTTCGAAAAAGATTCAAATCTCGGTTAGAAAATTTCACTCGAAGTCGTTTTTGAACAGAATTTAAAAGATGAGGCGCCCATATTACACATAGATTTCTCAAGCCCAATTCCTTTTTCAAAATATGAAACACCCGTTCAGTTGAATTGACCATGGTCTTAGCAATTTCACTCAAAATCGATTGTCTGTCATCTATGTATCATTTGTTCAGTAGGTGTACTTATTGGACGTCCAGAACGACGATGATCATCCAGGCTTGTACGATCACGATGACACTCACCTGCTCACTTACAAACTATTGTTTTTGAAGGAGCAGACTCCCATAATACATTTACCATTTTACTATGAATTTTCATTGCCTTTAAACCTTTTTCTTTACAAATAATTTAATCACTGCCCGATTTTCAATATTTTCCATTTTAAAAAATAACGTAACATTGGATACGTTTACTTTAAGCTGCTGTTTTTGTACGAATGAATTGACAGGTCATCTTGAAACTTCACATATGTTCATATGAAGGATGAAACTTCAAAATGTAGTACATTATTTAGTTCATTTTCTGCTCTATAGGTGTCGCTCATCGATTTTTTCAATTATCCTCGTATAATACATAGGGAAAGAAAATTGTTTAAATGTATGTTTCATTTTTTTCACACCTAAACTAAACTAACGATCATGTATTAATTTTTTTGTTGCAACAAAATAATACTGCAGAAATGTTTCTGTAATGTGTACTTTGTAATTTGCATATAGGCATTGAAATAACTGCAGTGAGACACATTTGTAGGTGTCGAATTTTGTACTAAAAAAAAATTAACAACAACAAGAAACAAAAGGAATAACGACACAATCCGTCGGTTTCAAAATTCTCTCTTTAACATGACAAAGAAAAAATATTGGGAAAGCTATTCTGGTAAAGTATAAAGAGAATACTGAACGGTAATTTTTGCTGAGTTGCATATTATGGTTTACATATGTTTTTTCTAAAATACTTCCTGGTATAGGACTTGTTTGAAAAATCAACGGGAGCTGACTAAGTTTTCTGATCGGTGATTTACCAGTCGACATGCATTTCATGTTTGATTTCGAACGAATTTTCAACGATTAAAATGGCTTTGCGCTTCTTTAATTATGATTCCATGTATTATAGAGCTTTAAATTGGAGGCTTTTAGTGGAAATGTCTAAAAAATTAATGCTCATTCGAGAGTTACTCGTTCTCTATTTTTTTTAATATATTTATTTTTGGTTCAATTTATTCTACAGGATCAATGCAATGGTATCTGTTATCCGGTTCAGATATAAGTAGTTTTCATGCGTTTTTTAGAACTGTCAAACAGCCATAAAACATTTTTCTACCTCTATATTCTAGTTTCTAACGTTTTTCAAAATAAATAGTTTCTTTCAAGAATTGAAAAGTACTTGGGTTTTTGTCATATTCAAGTCTTCAATTTGGAGGCTCCACAAAAAGAAACGCATTAACCAAGTCTAATGTATTCTTCCATCCGCGCAACACTACGAACTAACATTATAATATATTCATCCATATTTGCATTTTGCTATTGTTTCAAAACATATATCGTGAAACATGTCCTATATCTAAACCCCATTGTTTTACCAATATCCACCATTTTGTAAAAAATAACGGAGTTGCAGACTCTATTTTGCAGTGTCATATATAATTTATTTTTTGATCTAAGATTATCATTTTTGCTAAGGATATTAGTGAAACTATGATGGCTACTTAATACAGAGTATCCAGGATAACTGAGATAAATGAAAATAATTCAAAACATCATATCTCAATTTTTTTAACCCTTTCGCCTCGAGTGGGACATATATGTCCATCCACCAACATTTCAAATCTAACTGGTGGGACAACCATGTCCCAGAAACCCACTGTTTGAGTGTATTTCAGTAGATTACACTATTCCACAAGAAAAACGAAGTGACCAAACCTAAGCTTTCTGATTTTTCTTTGTCGTTGGTTTGCACTTGTTTAGTTGTCATTTTTAGTCATTGTTTTGGTGAATTTTATTCTATAATTTACAAAAAAAGTGTGTGAAAATAACAAACTAATCATTTCTGAAAACATAATGGATAAAAGGTATGTTTCTTATTGTTTTTATTTTAATTTTTTGTACCTAGTTTTGGAACACTACAAAATAAAGGAGACTGTATCCAAATGTTCAATGAAGTAGGATACTTAGCTGTAATGTGGAAAGATACCAAAAATGTCTTGCTTCTTTCAAACTGCCACTTGAATAACACCCAAACCATTATGCGAAAAATGAAAGATGGTTCTAAAATTGAAATTCCATGTTCTGAAGAATTTGTTTTTTACAATGAATTCATGGGGGGTGTAGACATGGCCGATCAAAAAGTATCCACTATGATTTGGATAGAAGGTCTACTAAGTGGTGGCAAAAAGTATCTTAAAACTTATGCTGAGTGCAGTGGCAAACAGCTGGGTAATATTTCAAGACCTGAAGCATAAAAAAACGTCTCTCTTGTCTTTTCTTGTACCATTAGCCGAAAACTTAATTGCCTTCGGAAAACAGCGGTGTAAACAAAGAAGAAGAAGTTGTGGCCAATTTGGACCAAGGCCAAAAAAACAAAGCTGATGAATGTGGGAGATCACCTACCGAAAGAAGGGCCAACAAGAAGGTGGTGTTATAGATGTAGCACAGAAGGGAAAGAAACAAGACTTTTTGTACAGCTTGCGAATTCGCCCTTTGCAAAAAATGTTTTTATTGCACCATACATGACTAATGTTTATGCAACTTTTTTCATTCATACACTTATTTTTTAACTTTTATATTTTAGTAGTTATATTTTTACAAATAAATTTTACCATTCTAAAAGTCTGTTCTTATTTTCGTGTCAAGGAAAGTTACTTTCGCAAAAATGGGTAAGTGTGCTAAACCAACCTGGACAGTATTGTCCCACCAATAAATACTAATGGGACACAATTACATAATAATGGACCTAATGGACATAATTATTAATTATTTGCGCTAATTATTAATTTTTTGTATATTTTTCCGGTTTTAAGGATCGATAAATTGATTATAAAATCTGTTTTATTTTAAATTTTACAAAAAAAAAGTGCCGGGCGAAAGGGTTAAAGGGAATCTCTAATATTTTTCATTTTACAATATATCTAAGACAAAATATTTCTATTTTTGTTAAACATGTCTATACCCATCTGTCATAAATTCCGAGATTTTTACATTTTTGTTTTTAATATTCCGTTTTTAATGGAATTCACTTTAGGCTTTATATAATAACATAAACTAACGAATAAAGTCATAATATATTCAGAATTTAGGTCATCATATTTTTTAATAGTTGATTAGCAACAAAACGGAATAAATATTTAGTTTTTAGTAAGATAAAACTAAACTCGGAGATTTATCTATTATATAGAGATTTACCACTAAACACCAAATCGCTTTTTGAAACATCTCGACGCACATTCCGCTAACCATGTTAGCATCATCAGGAGATGATTTGTAATATTTTATTTACATTAAATCATCTTTTTATTAGATTAAATCATCTCTTGATGATGATGATGATCTCTTGATAACATGGTGAGCGAAACGTGCGTCGAGAAGTTTCAAAAAGTGATTTGGTTTTTAGTTGTAAATCTCTTCGAGTTTAGTGTTTCACATCGAAGGTTCCAATAGAAGAATTGATTTAATAAGATAGTTTAGATAGTTTTTATTGAAAAGCTAACCGCGCGTTGGGTGACGCGATTGCTCAGACACGACCAAATACGAAGAATTTTAAATTAAATAAGTCGGAGTTTTCGCGTCCATTAATAACTGTCGGTAACACTTGAATACACCACTACACTCCTGAAATCAAGGCACAGTCGAAACAGTGTACTGCTAAGAGTGAATGGAACAACGCGTCGTTTCACACTTTAGTGCTTATCATGGCAAACATTTACGAATTTGGATTCGAAGTGATTGACCACCCACCGTATTCACCAGATCTGGTCTCCAGCGACTTTTTTCTCTTTTGTGACTCAAAGTTTCACTGGGAGGACAAAGATTCTCATCGAATGAGGAGGCCATCACATTCGTAAACGACCATTTTGTAGAATAAACTCTCAACTAGTAAAAAACTGAATTTGGGAAAAAAACTTGTTTCTGTGATTGAAAACTTTTCAGCCTAACATCGTAATCGATTATAATATATTTCGTATATTTAATGGGATGTATTTCATTACTTTATTTAAGGATATGAACGAAATTATTTCCCAACGCACTACCCAAATTGATTGATTGATAAACGGGGGAATATTAATATCGCAAAGGAAATAATAGCCTGTCTAGTATTTTTATTGACGTGAATTTGACGCACACAACAGGGCAGAAAAGGAAGAGCGATTGATTGTTAATAAAATTGATATTTCGCCTTTATCGACAAACAAACTGATGTCTCGGAATTAGATTATTTTCATAGCTGGATGTTGTTGTAGACTATTAGTCGTTAAGGTTTGGCAAAGATAAATTAGTTTGCGAAACAGAATATCTTACCCGGATTTCTTTCCTAATTTATATCAAGATGAGTTTGTTTTGGAGATTATAATAAATTCGTTGTCCTCACGCAATTTCCTAAAAATATTTATATTAGCGTTTAATGAAAAATCTTAACCAGAAATCATTTATATAAAAGTTGCAAAAGAAAGAAGTTATTGAACTTTGATTTACAAAATTTGAAAACATAACTTAACTGCCAACAACTGCGTTGTGGAACTCGTAAAGAGAACTCAATATAGCAATAATCATTTATATAAAAGTTGCAGAATAAAAAAAAACAAAAATGTTACATGTTACAAAAATTGTTCAAAATTGTCACCATTTGTTTGGTTAGCACAAAATCTTGCTCGGCGTACCCATGCCTCACTACACGCGTCAAAAATAAAATCCCGGAGTCGACGAGTAATATCACAAACGTTTTCGATGCATTGTTGTAGTTTTTTCACAGTATATACTTCTCCATCGTGATAAACTAACTTTTTACACAGCAGCACCACAGAAAAAAAATCGCAGGGCGTTAAATCTGGGGAGCGTGAAGGCCAAGAAATGGGTCAATTGCGCCCTATCCATCTGTTAGAAAATGCATTATTTAAATGCTCGTGAACTTCTCGTATAAAATGTTGCGGAGCTCCATCATGTAGAAACCACATACCTGCCAGTCAATCTAGAAGAAACTGCCCAATAAACATATCATTGACTATGCCAACCCAAACAATTACTGAAAATATGAATAGAAAATGGATTTTTGGTTTGCGGACTTTCTACTGTCCAAATATCTTGTGTTGTGAAAATTATTTACTCCATTTCTTATAAATCTGACCTCGTCGGCAGTCAAACCAAATTTGGTAAAATTTTCATTTCTGTAGTACTGATCTAAAAGCCACTGACCAAGTTCAACTCTTTTAAGATAATCTTGGGGTTATAACGTACCCTTTTAATCATAGGGATACAAGTGTTCTTGTCGTATAGCCTTCCACCTTTTACTATAACTACCTTCAACTTGATCTACTATAGACCTAGTGCCCGTTGTTGGTTCGTTTTCGACAATTTCTAAAATTTCTTTCTCAATCTTTACGTGGAGGCGTGGAGGCGGTCTTCCAGTGTGACCTCCTCGTTGTCCCTTTAAGTAACCTATGTTGCAAAGTTGGTAGCTAAATTTACAAACATTCGTGGAGTCCGATGATTTCTCAAAAGGTAACTTTTCATTACACAAACGACATGCGGCAGCTGCATTTTGTTGGCACTCTCCGTAAGTTAATATTATGTCCACTAGTTCAACTGGTTCAATGTCTATATATATATATATATATATATATATATATATATATATATATATATATATATATATATATATATATATTATTATTATTCACGTATGGGCCCTGGTGGATCACGCGAAGTACAATTAGAGGCGCTTGTTGTTGTTAGCCTTCCTTTGCGCCCATACTAATTTCATTCTGGCCAACCTTCCAAACGTTAACCTTGTGTCTGAGACAGCCTCTATCCTGAATTTCACTTTGTGTAATATTTACTAATCTTAGATCTTCTTTAATTGCAGCAATCCATTTAATTATTTTTTTTTAGCTCTACTCCTATTTTCATAAAATTCGACTATTTGTCTAGTTAGCCTACTTGGATTCATCCGTTTTATATGTCCGTAAAACTTAAGTCTTCTTTTTCTCATATCGCTATGTATATCTGTGTATTGTTTGATTTCTTGGTTTTCTCGAAGTCGGTATGTTGTGCTATTTATTTGTTTGGGGCCTAGGATTTTTCTTATGATTTTTCTTTCCTTCTTTTCAATGTCTTCGATGTCCCGCTTTCTATTCAAAATGAGCGTTTCTGCAGCATATAGACATTCTGGCTTAATAACTGTGTTGTAATGTCTCAGTTTTGTGTTTTTAGATAGGCATTTTTTGTTGTAAATATTTTGTGTAAGTCTCAATGCCGTTTCCATTTTTTGACATCTACCCTTATTGGCCGCTTTTTCCAACCCATTTTCCATGATTATTTCATCCAAATATTTGAATTGAGAGACTCGTCTGATGTTTAATGGGCTGATCAATATTCAGGGCCGACTTTTTTTCACGCCACTCCTGTATTACTTTTTCTAGAACACAGTTAAATAAGCGTGTGTGAGTGGCGAGAGTTTATCTTCTTGTCTCACTCCAGTTTTAATTTTGAAGGGCTCTGAGATGTCACCCATGAATTTATCTTTTGACCTTGTGTTAGTTAACGTTGCTTTAATAATTGCCAGCGTTTTCAGATCTAGTCCTTGTCCTTTCAAGATTCGGAATAAAGATTCGCGGTCAATAGAATCATATGCTTTTTTGAAATCCACAAATGTACAGACGAGATTTTTATTGTACAGTTTTTGATGTATTAGAATCAACTTTAGATTCAGGATCTGTTCAGGGCGGGATCTGCCCGGGCGAAAACCTGTTTGATATTCACCAATGTTAGGTTCTAACTGTCCCTGTGATCTGTCTAGTAGACATTGATATAGAATCTTGTAACAAACTGGAAGAAGAGATATCCCTCTATAGTTGTTTACATCCGTTCTATCTCCTTTCTTATGTAGTAGTTGAATTAGAGCATCCTTCCAATCTTCCGGAATCCGTTCGGTTCGCCAAACTTCTTGTAGAATTTTGGTTATTTCCTTGATTGTACCTGGACCAGCGGATTTCAAAAGTTCAGCATTGATTCCATCTTCACCAGAAGCTTAGTCATTTTTAAGCCGCTTGATTTGCCTAATTATTTCATCTTCATTCAGTGGTAATGAATCTGGGTTTGTTTATTTAGGGTTTAGTGTTGATAATTTGTTTAAGGGCTCAGGACAGTTTAGTATTTGTTCAAAATAATTCGCAGGTTCTTTGCAGTTGTCTTGGTTATTTAGATGTAATTGTCCGTTTTCCTTTTGGAAGCAAATACTTTGCGGTTGATAGCTTGTTAATTTAGTTTTAAATGTTTTGTAAAAGTTTTGGGTGTTCTTTTTTCGGAAATATTTTTCTATTTCATTAAGTTGATTGTTTATTGTTTATATGAGGTATTTTCTTTTAGTTTGTCTAATTAGCTTCGATGTTTCTATTCTTACTTCCAAAAAGATGTTATAGTTTATTGCTGTTTTTTTACTGTTCCAATCTTTGAATGCTTTATTTCGGCTTAATACTGCTTGCTCGCAAACTTCATCCCACCGCGGATGTTTTCTACGTTTTTGTAAATGGACCAACTTTAAGGCTGTTTTAATTATTTTTTGTTTCAATTCTTGCCAGTTCTGTGCTGGTTGTTTATCAAGCTCTTCTGTTAGGGCTGGTTTTATTTTCGTTGGGTCAAACTTTGGTATTAGCAGCCTCTTTTGAATAAGTTTACGAGGTTTTAAGCTAATTTTGATTCTAGTCAACTAGTGATCCGTGTCTATATTAGCTCCTTTCCTGACTTGAACATTCAAAATCTCTTTACATAACATACGATATATACGATAAACATAATATCAAACTGCCTCAATGCCCTCGAGATGATTCACAATATACACCTTGATCACCTTGTGGTAAGCCTGATCCTGGAGAAACATGAATTCCTACTGGTCAGAGGTGATCTAGTGAGATTTGCATGGGGCTCAGGAGCGAAAAAAGGTAAATGGAAATGAATTGGCTGATACATTGGCCAGAGCCTCAGTGATGAACGGCTCCCCAATCTCAAAGATGTACTATTATAAGGACCAGTACTCGCTAGTTACTCAACCCATGAGATCTACTGTCCAGTCCGAATGGAATTTGACTTTACACCAAAATAAACTCAGGGAGGTT